>JAJMGA010000003.1:0-353065 GCA_030568575.1 Suhomyces ambrosiae | reverse complement strand
AAAATCAATCTTTGTTGATCTGGTGGAATACCTTCCTTGTCTTGAATCTTGTTCTTAACATTGTCGATGGTGTCAGAAGACTCGACTTCCAAGGTGATAGTCTTACCGGTTAAAGTCTTAACAAAGATTTGCATACCACCTCTTAATCTTAAAACCAAGTGTAAAGTGGATTCCTTTTGAATATTGTAATCAGAAAGAGTTCTACCGTCTTCCAATTGCTTACCAGCGAAAATCAATCTTTGTTGATCTGGTGGAATACCTTCCTTGTCTTGAATCTTGTTCTTAACATTGTCGATGGTGTCAGAAGATTCGACTTCCAAGGTGATAGTCTTACCGGTTAAAGTCTTAACGAAGATTTGCATTGTTTAGTTTATTGTGTTTTATAACTGTTAATAAGGTTCCAAAATTAAGGTGGCAATTCTCACTATTTATACTGTACGCAAACGAGATTACTCAGAGCGGCTAATCACGCCGCCCCCTATTTTAGTGTGTGGTTGATAACAGGCCACTGTGTTACACGTGACTCTGTGCATGAAAAAGCAATGGTCTACGCATAGAATCTGGTGGAAAATCACAAAAGCAATTTTAGCTTTTCCTGATAAGGCAATGCACCCAGGCATGCCGCCCGAAACGGACCCGATTATGGGGTAAAAAGAAATTCTTTTCACGTGAACTCACTCGTGATGTATAACCATCAAACTGAAAATCCCTCGGGGACATTAGCTAGCAATCCGCCTCAGTAATAAAGAGGATAAATGTAAACATCAATCACTAATTTACAGAGGAACAAATGCGCATGAGTATTATTAATGATGACCCTAAAAAGTCAGATGAGTTATTAAACGAACAGACTTTAATACACTAACTGTTTTTCAAATTAATCACTAATCGACTTACAATGAAAATCACTCTACCATTGAAGTACCAAATAGAATATCATCATGTTCAACTAGGAGTAAGTTAATTATGTAGGATTTTTTTTCTCGTGTTCAAGTTGCAACAATAATTACGAAAAGTTATTGCAAAATTGTACAATCAATTAGGGGTCCGTCCCCGTCTACCCTTATCGTGGATACTTAGAGGAAGAGATAATTGGAAAATACACGAATACCGGCTCACTAACAGGTTTGTCTATTAACTGTGAAAAGATATTATTCCTTTTCATAAATATAGATGAACTGATGCAGTAATGATGATATGATGATATAAAAAAAATACAATACAAGGACGGGAGCGAATGTGTGTAGATTTTCTTAATGATACCAATGATAAATCAGGTCATTGATGTTCTGATCCTACAAAAGTACTGTGGAGCTTGAAAGATGGGCCCCATTCTACTAAACCTCTCGAAAACTTGAAGAATACGATACGTAACTTTACGATATTTGAAACCCAAATTCAGAATTTTCAGCAATTGGGTTCGAAATCTGACTGTGATTAGAAATCTAACCTGGAATTGGTGAATCAAGCAACAGATTAATCTTGCCCAATTTTTTCAAATAATTAAACCTCCACCATATGGTGGATACATGGAAATTTTAGTTTTTTGGGTGATTTTCAAGAATTTTAAGAATATGCTCAAAAGTTGATAGTTGGACAGTACTGTCGTCGAGTAGAGATCAAGATAATATATTCTGATTGGAAATCACATAGAATTACACTGAATAAATACAGAATATTGAATAAAATTGAATAAATATTGAATAAATACGGAATAAATAATAAAGTATGCATACGGACTAGAAATGTTAGCGCAAATGGCTGGTTGTTCAATCCTTGAAGAGATGTTGATCAGGGGCCATTTTATGGGTGCCACCAACACCGATCTAGAAACATTTTTCCATTCTACTTGACATCGATAAACCTTTCTAGATTTAGAACTATGAAACAAAGATGCCACTGATATAGGCTGGCTTCAACAGCCAACCTGCCATAATTTTGGATACCTGCTATGCGGATGATAGTTGATAGATTGGAGCATTGAAGGATGGATTGAACATTTTTTATTTCCTCAATCCCCGTATTCAATGAAAAATCCCCAAACTGTGGGCGGTGGGTGAAATGTTCACACCAATAATTGCAAGTACATTATCTCAAAGTATCTCACACCGCTAAAATAATTGATAATGCATAAGGGTAGGTATGGTGGAAAATAATACAATCTGGATTAACGTGATACTCAAAATACCCATTTGTTTGAATTAATTTGACTCATTAAAAATATCGATCTTGAATTTGTTTGAAATCTGTCTGGTAAAGACCTATTCAATTGTTATTGATATTGTTTCGTTTTGTTCAAAGTAGACCCCAAAGCTCCTTCTACTAATATCAATCAACACCAATTATTGATCCATTTCAGTTGAACCTCATTTTTTTGGATTATTAGCTTGTCTTGTTCATCAATCTATACCCACCAGTACTAGCTCTCCTAAATATTTCACTACCCTCCACCTTTGAAGTTTTAAATCTCACCTTTTCACCCAGCCTCTCGTATTTGTAATTAGGACTCAGCAACTCCAACACTTCTGTTTCTACATCGTTTCCTGCCGAAGAACGTCTCTTGACCCCCGGAGTTTGCATTTCTGACCGCAACTTATGGATGTTCACTCTGTGGTCTCTGAGCTGATTCTCGTCACTACAAAGGGTAACCACCTTCTGAGCCTTGAAACGTAGTGATTCATGATACTTTAGTGGGATTTGGAGCTCCAATATGGGATTTATTAAAGCCCTACAAGAGCCTTGGATCCATCGTACAAACTCGTTCAGACCATTTTGTAAGAGATAGAGAATCACGGTGACAGTCTTGAGTAAGATGAGCGAGGTCTCTTCCGATACCACCTTGGTTGCAGGCAAAGTGTTGGACCTTTTGATACTTCTGGAGGAGGTCAAACTAGTGGGGTTGGAGTGCGACCGCTTAAGACGGGTCTGGTTCAGAATCTCCAACCTCTTGGAAAGTGCAAGCACGATGGTCGGGAGAACTTTGGGTTGGTATGTGAGAGAGGAGAGTTCAATGAGTTCGTGGTTGTAGGGTCCAAGGGGAGAGGAATCGGTGGCGTTTCTGATCTTTGCCTCAGTAGGGTTGGTGATGGACTTGAAAGCAGCAAACATGCCGAGAAGGTTATGGAAGGAGTAGCTGAGGATCACACCCTACCAGTTTGGGTTAATGGTATCGGAATTGGGCCAGAACCAGCCGATACACCAAACAGTGAAGATTCAGCAAGGGAAGTAAATAGGCCAGATTTAAGCCCGTTGTATTAACGACAGATATTCAGTCAGGAAATAAATAATAAATATTAGCAATCACCTGGCAGTGGATGATATTCGGAAATGGTGCAACAAATGGGTAATTGTTGCAACTGCTACTCAGGTTTGCAACCGATACTCCAATGGATTCGATGGCTGATGCTATGGCTGAAGCACTAAATTTAATGGTATTAAATGTTGTGGCCCTATAATGATGGGGTACTATATCGTTGGGGCACTATATTGGTGAGGCACTATAAGCTATGGGACAACACTTGACACTATACGAATTACTGGAGTGAAATATTGACTTAGAAATCAACTTAATTAATTCAAATAATCTAGGAGATTATTTTATCGTGCTTATAAACGCTTTTAACTGATGATGGTTTTCTGGGGTAATGATAGGTGACGATGTGCAGGGACAAGAGATATTATAGGCCCAACACAACCAGCATCAGCTGGTTAACGGTTCATTCGGATGCTAGAGGTTAGACGCACTATCTATGTGCAGATGATGGCACTGACGGGCAGCACGGATGGTTACGTAAGCAGAAGTCACGCGACTACCATGTCACAATACTATGGAGCAGAACAAAGAATAGCATACTATACAGCGACTTGGAGCTACTTAGCACAGCTTATGAATAAGCAAATACGCAAAACCGCCCACCAATTCCCCAATTCCCCAATTTCCCCAATTTTTTAAGCATGGATTAAGCCCAAGTGCGCTTGGATTACCTCTCTACCACGCCTGTATTACGTGATGGGGCCCCTCCAAGTGGCCCGTAGTGTCCAACCAAGAATTCGGGAATAACCCAACTCAGTCTGCTTGATAAGTGTGTAGTGTGCTATCCAGGAATCCGGGTGAATTGTCGCAATTGCTGGAGTTATCAATCGGTGCAAATGAAATAGAATGTCGGTGCGTGCCCGCGGGGGTCCAAGGTGTGGCGACCTTCTTGCCAAGCTGAGGTGAATTGTGACCCTGTCAGATGGAATGCCGATATCAGCGCTGTGGCCAATGAGAAGCCACCTGGTCCAGTCGGCCCGTGGGCCGGTCCTCGGCCAGATCTGGTACTAATGTCGTGCGAGATTTCATCTCCCCTATTCGCATTTTCCCGACAAATCATTGGGAAATTGATCGGAAGACACTAAAAAAATTTGACTCACTACCCTTACTGTATTTAGGTGTACGGGCACTGCTGCACCATAGTCGAACACAAGACAGGAGACAGGAGACAGACACAGACAGACACATCTGGAGCCTGGAAAGCAAACTTATTGAAGGACCCTGGATTAGCCCAACAAGAGCTCATTTTCGGACCTATTTGAAGCAGCCCATATAACAATAGGAACTCCCATTCAAGCGTGATTGTCAAATCAAAGTTCCAGTTGCTTCATCCACTGTTCATCCAAGTTGGAACAGAGATCAAAGGCTAGCAATCCGTTAAAACCAAAGCGGCCTACCACCCAAATCCCAACCGATTGCTATCATAGTTTTTGTCGGTTTTACCTTACTGACTTGGTTTGACTAGTCAGATAATTTATACTTTCCGTTCCAGTTCTTCCTTTCACAATGTATTGATACGTTCAACGACTATCCTACTCGTGACATTGTTCCTCTATTTCAATTTCCAAACAATATCCACTTACCAGAATATCTTCCACGCATTCCGATATGTCCGACCCGTCTCTATCTTTGCCCCCCTCCGAGTCGCTACCGACAGGAGACTCTTCACTTCCTGATCGATCTCAGTCGCCTCCTCTGACCCTGCAACGTGTGCGCGACGAGAAACCGTCGTTCAACTATGATTTGGAGGTTTTCAATCAGTGTAAGAAGTATCTAGAGGCCAAAAATCACCATGCACTTGCCCTTATAGCCAGACAGAAGGGTGTTCCACCATTTTTGCGTTTTAAAATTTGGCCATTATTGCTTAAATATCATCCCTTTGTGTTAAACCCGTTTATTCAACCAGACAATGATTTGGAAGGCGATGAGGAGCCAGACTCAACCGATACTGAAACTCCAAAAGATTCCGAAGACCAAGTTAAATTATCCAAAACTGAAGATATTAAGACCAGAATTAAAAAGGATCTCAAGAAATATATCCAAAGACTCAAATACTCTGCTTCATTTAATTTATCTCCCACAGAACTTAAGATTTTTGAGATTTTGGAGGCTTCCATTCTCAAATTCTCGCTTAAGTGGGGGAAAATCATCAAATATGACCAATCATTAACCTGGATAGCATTAAATCTTGCCGAGTGGTTTCCTCCGATTCAGAATACCCCATGGGTCTTGGTTGGAAGAGATAATACTTCATTAGATAATTCGTTTATTGTCAATTTCTTAGATGACTATTCTAACTATATTGAAAACATTCCGGATTTGAAAGAGAATCTCGAGGATATGATTATGGATACTTCCTTTGTAAATTTAACTTTCCATGATGTCTATGAAAGATTGGTTTTGGTTTTATTGCATTCCCCTGAAGAAAGAAATAGAAAGGATAATGTCAAGCCTGCTAGTATGAGTTCCACTTCTTCTAGATCATCATCTTCTAGCTCAAGAAGCTTGTTAGCACCACCAAAAAAATTAAATAAGACAGTATTACCTATTTCGGGAGGAACTATTGAAGAAAGAGTTTCCTTCTTCATTTATTGTTTAAGAAAGGTATTACCTGAATTATCAGATTATTTCCATGAAGAACAAATTTTAAACAAATTTGGAAGCCATGATGATGAATGGTTAATCTGGTGGTTAAATTATTGTGGGTCTAAAGTGTGGTCTAAGTATGACCGTGGTAGAATATGGGATTCTCTCCTTGGTTGGAGATTGAAGAATTCTAAGAAAGACATGACTTATTATTTGGAAAAGTTACAAATAGATCCCAATGATGCTGGTAATAAATTTCTTTCTAAATTGGGCCCCGATATTTTCTGGTCTTTAAGTGCTCAAGATGATTTTGGAAGAAATAAATTTATTGTTTCCAATGATGATGACAATAATGAAGAAGTCAGGAGAAGAAATTCATTCAAAGATTTGGTCGAGGAGCTCAGTAACCAATCGTCGTCAAACCTGTCCACTAAGGTATCCAGAAGAGCTTCAGAAAGTATATTTAATGAAGGTGATGCGTTAGGTGTAAGAAAGCCTAACTCTTTACTTGAGGTGACTATTCCTTTTTCACAATTAGATGCCCATGTTGAGCTTATTTTCATTTCTTTAGCATTTTTAAAGTCGAAGGAAAACATCTTGATGGAGTTGGATCAACATGAAATTAGGCAATATCTTTCCAGATTACCCACTAAATCATACAAGTACAAACAAAAGAAATATTCTGAAATGAACAGCAACAAACAATCAGAAATCACGACGCCAACGTCCCTTTCAATTCCTTCGTCTCCTTCGTCAACTTCACCATCTCCAATAGCCGCAGATGCTTTCTCCTGTACCACTTCGTCATCGACATTATCTTCTCCACTGCAAAATAATGATAATAGTGAGGATAACATTATAATATCCAATGATTCAGTACTCAATCACAAGGTTGATTTTATGGACAATATCATTAATGAAGCAGGGGAGTTGTGGAGAAAGTGGTTATGGCTGGAAATGATTGAGGATAATTAGTAAATGATATATTTATGAGTGTGATTTAAGATAAGTCCAATGTAGAGTAAACTAGACCGTATGGATAGTGTAGAACCTCAGTTGATGAAAAAAGTATAGCATGGGGTTTTCTTTATGATTGTGGGGAATATTTGACAAAGGTGAACAATAATATTGTTCAAAAACATAATATTAAAAGGATTAGTATGGGGACTTAGGATATGGAGATAATAACAGACTAGTAAACTGCATTTGAAGAGCAAAAAAATTGAAGATTACATTAATTAAAGAAATGGGTTTGTGGAAATAAAAATTAAATTTGAAAGTTCTTATTAGTGGATTGGATTTGTGTGAAAATATTGTTAGGTTTGGTATATCTGGAACTCTCATCTCTCCTGTTACTACTGTTCCTTTGCTGTCTTTTAAACATATTCATTTGTTTTAGTTCCAGCATTCTACAGCCTGGTTACGGTTAGTTCTCACAATATTTAAGTATGAAATAATTGCAAGGGTATTCGAAATTGTCCCACTAACTATGGGTATCACCTAGTGATTTCTCCTCAGAGAAGTAGTTTTTCTTACCATACGTTTGTTTTTCTCAGTAAATCTTGAGTGGGCTCGGTAGAACTTATTTCTTCTCGCACGAAATGGCGCTAGCATTTCAAAATGTCCACTAAATTCTCGCTAGTGCTCGCGGGATCTCTTCGATGGCTCGCGCGATGAGCTTCAGACTTCTTCAACTGCACCACTTCAATCTCCATCACTCTCACGTCTTTTGAGTTTAACATGTCTGATATCACGCGTAAAGAGTCCAAGAAGGAAAAGAAGGACAGAAAGGAAAAGAAGAAGGATCTCAAGAGAAAATCTTCCAAAAAAGACGAATCAAATGATGACCAACTAAACCCACAAGAACAAGTTTCAGAATCTTCGGAACATGATCAGGACTCTGAAAACGAATCCACAGCCACCTCAGGATCCAGAGCTACTCTCGAGGAGATCTCTATTGATTTACAAGCAGGGGTACCACTTTCCAAGAAGCAACAACGTTTACTTAAGAAAGGTAAGTTGGACTTAGAAAAGCTTGCAAAGAAGAACCCAGCTCCTAAACCGGAACCCACTCCTGAAGAAGCGGCAGAAGCAGCAGCCAATCCTCCTAAGTCCAATAAATCTGAGTTTGGAGTTTGGATTGGAAATCTTTCTTTTGATACTACCAAGGAGGATTTGGTTAGATTTATCACTGGTAAAACCAGCGATTTTGCTACCGATTCAGAGGATCAAGATACTCCCGTCAAAGTGGTCGAGTCGGCTATTTCCAGAGTCAACTTACCAAAGAAGGAAAACAAGATTAAGGGGTTTGCTTATGTGGACTTGCCTGATATCAAACATGTGAATACTGTCATTGGATTATCCGAATCGGTGTTAAATGGCAGAAAATTGCTTATCAAAAACGCTAATTCGTTCGAAGGAAGACCAGCCAAGGATTCCACTTCTGCTTTATCCAAAAACCCTCCTTCCAGAATTCTTTTTGTGGGAAATCTTTCTTTTGACACTACTCAGGATAACCTTGAAGAACACTTCAGGCACTGTGGAGAAATCGTTAGAATCAGAATGGCTACTTTCGAGGATACTGGTAAATGTAAGGGTTTTGCATTTATTGATTTTAAGGATGAAACTGGTCCCACAACCGCATTGAAATCCAAATTGGCCAAAAGTTTGATTAACAGACCATTACGTTTGGAGTATGGTGAGGATAGATCAAAGAGAACTCCAAAGAGATTTGAAGGTGAAAAATCAAGAGGCGAAGAAAGTCACGAAATTAATGAAAGACCAGAAAGACAAGAAAGACCAGAAAGACATGAAAGAACGCCTAGACCCGATTTTGAAAGACCAGCCAGATCCGAAAGACCAAGACCTCCAAAGAGAAATTTTAGAGAGGATGATGGCGCTAACAAGAGACAAAAATCTTCAGTGGCTTTAGCTAATGCTCAAAGAGCCAGTGCAGCCATTGTTCCTTCTACAGGTAAGAAAATCACTTTTGATTGAATTTTTTTACATTGAATCCGATAGAAACCAGTACTTAAGTAATGGGTTAAAATGGTTTTGAAAACTAACTCATATTCTAGTTTAATTTGTGTATTAATAGACGTATACGCCTCAACCAGAGCATCTGTAAAATCGAATCTATGCCCTTCTACAAGAATTGCATAAAGTATCTATTCAACCTATAAATATGTACTTCAGCTCATTTGAAATATTAACAATAGGTTACGAATTTCATCTCCCTTTTCTTGTGAAAAACTATGACTAACGAATACTTCTGTACCTACAATATTATCAATAGAAACATCAATAATACAACTATAAAAACTATGAACTATCATAGAGAGCAGAAATAAATAGCGAGAGTGTCAAGTTTTCTCTCTAATACAAAAAAAACTATCAACACTTAAGTCTTAATTTTGTGTTTGGACAACTCATCGGCAGTCATTTCCAAGTAATTAGGATTGTGCTTGTTAGCTTCATACTCCCCATCAGAAACTTCTTCATAAATAGAGTAAGTCTCGTAGTCAGAAGAGGCACCAGATGCAATTTCGTTTTTAAGGGCCCCTGGTTGGTTGGAAATGCTAACTGCTGATGGGTTGGAGCCCTTTGCTGGAGTTTTGGAAGTACTACCACTTGCTTTATTACCATCCTCTGATTCCTTGGATGAAGACAGACTTCCGGTTATCTTTCTTCCTAATTTCTTGAATCTACTGGAAATACTGTTTGATCTCTTGTCAGCTTCAGCAGGTGATCCACTGGAAGAGCCTGCAGCGGCGGATCCACCAATTGCAGCAGCAGCAGATCCCGCACCAATTCCAGCAACAGCTGGGTTGATTCTAGCATCTTTTTCCTTATTAGCTAAGGTAGTGACTGGAGAGTCATTTTTATCCTCTGGCAATTTGGAACCAACTGTCTTAACTGGCGCATCTTCGGAAGTGGGGATAGCAGCCTTTTTAACTATGTTCTCATTCGAAGCAGGAACATCGCCCTTACTCAAAGGGGCCGAATTGGAAGTTGAAGTAGTTGCAGTCTTTGGTTCTACAATTTTAGTAGATGGAACAGCTCCCTTTGAATGATCACTGCTGTTCCCTAAAAAAGAACCACCTACAGCACCTGCACCTGCACCAGTAAAGACAGCAGCAGCAGCCTTCTTGTTAGAATCATCTTTCTCCTTCTGCTTTCTTTCTGCTTCTTCTTTTTCCTTGATCGCAGCCGCTTCTCTCTCTTTTTGCTCAGCTGCTTCTCTCTCTTTTCTAGCAGCTTCTTCCTTCTTCTTTCTTTCTGCTTCCTCTTTTTCTCTTTCTTTTCTCTCTGCTTCTTCCTTTTCTCTTTGTTCTCTTTCTGCCTTTTCTTGTGCTTCAACTCTAGCCTTTTCCTCCGCTTCTTCCTTCTCCTTTCTTTCTTGTTCCTCCTTCAACCTTTTTCTTTCCAATTCTTCTTCATGCTTTCTGTTTTCATATTCTTCAGTAGCCTGTAATCTCTTACGTTCATTTTCCAAAGCGACTTCTTTAGCAACGGCTTGCTTTTCATTTTGCCAGTTGGTAAATTTCTCTTTAGATTCTGCCAATCTCTTAGTGCGGCTCTCTTTGTCACTCTTCAAATTGCTCAAGTGAGACGAATAAGCAGCAACAGTTCCAGCCAAAGCTCCAACTTCAGCACCAAGGAGAGCATGCTTCTTTTGTTTGGCCTCTAATTCTTCTTTGCTTTGAGCAATACCTTTGTCTAATTCTTCCTTGGTTTGTTGATTATTGAAAATAAGTGCTTGCTTTTCAGAGTGTTGCTCTTTCAATTCATTTAACTTCTTCTCTTCTTCGGCTAATTCGGCAGTTAACTCTTCAATTTTGGTAGAAAGCTCGGAATTCTTGTTAGCCAATTCAGACTTCTTTTCATGTAATTCTTCAATTTCTTGGGTGGTTTTTTCTTGATTAACCTTCGAATCTTCTAATTCTTGTTTTTTAGTGGCTTCCAACTCTTCGTGGTTCTTAACAAGAGTTTCTTTGGATATTCCATGGTTTTCGACAGCCTTTGTTTCTCTTTCCTCAAAGTCCGTGTTTGCCGTTTCAATTTCTCCCTTAGTAGTTTTTTCGAAATCATCAGCATTTGAGATGGCAGTAGTCTTCAATCCGGTCAATTCACTCAATTTTGCTTCGATTTCTTGAGTGAACTTTTCCTTCTTTTTGCCAACCTTCTTGGCATATTTTTCAAAATCAAGTCTCAATTTACCGGTATGAGCATTGGTCTTATAATCAATTTCTTCTTGTCTTTTGATTTCGTCCTCTTTTCTGGTTTTTTCGACTTCTTCGTTAAGGGTGGCCAAAACTGGAGCAACTCTTTTTGCAGCGATATCAAGCAATTGCTGTTGAGTCATTCTAAGACCAGATCCCAAGTCGATAACCTTATTAGGATCATCCAAAGTACGGTCTACTGAGCCAATAGCGGTGGAATTAAGCTCAACGTAACGGTTCAACAATAACGGCTTATCCTTAAGGGAGTCAACAACGGCCTGGTTTGTGAATTCAGCAGGTTCATATTTTGTTTCGGGATCAGCAGGGATCTCGACAGGGTCTTCCTTGATATTTTCTTCAATGTTATCTGTTGACGAAGGTTCAGCTTCGGTTTCAGCAGCACCGTCAGTGACATTAGCCTGTTCAGAAGAATCTGCAGGCTCGGCTGCTTTGATTTCTTTAGCTTCAGCTTCTTCAGCTTCGCCATTGGTTTCTTCAGCTTCAGCTTCAGGCTTGACTTCAGTTTCGGCATCATTTTTCACCTCATTTTCTGCCTCGGTCTCAGCTTCAGTCTCAGCAGTCTCAGCAGTCTCAGTAGTCTCAGCATTAGTTACTCCTTCTGAGTTTTCTATTTCAGCCTCTGCTGAGGTCTCACCTGCGACTTTCTTGGTAGCAACTGGAACTTCGTCCAAAGTCTTCACAGAAGCATTGGAGGTAGTTCCCTTAGTTCTCTTTTCTTTCTCCAACGTTGGATGGTTGGCAAACTTCTTGGGCACCTTAATCTGTTCAATGTCGTTCAGTTCCTTGTACTTCTGGATAAGATTGACCTTATCCTTAGCGGCAGTGGAACCGTTCAGGGAGTTTCTAAAAGGAGACACCCAGGTGGAGCCGCTGGTCAATTTTTTCAAGCGGCTGGATGTGTTGGACGTTCCGGATGTGGTGGACTTGGTGTCGATCTCAGACATGGTGGGTTATGACTGACGATATGGAGGTGGCACCTGGATATGGCAAACTGTGGGGATCAATTGAGGCAATTGACGGTAGTTTGAGGCTAGCAACAGTAGAGGGATGGTAGCGGTGAAGACGAATGTGCTAGTATCAGTACCGGAGAGGAGAGTGGTACAGATTGGTGGGAAGAAGAAAGTTGTGGTGGGTAAAATAGGTGACCGTGGAGGTCGAAGAGATCCGGGGGAGGAAGTGAGAGTCGAGGGTACCGAGGGGTTCCTTGCTTTGGTTTCCTAAACGGGCCAGAGGGTGCGCCGCAGGCGTACCGAACGCTTATGTCAGCCTGAACAGAGAGGGGTTGAAAGCTGGTAAGGAGGTCCATTTGAGGGCAGAGAAAGCTACTGGGTGAACACATATAGTGAGAGAGCTAACTGGTTGGTTTTGGCTTAATTTTATCGTTCCTGTGGGATCCGGAATGCCTGTTCTCGTCTGTGGTGCCTTCAGATAAGACGTCACCTGACTTCCCGATTGGTACACCTGCGTCTGAATGTGGAAGGGAAGGTTGCTGGTGATGGTCGGATATGAGCCACGGTAAGCAAGCGAACTCGAAGGTGACGTAGTGAGCGGCTTAACTGAAATAAACGAGTTTGGGCTGAGTGGCACTCGGAATGGAACAATTTAACTTACGGTGAAGGATTATATAATGGGCCGATGGTGAAGAGTTGTTAATTTTGAATTAGCTAATGGCTTAATTGTAGCTGAAATGAGTACTGAGTACTGTGTAATTGAGTACTGAGTACTGTGTAATTGAGTACTGAGGAATAGATTAATGAAACTACTTGAGTAAGTGAGGAATTGAGTAATAAAACTGATTATTCAAAGTTCAAAATTCACGTTTTAAAGATACTTTGAATTGTATTAAATCACTTTCAAATTGGATAGTAACCTTCAAGATGGAGATAGTGCATTGAGAAATTCGACTCGTCAATTACCAATTCAATAGGACCAACAGTCAATCGACACATATAATGGTAAGAAAAAAATTGTTTTATCAGGTAAAAATTCAAAGCACTATTACTACGTTATTCTTCATAATGGCTAGCCGTAGTGAAGAATTTATAGGATTAAATTGTTATAATTCACAGATACTTCTCAGCAACTTAAAGTCTTGTCTAATGTTTCTGTAAAGCTTCCATCAGATTTCACGACAAATCTAAGTAATCTAGAACATTTTCTTTGTTATACAAATAAAAAGTGAACAACCGAAAAGTTTCTTATTAGTTATCTTAATCAAAATTGTTTTGATATATCTTCTTGCTCAGATCTTGTACAAATATTACTACAAATAGCAGTATGGAATGTTATACTTTGGCTGTCGTAACTTGTTGCCGGTGCTGGAGGAATTATAAGTTTGATATTCGTAATTCACTTATCCATCCCATGAAGAAGTTACACTATTTAATTTATCTAAACGGCACGTACTGGCCCCTACGAATAAATTCAGAAGTTGAACTCAAGGTCGTGTCCTGGCCATATCTGACAGCCAGCTCACGTGCCGGTGTCTGATGGGATTTTTAACACACTTTACAGATAATATGCCAGACATTATGTAGGTAGTTAGCCCATTGACTTTAAACATTGCTTTTACATCCGGGACATAACCAGTATCGTGGCCGTACACCCAGTCTATAAACGTATTTGTAGTCTTCAACTAGCCCAAAATTGCACCAGGGATACAACTTACCCGTTGCTGCGCTTGAGCTTCAATGACTCTGCGTGTGCCAGCAAATTTGACGCAGACAACACCCCATAGATCTATCCCCAATACCATTACTTTGGTGCAATAGATGCATAAAATAGGTCAACCTTGCATGCAATAGTGTCCAAAAAAGGCACACACAGAGACAGTGACGAGCATCGACCTAACAAACAACAACCAGATCTGCCATCTACGCATCAGACGTGCATTAGACAGATAAATTACTCCATCTGTCACCAATCAACCTTGAAAAGACAAGAATCAACCCGTCATCAGTCAATCAGTCACTATCAAATCTCTACTGACTAGTTGGAACGAACGCTTTATTCAGGGAGAAAAAGAGGTGGAAGTTCAGCTTGAAGTTTTTCACCAACCACCAATTCCATCTAGGCTAGTCAGGATCCAGACTCAAGACTCAACCCTAACTAACAATTGGAGTTGTTCCATCGTTCATAAGAGGCTCAGACAACGGTTTAATACAAGACACTCTAGATCGGGCAGATTCCAGGATTTCTCCATTCCGATATCCAATAAGAAAAGTGTCCTTGTTCCAGCAGAAAGAATCGGATTGTTGAATTAACCAAATTAATCACATTTCTAATTAGCAGTGGATTTGTGGGTGGAAAGACGAAATATAATCGAATTGATCTGAGGGACACTTCCTGCTTATCCTTCCCAACCAAAACCATCGCTCGCAAATACAATTCTGGAACCCTCTGTTGGGATTCTTCCAGCTGGTATACTCTAAAATCAGCCAAGTATGACTACCCTTATCCCCACGGCCAGTGCGTGCTATACAGTGCTGCTTCCCCCTACTGAAAAGGATGACCGACTTAATCTCAACGTCCGGACCGGTTCTGCATCCACCCTCTACAACTCGTTTATCTTCACGTTTGGTGGTCTTACCATTGGACTTGAGCTTTACGAATGCACCATCGATGAGCTCTACAACACGTTTACCCTGAAGATGCTCCACTCCAACAGCAAATTCAAACTGGTGTCCAAATACTTGTCGGGAGAATTATTTTATTTGACATTAATTGATCGGTACTGGAGCAGGGTCCAGGTTGCTGCCGACAGTCCCCGTCCCAAACCTAGACTTATGCATGAGTTATGTGCTGTGAATAATTGTGTCTACATGTTTGGAGGGTTGGTGATACCGGATGAGTTGGCCTCTGCTGACACGGCATCACAGTCGTCGACTCTTCGTAGTTTTCTCCAGCCTACCAATGACCTTTGGGAGTTCAACCTTGAAACTGCACGGTGGAAGCTCCTCCATGATGGGTCCGGCTCCTCTTCCGACCCTTCGATTCCAATCCCTCGGTTCTGCCATAAAATCACCACCATCGACCGGCTCACCTGTGTCAACAAGAAAGACCACTTTGGGCTTTTCATAGCAGGAGGAAAAGACCAGCACTCCCAGCCCATATACGACAACGTGATCTTTGATTTGGTGGATATGAAGTACGTGGGAATGGCCCCTGTGGAATTGAAAATGAACTCCCGTTCGGGTGGTGATGTTCTTTCCATCAACTATACCAACAGCATCATTGTGAACTTTCCAGAGGAGGTGGACCATCATCACCATCACCATCGGTTTGATGCCAATGAGAACAGAAATAAGCACGACTACAGCCATACCACCAAACAGGAAGAGTCCTTGATTGTGTATACTCCCACCCCAAGCAACCAGCAGGACGAATTGACAGCCAACCCTCTCAAGAGCTTCAAGGTGGGACGATCCATCAAGTCAGGCAAGCATTTGCCCATCCGTAAAAAGAAAATCTTAAGGTACAATAAGGAGCCGGGAGTGGCTGCGAAAAAGGTGGTGCAACGCAAAACAGTCACCCAGACCATCCCCTTCAACTTGCGGTTTCCTACGGGAGGGCTTTTTGGTCAGAATGTGGTAATTACTGGTTTTTTACCCAACGACTACGATATCTCTATTTTCATCTATAATAAACCCACTGGCAAATGGTCCCGGTTGAACATTTTTTGCAACCATGACTATGGGTCCCACCGGTTTTGGGGTGGGTTTGCCTGGCAATCCCATCACAAGGTGGTATTGCTTGGGAATTTCATCACTTCCAGAACCACCAGTAGCATCAGGTACTTCAACTTGATTGTTACGGTGAGTTTGCCTATCACCAACATTCTTGCAAGTTCGGAGTTGGCTGGGAGCCATCACCATACTGCAGATGGCAAAAAAGTGTATCACCATCCTGTCAATCAGCCCAATGCCACTCTTGAAAAACCCAGTGACGAGTCTGTGACTGATGATAGCACGTGTAGTAGTGTTCTTCTAGAGAAAGTCACCGATGAGGAAGAGGAAGATGACTCTCTTTCGAGGTCCTCACCGGAGAAGCGGTCTGACGAAGAAATTGAATCTTTGAGACGTCCTTCTTCAAGAAAATACTCCTCTGTTTCAAACAATAGTGAAAAGACATCTCCCACTACTATCAGCTTTAGCGAGTATGTTCATTATGCTGCTCCAAAGACAAACTTCACCAAAATCCGTTCGGTATTTCCTCCTGCTGCCATTACGCTTGGTCGTAACGCTTTTGATAGGTATGGAGATCTCATTTCCGATTTCGAAATGATTTCGTCAACCGGTGAACGAATTCCTGTTTCGTTAACGGTTTTATTGCAAAGATGGGGGAGATACTTCATTCAATTATTGGCTAGAGGATACGTTCAAGCAGTGGATAAATTTGACAATGACCAAACCAATGGTGGAACTCAACCTCAGAGGTTGAGAACCTCCAAGAGTACAGATAGCTCTACTTCCTCCGTGAACACTACTTCGAAAAAGGGAAAAAAGTCTTCTATAGGAACCATGAGTTCTTCTGCATCCGAGGGTTCAGATTCTGGTCCTCATGGTCTGAAATCTGAAGATTCTCCAGCCAAGACTGTATACCATATTTCCTTACCAATTCCAGCTTCGAAAGTTGCCCCAAAAGAAGCTCCTCATTTTAGATTACCATTTCAGGATAACGCTTCTAACACTTCAAATACTTCTATTAATGATAAAAAGTCCGACACTTCTAGTTTTATTGTGGTGGATGAAAAGCAGGCAAAGGACAATACTATAAGTGTAATTCCAACATTGGAGCCAGTTGAAAAATCCGATGTGGGACATTCAGTAAGAAAAGATTCTGTCAGTTCATTCAACAGTAATAATTCGTTATTAACTTCACATCTACAAGATATTCCTCCACAACTACCATTACCAGCAGAACAAATACCAGCCGTTCCAGCCACTCCAACTTCATTCAGACAATCTTCTAGAAAAAATTCTGGAGAATTTGGTTCACCTCGAGCCTCTTTAATCAATACTTTGACACAATTGAGAAATATTCCAGCAACCCGATCACCCAGAGAATCACCTTTTGCATCTCCCAGAGCCTCATTGTCTAACCAAGGAGGAACAGGAGGAACTCCAGGTGGAACAGATTTGTTTGAATCATCTGTGCCTAATTTAAGACCCAATTTGCAAGTTCCTACTAGGCTGAGTCCTGGCAAAAAGCCAGAGGATTCGAGCTATGCCTTTATTGATTCCATTGATTCCAGTGAAATTAAAAAAGATCCCGAGCCAAAGAAACCAACCTCCTCCGGAAAAATTCCCACTTTTACTCCTACTGGTTCGGAAACTGATAGATTGTACAGTTCTCTTTCTTCGACTCCATCTGAAATTAGTAGAGAGAGTCGCGAAGATGAAGGAGATGATTATCACGATGATGGCAATAATGAGAAAAATTTGCATCAACAAACATCCAGAGGTTTATTTGATAATGCTTTGCTTAATTTTGATAATATAGAGGATGGAAAATTCAGAATGGAGCCATCTTTAATTCCTCGGAAGCTTTATATGCCTTGCTCCACAACCACTATTAGGGCCTTCTGTGAATATCTTTACACTGGACAAGTGGGAAACAAATGGCTACTTTTCCCCACTACCTTGGATAATCTTGCTATAGCCAAGTTTTTCAGAGTGCCTTTATTGTATGATTTAATTAGTGAGGTTTTGTTTGGAATTATTGGTCGAAAGGAAGCATATATTATCAAGGAAGGAAACAAATTAAAGAAACGATACTTTAAAGCATTGGAAGCAAGTAATACTCCCATTGATCCCCACTTCAATTTTCCCCTAGATGAATATGAAGGGTTTATGGATACCGTTGACGATGGATATTTGGATATAACCTTGTTGAAAAAGTCATCGAATTTACATAAAATGAGTGTTAATTCGGGAGTCAGTATAAAGAAGGACAGGCTAAGAAAAGTGTCGTCTTCTAGAAGAGCTTCGTTGAACGATACAGAAGTTACCGAAAATGAAGAGCACTCAGATGCTACTCCCGGAGTGGAAATTGCATCTCCGTGGTCCCTGGGAGTGGCTGGAGCCAGAACTGATGAATTATCTCATGCTGCTAGTAACGATGTTAGTCCCAAAACAGGGACTTCGAGAGCTGAGGATTCCACCGATGATTCCGACAAAAAGACTACCTCCGAAGAGGATCATGAGTTTGAGTTGAGGTACCTTGACACTCCGGAAATCCCAGTGCCTAAACCAAGAGCTTTCCAAGAAGTAGAAGAAAGAGAACATGATACCAGTGAAACTGACGAGAAAGAAAAGCTCTTATCATTAACGTTGGAGCAATTGGTGGCACCAGAAGCTCCAATCCCTTCAGATTGTGTAATCGACTATGTCTACGAAAATGCTGCTTTGGTAGTAGACATGAAACTTATGCTTCGGGCTGCCAATGTCAGAGAAATGAACCGAATTTTGACCCAGAGCAAGATCAGTATTGGTATTGAAATTGACAGATTATCCAGGAAACAAGGGTTCCGTAGTCCGGAGCCTGTCACTGAAACCATTCCTGAAAGGCCCCAACTCCAGCACTTGCAAAGCGAAACCTCGATTATCAGTGACTCTACCACTACCAGCAAACCTGAAGAACAGAATATTAAGGGCTCATTGTCATCACAATCTTCTTCTCATCATAGACCTTCAGGAAGTGTTTTGAAACCAAGTCTTTCCAGCTCATCTCTAGCTACTTTTGGAAACCTGGGAACAGGAGCCAAAAGCTTTAGAGGACTTGGAGGATTCACACCTTTCAAACAAAGCAAGACAGATCCCAGAATAGGAAATAAAGAACTTGATAAGAGGATTACAAAGCTAATTAGAAAAGATGAAAAACTCAAGCTGAAAACTGAAAAAGATCGTCAGCATAATGAAAAATTAGAGAAACAACAAATCCAGAAGGCCCAGAAAGTGCAGAAGGCTCAACAGGAAGCATTGGACAAGGAATCCAAGTCGAAGAAACCCTCAAGAGGATTTTTACATCGGAATCTGTCCAAGATTAATGTGACCGATTCCGCTGCATCTTCTCTTCATTCTGTGGCAGCAGCAATTCCTACCAAAAAGCATCATGGATTATTTAATTTGGGCCGCAAGAACGAAGGATCTGAGGAGTAATGTGACCGATTCCGCTGCATCTTCTCTTCATTCTGTGGCAGCAGCAATTCCTACCAAAAAGCATCATGGATTATTTAATTTGGGCCGCAAGAACGAAGGATCTGAGGAGTCTTCATTGGACGACAATAAAATGAAAAAGACCCTGAGTTCTACTGGAAGTATTAATCTGGAAGGCTCGTCTAGAAAGGGAAAGAAGTTTTTTGGGTTAAGAAAGTAATCTGAACTTTGATCCATCTGATTATAGTTATAATAGCTAATATTTGAAAATGTAAAATAATCAATTATTATGTATTTTGATGAATGTTGGGTCTCTTTTAATAATGGAAGCATAGATTTTGATTTGATATAAGCTTCAGAACCGATTCTCAGACCACATCAACATTTACCAAGAATATTAAATTTTTAAAGCATTAATTATTTATAGATTTATTGCGTTTGATTTTTTTAGATGTTAAGCATAACTCTAACATATAAGTATGGACAAATTGTGATTAAAATGTACTTATATAATTTATTACTTATTCCATAGGTTCTTGATCAACAAATTCCCCACCATAATTCTTACCTGGGTACCTACAAAAACTTATATCTGGGACGGTGGCAACCTTATTATGATCTAGTCCAGTCTAATACTTATACTAGCTAATTCTAAATGGTGGCATTGTTATTATGCTTGTGATGGCTATATATGACTAATTCTACATGTCTGCATATTCATTTGGATCCTGCTACTGGCCCGCATAATAGATCACATAATATGTCTATTTTTTGGGTAACCCCACGCGCAACAAACCCCACGCGCAGCAAGTGGCAATTGATTGCAGCCGATTCTCGAGACGAAATCGAGACGAAATCGAGACGAAATCGAGATGATAATCGAGTAATATATTGCTCGGCGGGTTAACTATTCAATCCTCTACAATTGTGACTTAAATTGTTGGATTGCTTTTGACATTGCGCTAAATTTCGGGGTTGCGCGGAGTCATATTGCGAGTTTCCGGTATTAAAACTCAACCTGCATCATTAATAATCAGGATAGCGGAGCCTCTAGCAAGTAGGGCCACAAGGGTGGCATTCACCACAGTAAATCGGAAAATCCACAACAGGGAAGACAAAAGCACGACTTCAAGGTTTGAATACATAGCAGCACACCAGCAGCCACCGCTATCATGATACTAATCCACACTGTCATAATGTAAATCCACACTGCCATTACTTTTGACACCCAATATTTGCAAAACCGGCGCATATCGAACCTGCAGATGTACTGCCGGTCGAGGAAGGTAGATCCTGTGTCCTTGCCGTATCATGTACTATGAATCTGCGGAGGCAATGTCGTCGGTGTCTGAGGTAACGGTTGCGATTGCTGCAGTGTCCGCATGTCGCAATGGCCCAACTCACCCCACATTGCCACAATTTTCATTTACAGTTTTACTTTATTGCACTATATAAGGACCTCCAATTCCCTTAACTTTTCAATAATTATAATAATTAAATCAATGTCTTCTCCTCAAATTAATAACGATATCGTTACCCTCAACAACGGGGTTAAAATTCCTCTTGTCGGTTTAGGTACCTGGCAATCTGAGAACGGAGAAGCTAAAAAGGCTACCCTTATTGCTCTCAAGAATGGTTATAGACACATCGATACTGCTGCCATCTATGGTAATGAAGATGAAGTTGGTGAAGCCATCAAGGAATCTGGAGTCAAGAGAGAAGAGATCTTCGTCACTACCAAGTTATGGAATACCGCACATAAGGACCCTGAATCTGCTCTCGAAACTTCCTTGAAAAAATTGCAATTGGACTACGTTGATCTTTATTTGATCCACTGGCCAGTCACCCAAGACCCTGAAACCAAGAAGGTAGTACCAGACTATAACTTTGTGGATGCCTACAAGAAGTTGCAACACATCTACAAGAATACTAAGAAGGTCAGAGCCATTGGTGTTTCTAATTTCACCATCAAGCAATTGGAAGAATTGCTTGGTGATAAAGAAGTGGATGTTGTTCCTGCTGTGAATCAAATCGAAGCTCACCCATTGTTGCAACAACCAGAATTGTACGATTACCTCAAGTCCAAGAAGATCTACATTGAGGCTTACTCTCCATTGGGTTCTACTGGTGCTCCAGTTGGTAAAAGTCCTACAGTAACTAAGCTTGCTGAGAAGTACAACGTTGATTCTGCCACCATCTTGATTTCCTGGGCCGTCCAAAGAGACACCATAGTTTTGCCAAAGTCTGTGACCGAAAGCAGAATTATCAGCAACTTGAAGACCGTGAAATTGGACAAGGCTGACTTCGATGCTCTTAACGATATCACCAAGCACGAAAAGCCTGTGAGAGTCAACAAGTTCAGCTTGCACGACTTTGGTGATGGCCTCTAATCGTATACATATATGAGCAAAGAAATCGATAACTGAGTTGAATCGAGTTTCAAGTGTTAATCGATGTTTAATTAGGGCTTGCATCTGGTCAAGCTTTCAATTGTTCAATTAGTAAATTAAGTTAGAAATACACGAGTAGAAATCAATCAAACCTGTAAAATTGTGAAAACGACATTGACCCCGCCAACCCCGCTGGGCCCTTTCAGAATAGCTGAAAAATTGGGAATGTTGATGCTATAATCCGGATGAACTTCCGCTTTGGGATTTAGTAGTTCTCCACCTGTACCCCCAGGATGCAACCCCGCCCCCGCAATTGGCGTCCGGATACCTTTCCTGATACGGAAATGGACCAAACTCCATCAATTTGAAATAAGATCAGTGACCATTTACCCGTATCTTGGCTACATTAACCGTAGATTCACTATAAAACACCAGTTGGATCCAACAGTTTAATCTAAAAACTATATCCAGCCATCACGACCATCAGTTCAGTCTACTCAGCATGTCTATCAACAAAGAACTCGTGGAATATGCCTATAACAACCTCAACAACATCCCCAAGGGCCCTGAGTACGAAAAGATGATCCTGAGTGTCCCCTACGATTGCTTCTCTCCCGACCTCGCCCGTGCCCGGGTTTTGGCACACGAAGAAGCCCTGGACTATGGAGCCATCCGTCTCAAGCACTTTGACTATGATATTGATCGCTACAACGAAGCCCGTTTAAAACATCTTCGTTCTATTTTTGGTAGTTTAGAGGACGATGTGTTCATGGAGCCACCCTTCTTTGTGGACTATGGGTGTAATGTCAAGATTGGAAAGCACTACTATGGAAATTTCAACATCACCTTTTTAGATTGTACCATGATCACCTTGGGAGATAACGTAATGGTGGGACCTAATGTGACATTTACCACCGCTACCCATCCCACTGACCCTCATGAACGTTTGGCTGGGGTTGAATTTGCAAAGCCCATAACTGTTGGAAATAACGTATGGTTCGGGGCAGGGGCCGTGGTTTTGCCTGATGTGAATATTGGGGACGGTGCTGTAGTCGGAGCTGGTGCTGTGGTTACCAGGAGTGTCCCCGCCAATGCAGTGGTTGTGGGCTGCCCCGCAAGAGTGGTGAAGGTTATGGGAAAGGGAGATGATAAAGCCAAACTTGCTAGGGAAGTAGGAGTAGTATAACTACAACAAATTAATGAGAAAATCATCTCGAGCTAGCATGGGTAAATATAAAATATGAACAAATATTCTATGAATGAGATTTAAATTATTGGAGATAGATTGTGCTATATTTGTATTGTTTGTGTTTCGTACATGATTATATTTAATTGTCAATTTTTTGAAAATGATACAATGATATCTCCTTATATTAGGATCTAGGAAGGTTTTGATGTGAATATTGTGTCATCGGAGCATGTTACAACTTTGAAGAATATTATGAATTTGAATATTAAGTAATAGATAATAAAATAGAATTGACTTGGAATCCAAATTTGCCAAACTTATTTGATTTAATTTGTATTAGTGACTTTAGTTAATATAATTAATATACATTCAAAATGGCTTCCCTTCGTAATTAACTACCATTTTTTAAAAATTTTCAGAAAAGCACTTAAATTGCTAACCACATTTGTAAAATTTTTAAATTTCACTTAAGCTAATCTTGAATTATCAAATTAGAATACAAAACTATAATGCCCCAGCTATATAATTATTGATGCCAAATACTAGCCTCAAAATATGCTTCAATAGTATTTAAGAGATAAATTTCTTGAGTTGAACAATAATACAAATAGTAAGAGACAATTCCTAATTTTAAACCCAAATAAACCACTATTTTGGAACTTCAAGCATCCATCATACTTGGCTCACTATAAATGTCATATTAACTGCTACTACTGAAGATATAATTATGATTTATCCTTCGCAATCTCCCCATGACACTCTATAAGTACTATTGGGCTCTATTTTATTTTATTCAAAGAGATTTATAACCCAATCTTGAAGTCTTAGTTCATACAAAGTCTATCCGCTATGAAAAACCGATAACTAGCTCTATGATTATGATTATGATCATTCAGAAATGTATTTCAATTGACAAACTGATTGGCAGAAGAAAAGTGGAATAGACTCCTACTAGTATTCAACCCGATACAATGTGAAAGACCTCTATATTTGCAAAGACGTTCAGGGTTTTCAGCTTGTTTTTCATTTGAATTCCATACAATCCTCCATTAATTTAGTTTTCAATAAACATCATAACCTCCTCACCTAAATATCTAAAGTAACACTTGTAATTAACTCCTAAATCAATTAAAAACTCAGAAAACTTCAATTATCTTCTGATAGCATAATTCTGATTGGTTCTCAATTCTCGAATACTTCTAATTCCAATAGTTCATGATTCTCAATTATTCATATTCTCCGTATAGTCTCAATAATTCATAGTCTCACTCCCAATTATAACACTATTTGTTACTTGTAACCTACACCCATCACACCATGGCCCATTCATACACACTGCCTGATGCTGATGACTTCATCATAGCCGATGAAGAGGCTCCCCCTTCCTATGGAACCTCCTCCAACCCTACAAATGAACTCCCCAACCAGTCATCTACTCCCGCTTCTGGTATTGGTGGGAACTTCTTCTCCACGTTTGCTCCCAAAGTCGACCTTTCATCCACGTTTGCCCCCTTTACATCCTCCGCCCTTCCAGCCAATAACACGGTCCGTGAGCGCCAGTATACTGGTGGGGATACTCTTGATGAGCCCGTTTTGACCACGCTAAAGCGGGACTTGGCCCAGATTGGAAGACGGTTGGCCATTGTGGTGTGGCCAATGCAATTGTCTTCATTAGCTGCCAAACAGCAGCTGAAGTTGATTGATTTTGCTGCTTCCAGTGGTATCAGGTTGCCTCAGCTGCTAGTGGATAACAGAATGGTTCCAGTCGAGGAAGATGCTGAAAACTCATCCGGAGTAGCCCAACAAGACTTGGTGCTTGAAGGTAACTTGGATTGGGACTTATGGGGACCCCTAATCTTCTCGTTGGCATTTTCGGTGGCCTTGGGTATTTCTGCCCAGGGAAACCAGACCAATCAGGTCTTTTCGGGGTCATTTTCGTTTATCTGGGTGTTTTTCATCATTATAGGCTTGAACATCCAGCTACTTGGTGGTAGCATTTCTTTCATGTCAGCTATAAGTGCTGCTGGGTACTCATTGTTCCCATTGGTGGTTGGTGTATTGATTTGTTCTTTAGTATTGAAGTGGAAATTGTTAAGATTGATTTTGATGGCCGTGTTAAATGTTTGGAGTATTTATTCCGGAGTGTTAAGTTTGAAGTGCTCTGGTGTTTTACCAGGGAGAGTGTTGTTGGCAATCTATCCTGTAGGGTTGATGTATACTGTGTTGAGTTGGTTAGTGGTTATAACATAATTGAAATGGGCGACCTAGTTGTGAAACTTGCAAGAATAAAGAAATTGATAAATTAGCTTTTACAAACATGATTTATGGTATTGAAAAATATAGAGCAATTATGGCCGATCTACTCCAAAACTTTAATGATAAATCGATATCAATCTACATCGAATATGTGAACATCTGCTGGTTCTTTTTGTTACTTAAAGAGTTAATTTAATACTTAAATTCAGCTAATGAGATAGTTATAATTGAAGGCACTATGTTTTACAATGTTTAAGACGTTTGGGATTTTATAAATTGTCATAAATATAGTGAAAAGACCGAGAATTTGTATAAATTACTTGATGTAAAGTATCTTACGAGATGGTTAGGGACTATTTGAATCAGAAATAAATAAATGCAGTTGATTCTGAAATATAGGTACTTTAACCATTAAAAAAAGCACAAAAGAATGTCATGATGATCCTCAAATGATTTGCTAACCATTTAATTAGCACTAGGCGTATAATTTAGAATTTGATGATTTCTTGTTCGCTAGCAATTTAACAGTGAAATATTTTAGACAATTTTAAGGATACTGGTGGTTTACACAAGCTCTTAGGAACTTACTTAAAATCATAATGCAACATCTATTAATTAATATACAGAAAACTTAGTAATAGTACAATGTAGAGGTCTATATCATTCCGAGGATTATGGCCATAGCCATCCCTGGCACAAAAAGTCCTGCTTTTAGTCTGCCACCACTATTCTTTTTGTCACCACCATTGGTGGTAGAATTAGATGCATTGGTAGCAGCAGATGATGAAGGAAGATTCGAGGAACTTGAGCTAGAAACAGACGAACCTGAATTAGAAGACTGTGAGTTTGAACCTGAACCACTTGAGTTTGCTCCCGCTTCAGTCAAGTAGTAGCTGCTGAGGTTAATGTCTCCAAATCCAATTCTCTTATCTTTCAAGTCGAAGATGGTATAGAATTTATTTAAAAAACTGACACCCAATACCCAGTAATCGGACTGATCAATCCCTTGTATTTTCGATGCACAGTATCCGACCAAATTGGACGAGGTATATGGCTGGCCCTGGATGTCATAAGTAGAAAGATTGAGTTGCTTTTGGTTCACATCAAAAAGTAAAGTAGCTGAACTATTACAGGGGAATGCAAAATTACCCTGCTTGTCACTGATGACCTTATCTCCAAACATGAGAGAGTGAACGGCGGCAGCGTCTTCAAGAGGTAACACTATACCAGTTGTTCCCGTATCTATAATGGCATTTCTATTATTGTTGGTAGAATTAAATGGCTGTGGGTTGCTAGAGGAATTCGATACTTCGACATCGGTGATATTTATAAGCCAGTATGACGATGCGTTGTCTATAATATTTGTATAATGAATGGTTTCGCTTCCTGTGAAAGTTTGCAGAAGCTGTTCAGCTTTTGATCCATAAACAATTAAACCACCATAAGAGGAAGGAACAGAAGTACTCTGATTATGAGAATTAATATAATTAATAACAGGGGTTATTGACGGAGTTGCAGATAGGATATACAATCCAAACTGTTCTTTATCGATCAAACCGTCCAGGGTCAATTGAGTGATGAAATTTGCATTCGACAGAGAATCGACAGAAGATGGGATTCCCAAGATCCCACTAATGTTGAATCCATCAAACATTTCTGGAGAATCACCCGTCAAACCTATCGAGAAATTCAGAAGTGACTCTGAACCCCACCCAAATGACATTGAATTATCCTCTAGGGAAAACAATTCACCTTCAACAGTTTCACCGGTATATTCCAAATTAAAAGCAGAAGAAGTCTTGATATTCCGAGGATCGTTGAACTTGGTTACCGAGCCCGAAGCACACCCATTTTGGGTACACAGGGAATTGTAGAGCCATGTCAACGGGCTACCAGTGTCCAACAACAATGGAAATATTGGATTGTAGTTGTTGTGAGGATCCGATACTTGGGACCGAAGGTAGTAGATGGACTGGGAGTTGTCTGTGAAGAGTAATTGCACATCGTCATCCAACTGGAGTCTGGGAGATGAGGAGGAGATTGAGGAGGAGTAGATAGAAGAGGAAGTGCTGAAGACAGAACTTTTGGCAAGATTGGAACCAAGCAATTTGTTCTGGGAGCCAAGGTCTGCTACCCGGAAGTCTTTGACAGGGTAGAGGGCTGATACCAACGGAAGAAGGAAGAAGAGCTTCATTGCGAACCAGGAGAAGAGTAGACTATGGAGGGTGTGAGCTAGCAGAGACTGATCAAACGTGAGAACTTGTGGTTGTAGGCTGCAACTTCAGCTAATGATTATAGCTGGTAATCAGAGCTGATTGTGGTTTTGACTGTAGTTAACTTGGCTTCTAGGTTCTGCTTCTAGGTTGTGCTTATGATAGTGCTAGTAGTAATGGTGTGCAATTACCTTCAGACGGGAAGGCCGAGGCAATGGGTTCGGTAGTTGCCGTGGGTGGAGGAGGTGGTGGGAAGGAGTACACCAGAATCGATGCTGACGGTGGAGTGGGAATGGTGTCTAGATATAGCCCGTTTAACAATACGAGAGGGTCACGTGCGCTTGACGCGAGGTAAGAAATTGCAGACACTAAGCTGAAAATTTTATTGATAAAAATGAATAACAAGTTGGAAACAACAGACGGAAATGGTGGCTGGTACTGCAGCACCCGCCATCACTTGTTTGTACTGGTCGTTTAATTACTTTGCTGGTTAAAGCTAGTTAAGGCTGGCTGGGGTGCCAGTGCTGTCGTGAGCAGCCCGAAACGCAAACTAACCTGAAGTAAATACGATCAGCCGAAACATATCAGTACTGCACGCTTACCCCTACATTAGGCGCGGGGCACGTCTAACTGTTGCAAACCATTTCCTAATTGGTAAAAATCACAAAAGGAAACAAAACACATCGCGCATTAATCTATGCGACAATAGCTAGCGAAGATTAACCACTACAACGTATCCTATCACTAGGGACAAGACAAGGCAAGAGGTAACTTTCGGTAAACAGATCATGACCTGTTCATCTACACCTTCTAATAGACGACCATAAATGTCATTAAGCGGTGCTAATGAGTACTTTCATTAAAAAAGGAAAACCACGAGCGAAAATGGATTTACAAAATATTATCTCTGTAATCTAAAGATATTTTTGGAAGTACTGCAGAAGTGAATATTTGAAGAATGCCATTTAGATAGTAAAATGTGGGATAGCACCCGAAACTGTGTTGACGGATATTTCCTTATATTGATGTAGTGATGATTGCTATTTAGCTATTATGAGTAAAAAGACCAAACATAAATATTCAAAAGGGTCCTCGTGCTGCATGCATCGTGATATTTTCCTTACCGGACATACTCGAGAAATCGTGCATCTGCAGATCATGGCCGAGTAAGACTATGTCAGCAGATTGTGTTCTGTAGTTCAAAGTTGATTTTAATTATTTACGGAGAATCGAGTTCCAATATCTAGGAACTGAAATCAAAGGACTTAGTCAAAGTCAGTAAATCGATAGAGAAATTCAATATTCAGTATCGAATCGTTTGAAATTCGTTGCCCAACACTTAATCAAAATCAGGGCCTTTAGCCACTATCTTTAAGTAGCTACAAAAAATAGCGTGTTGTGCAACTGAAGAGCATGAAGTACTGGATTTTCGTTCGAGAATAAATATAACCTGACATGATCATATTGTCTGAGATTTCAGATTATACTTTTGATATCTTCTATTAAACTGAGGTAAACTTACTTATAGTGCTACTCTTCCAAGGTTCAATTAGAAAAAAATTTAGCTTTTACAAAGATCATCAACATAATATTAAAGAAACCAAAATAGGATACATTGTTGACGACCTTTATAATTACAAGCTAAATCACCGCTTGTATGAAAACATATAAATTTGTCGGTTCTAAAACCATACTAACCACTGCATCTTTTAGCTTAACCAAAAACTCCGTTATATTGTAATGAGTTATAATGTTCTTTTGCGTATAGTATAGAGAGATAAATAGCATTGCAAGTGATGTCTAAACAAGATCCATCTGCCGAAACAGCGTAAAATACAATTGTTATTTTAGTGCGTGTGGATCAGTCGTAACCACTCAGCTTCGTTAGTAAACGAAGTACAGGGGCCGCGTTCGATCCCGCACCCGAAACTTTATGATGAATAAAACGGATGTGAACAATCTCTGAGTAGTACCATACGGTTCTACATAGATTACAAACCCTGCCTTCCTACTGACAAGTTTTATTTTAGTATCAACTTGTCAGATAGTTTTTGTTTGCAGGATATACAACTGTTATAGTTACATTTATTAACCATTTATTTAGATTACAAGAAAGTATTGGTTACTGATTTTGATTATAAATTTACAAAGATGCATCTGTTTCTTTTCCACATAGTTGGAGCTCGTGAAACCTGATTATTTCGTTGTAGACTAATATAGATTAAGGGTAGTCTACACAACCACCAAAAACTATGTTTTGAAGTATGGGTTTCACAAATTGTTAAATAAGTCTGTATATTCAATTAGTTGGTCTTTTTCCGCCTCTTCTTTCTCTCCATCTTGGCTATTTCTTTGAGATCATCTTCGCTGGGCTCATAGATATGCCATATAGTATAATGAGGCAAACCAGCCACTCTATAACCCATTTGTTTTGCCATCTTACCAAACGCCTCTGTTTCGGCATGGTTCAAAAATGTAAAGGCTGGAAAATGAACACCTTGACGGAATATTTGAGCACGAGCCAAAATGGACACACCTCCCACACCATCGAGTTCAATAATCTCATCAGGATTACCTCTTGAATCTCGGAGATAAGCTAAATGTGGTCTCCAAGTTTCATATTCGGCATATCCTTCAACAATGACATCGTCCTCGTCTAAAGTCTTGGCCAATTCCAATGCGTTGTCGGATTCTATCCAAGAATTTAAATCATACGGTTGTTCACTATTTAAAAATGTTGGCAATGGTCTCCAAACATTTGGAACAATCACATCATAGTCATGCTTCATCAAATCTTCGATGACATTTCCTGGACACATCTCAATATCTCCATCTCTCCAGTAAACCCATGAATGGTAAGGTTTTAATGCAGCGGAAGTAAGCCAATTTCTGGCCTTACCCATTAATTTTCTTCTAATACCTTGGACCTTGACGGCATGACGGTCTGAAAATCCTTGACCAATAACTTGGCCAAAATCTTTTTTGAAAATGGATACTGATCTGAATGGTTTACGGTAGTCTTTATGGTGGGACTCGGGATCTCCATATGCTTTTTTGACACTATCCATGTAGTCGGGATCCATGTACAACTGGTACAAGTCATGGGAACCCTTGAGTTTGCTTGACGAGCGTTCTTCTTCTTCCTGTTTTAATTTATCCACCAAAGTACCATTTTGAAGAGCTACCGAGTACTCAAAAACCGTTTCCAACGTTCTATCTTCAGGAGAGCAATCCGAGACCAAAAATGCAATGTCTATGAGGGAATGGTCGTAGGTCAAGTTCATCAAGTTGTAAAAGGCCATGGGCAACACATGCTCGGCGTTCCGCAACGGCATCAAGAAGAGCACCACATCACCTTGAGACAACCCATCGGCACTTCCATGGTAATCATTAAGATCGTAGTAGTCTACTTTTTCATTGTAAATCTCCTCGGGAGACTTGGGCTCTGGAGACGGAATAGAATCCACGTTGTCTTGCTTCGTAACTCCATCCTTGGTGACAGTATACAATTCGTAATCTTTGGAAGCTGCCAGTGGGGGCTTGGGGATACTGGACCTCTGGCGGCCCAGCAACAACCACAATATGAACACCACAATTGCCAAACCACTCAAGATCCGTACATACTGGGATCGTTTGGACGTTTTCTTGGGTGATAGTTTATTGTAGCTAAAGGTTAGTATAACCAGGTTTTGTTGGCTGGAAACTCAGGCATCACCAGCACCGCCCAATTGTGTGATACATACATAGGTAAGTCGGTTTTCTTACCGTATGTGTCAACCACCATCCTGTTGTTAGACACGTAGTGATTTAGAATCAAATTTCGTGAGTAGCACGACTAAGGAGAAAACCCAGAATAGTGCCACGAAGAGACACGACCGCAAACCATGGGACCTGAACATAAAACGAGCTTAAGGGGGGTTTGTAGAGGTTGTATGAATGGTTCAGTTAATTACGAATTAGACATGGTTTTCTGGGTGTGGTGGGACATTGTTAATTTTCAAAAATCATTCCGGCTATATAGTATATATATATATACATTAAAACTAAGCAGTTGCCTCAAGGTAGTGGATACTCGTAGTGTCCTGAAAATTGACTGAAATTTGACATGGTCAATATTTAACCAATTTTATTAATTTTTAGTTATATGTTTGATCAAACTAGTATTCATGGCTACTCCAGAAACTCATACGACCGGCAACGGAGTTTCCGGCAATTGTAGTCTACTCTACATCTACTGCTACTTGCGCAGCGCGATAAGGCAAGGCAATGTACATGTCCGAATTGTCCGCCTATGGTGATGTATGGAAATAATTTACTATATAAAACTGGAATTTCGGTACTGTTGAAGGTTTTCAAATATAGCTGTGGTTGAGCAGCCTGTAAGCCCGAAATGTACATAGCTACTGCCAAAGGCTGTAGTAGATAGTGAATTTGACTATGACCTGAAACTACGAAATTTATATCTTTTGTTTTCTTATCACAGTGTCCGCAACAATTAGTCTTCTGGTAAATGGATATCAATAATTAACCAAACCTTTCCATAAATTTGTGGCTACTTTGGAGTTTGGCCACAAGGCCATAATTAGAAATAGCACTCGCGGCATTGCAACAGATTTTACTCGTTTTGATTGGATCCAGGATTGTTCGCTCCGCCTCCGCTATGGGCCCTGGCTGTTCCTTGCGTCGTATGTGTCGCCCACGAGGCTCAGGCCAGGGCCCCTATGTGACAGGCATGTCATCGTGACTGGTGACTCACTGTAATCAAGATAACTGCTGGTTCCTGGTGATTATACAATGTGGCATTTCGATCTAATCGGCTCTTTTGGATTATGGGTTTGATGAAATTTTGCTTGCTCAAATTGTCAACAACTTTGTATGATAACTGGTTCCAGTTAGTATTTGGGTTCATTGTCATAGTTTTACTAAGATAGGCTCTTTGTTAATTTTTTAAAATACATTCATGGGAATTAACACAGTAGTTAATTCAAGACAAATAATTTCAACTTCACTTGGCAAGTTCCTGACTTAGAATGAGCTTAACCAGTTTTTGTAAGCTTAATCATTCTTTGCACTTCTTCGTGTCGAATTCTATTTTCCCTTCGATTCAGTTCATTTTACTTCATTTTACTTCGTTTCATTATTATTTTTACACTTTCTTCAACTCCTCTTATATCTATAAAATTTGCACTTGTCTTTTAAAATTTAATTTCTAGTTTTTATGCTCTTCTAAACCATTGACATCCGGCTTGAACCATTCCTTTTTCAACAATTCCCAACAGTCTTGGGCAATTTTGATAGCAGCAGCTTCCTCATCACCCCTTCCTTCAATATAAACCTTCAACTTGGGTTCAGTTCCTGATCCACGGCAAGTGAATCTTACTTGGGCACCGTCCCTCTTCAATACAGCGGTTATCATTTGAGACTTAGCATCTACGGGCAACTCGGGCTTATGGTCTGAAGTGGAAGATTCATAGCCAATAGTCAAATCTCTCCAATGAGCAACCTTGAACTCTCCAATGGTCTCTGGATAATCTCCTGTAAAACTCTGACGAACAGTTTCAAATATCTCCTTGGTTTTTGCCAAATCATTCAATTTGTAGTACCCATTACATTCTTTGAACCATCCGTATCTCTCATAGCCTTCGTTTAATTTGTCAATTGGATCAATGGTACCGTTGGTAAACCACTGATCATACAATTGTAACCAAACAACAGCAGCAGAAACACCATCTTTGTCGTTGACCAAACTAAACATATATCCAATAGCTTCTTCATAGGCAAAAGGTACATTGTAGCCCTCATTTTTATAGTCAATGGCACGGTTTCCAATCCATTTGAATCCGGTTAAAGTGTCCTGGAAATGGAAACCTTTCTTTTCTGCCATGGCCTTTAAAACTTGTGAAGATACCGTCGAGTTCAATAGGTATGTATTTGGTAATTGTTCAGGATTCACTACCTCCTCGATGATATACATAGCAAACAAAAATCCAATCTCATTACCAGTCAATTGTCTCCAGTGTCCTTTTGTCTTGACAGCTACACTGAATCTATCAGCGTCCGGATCATTGGCAATCACAAGCTTGTGTCCATTTTTTTCAGCAGTTTCAATGGATAAGTCCAAAGCACCCTTTTCTTCTGGATTCGGGAACTTCACTGTAGGAAATCTTGGGTTAGGACTAGCCTGAGCTTCCACCACCTTCATTTCGTAACCAGTGAACGAATTTTGCATACTTTTTTCAAAAATCTCAAGTCCCACACCATGAACAGGAGTATAGGTGAATTTTGTAGTAATTTTTGGATTGATAACTAATTTTTTGGTGATTTCAGTTACGTAGGCAGCTGAGGCTTCGTCTCTGATAGGTACCAAGAGATGATTTTGTAAACCCAGCTCGAAATTGGTAGCTACATCCCATACATTTTCCAGCCATGGTTTCAAGTTTGAATCGATAGATGCAGCGATGCCATCATCATGGGGAGGAATGATTTGGCACCCATTGCCATAGTATACCTTGTAGCCATTATCCTTAGCTGGATTATGGGATGCAGTGACCATAACACCTGCCGAGGCTCCATACTTGTCTATAGAGAATGGTACAAGCGGTGTATGCACCAATCCACTATGGTTGTCCTTAGCCAAATCCTCAGATTCACTGGACTCATCAGACAAGTTTGTAGTGCTTCCCAAATAGTAAACCTTGACTCCTCTAGTAAGTGCAACACTGGCCGTGATCTCAGCAAACCTCTGAGAGTGGAATCTGTGATCGTAACCCACCACTATACTAGCCCCTTCACCAGTCTGGTCCAACACATACTGGATCAATCCCTGGGATGCTTGGAGAATAGTGACATCGTTCATATGGGCAAATCCCAGAGTCATTTCGGATCTTAACCCAGCAGTCCCGAAGGCAATCCGGTGGGTAAGTTTTTCATCTAGAACAGAATAGTTTTTGGTGTCATGAAGATGCTTGATCTCTGCGATGGTGGTGGCATTTCTGTCTATGGCTAGCCATTCTTGGACCAAACAGTCCAAATGGGTGATTTGCTGGGTGGTGAACGTCATGGGATAGCTCTAGTAAGTAGTTGTAGATGGAGTATGGAGTATGTAAAGATTATATAGTGATCCAGACGACATTGTGCGGGGGCATTGGCAAGATGTATGGGTCTTTTTGAGAGGAAAGAGAAAGCGAAGAAAGCACCAATTATAAACTCTACAACGGGTTTAATCGAAAATTGAAGACTAAATTCCAATCGGAATTGTTTTAATAATTTATGTGAAAACAATGATAAGATAAACAAATTATATTCTGAATTTAACCATAAATTTACTATAGCCAATAAATGTAATCAAGAATTGAGAAGAATAAGTTAAGGAATGCTTGTATCGACAATTAGGAACCAGGACCATAATCTTATAATTTTATATATGAAGCTTCTCACTCGTGTCGCAATATTGAAACATGGATTTATCTCTAATTTTCAATCGGTAGTATCATAAACTCAATAATACGAGTTGGAATTTGATACTATAAAGGTGCTGACTACTTATAAACAACAATTTTCATTCATAAAATTGAAAATCTGAGAGGTGAAATTGTTTGAATTAACTTGGGAGCTCGAGCTAGCCAGGTTCAATATTATAATTTCATACCAATGAAAGGTTTCAAGATAAGTGATTATATTTTGTTAATTTACATAATATACAGCGGGTCAGAATTTTCAATATACCCGGGTAGCTTCATGGACTTATTTCATACACTTTTACAGTAGAATCAGTATGTACCAATCCGACTCTAATGCATCCCTCTTCGAACTCAGGATCAGCATGGCCCGTTAAACTGTCTATACTAACAACTTCGTCCACCTCCAAACTTGCGATATTATCAAGCCATTTTTTACCCTTTTTAATAAATCTATGCACAGCAAGACCATTAGAATCACAAGTAACAATTACACTCGATGAGGGATCTATATCAAAGTCTACCAATCCTTCTAAGGGGATAGAATGGACAGTGATGTTTTTTCTAAGGTCAATTATATCTAAAGAGCTTGCATCTTCCTTTTGAGATCCCACAAGTAGCCAGTATCCATTTAGCGCAAACTTTATCTTGGTGACTTCGTTATAAGTTGGTACCAACGTGGACACCAATTCTCCATCGGTGGTATTGAATATTTGCACTTGACTATTATTATTTCCAAAGGCAACCAATGCACCATCCACATGTATATCACCGGTAGTTAATATATTCTCAAGCTGTGGAGATTTATACAACAAAGAGTTCTCATTTTTGGTGCTGTTAATAGACCACACATTCGAGGAGACCAATATAAAGAGGTCCTTCAAACTAGGGTGAGCGATGATGCTGGTGATATCTTGTTCGTTGGGGTTAGGCCACTGTTTTTCACCCATAACGAACTTTTCGTGAAATGCAATCAATGGCCCCCCCTGTCCATTATTCAATGCAGTGATTTCTTCATTGAATTCTATCAATCTCAGTTCCAGGTCCAGTTTTAAGTCGTAGACCTGAACCCCTGTTTCGCCTGCTAGCACAAATTGCTTAGAATTGGAGTCATAGTATACTGCACTAATTTTATCAAATGGTTTTCCAACTTCTTTTTTGACCACAATGGTCAATTCTGCATCTGGACTCACAGAAAAAGCAGGTTTGATGGACCTGTGGATTTGGTACAACTCATCACGAGCCTGATTAATTTCATCTACTGGAATACTTGAAACAACGCCATTTTGAGGCGTTTCTTCAAAGTTACCCTCACCAATACTGGCTGCCAACTGTTGCAACGCTTGCCTAGCCTCATCACGTTCTCTGATTGAATTGGCGGCGACTCTTACTGCTGCATCCTGGTGATATAAGGCTGCCAGAAGCTCTTCTCTTGCCTTGTGGAGTTGTTTTCTTAACGTGAACACTTCAAGTGCCAATGCATCCCATTCGTTCTGAAAGGTCGCTAAGAGCAGTGGAATGGATGTTGCTGTTACAGGGGGAATAAATGAAGAAGTCGTAGTATTGATGGCAATCAAGTCCTCGGCAGTGAGTGGCTCATTATTGATGGGATCCGTGTTGGATGTGGCGAGGTAGTTCAAGATGTGTTTCTTTTCAAAGATAGCTCCCGATTTAGGGGATATCACGGGGTTGATGGGGGTCTCCCCTGAAATGGAACAGATCATACGAATGTCGAGCTTGTAAGTTAGGGAAGAGTGATGAGGTTGATAGTTGGTCAAGTGAGGTGTCACGTGCCACTGGCCCTATAGGTGTTCCCAGATGAAATTGTAAGGGGTATTACTTTAAGGAGAACACAATATTGTGTAGTCATAATATTTCAGTAAAATTTCCTTGGTAGCCAATGCTTTTCAGAATTTTAACTGGGTGATTTAGCTCTCTTTATCATTGGTTTATTTAATTTTATATCTGTAGCAAACCTTACATTGTAGACACAAACAAATGTGATTAATGGATTAGACCGAGGTTCTTCAGTTATTACGGGAGAGTTTCGAGTAATTGGAATCTGGCTAAATTTTCATCTTTTGTATCGATACTGATTTTGAAGTGTTTATCTGGAGTGATTCATGGTAGTGCGATGTTGCACTCATTGGTCATAGCCGAATTTGCAACCATTCAGATATAAATTACTATTCCTTGTAGCTCCTTATACTAATCAGCTGATCAAAAACTAAGACGAGTCTTAACTACCTTTACGCAATTTTATTAATTCATATATCTGAACTATATTTGTTCTACTATACTTGTAAAAAACCATAATTAAACCTACCGAAAGAAATAAATATACACACTAAGCTTCATCACCACTAGAAGATTCATCCTTGTGGCCCTCATGCTCATGCTCTTCGTGATGCTCCTCGTGGATCTTCTCAGTCTCTGGAGGAGGCACGGCTCTATATCTTCTTCTACCGGTTCCGAACAAACCACAACAGTGACCCAACAAGCTGAAAATCACCACCAATAATGAAGCTACAGCTGCGGACCACACGTAGGCGTAGAAATTGGTTGACAAGAATGCTTTGACCCCGTAAGTCTTTGTGTTGTCGTTGACCTGCTGTCTAGTGTAGAGATAAGCACCGGTTGCTAAAGCTGCAGCCACCACTCCCAATAAAAAGATAACCCCTTCAAAAAGGAAATTTAAGAACGAGAGGCAACAACTATGAGGTGACAAGAAGAAAGCCAAGATTTGTACTAATAACGAGATGAAACTCAACACAATCACCACCAAAAGAATCACGAAGGAAGCCTTGGTAATGTTATGGAGGGTCTGTAAATCGCCTTGGATATCACCTGGTAAGTTCAAGGTATCATAATTGATATATTTGAGCAAAACTTCAAGTTCGCTTTGAACGGTGACGGATATTTCTTGAGGCACTTGGTCAGCAGTGAGCTTGGAGTTGATGGTGTTGTTTAATTCTGTTTTGATCACCGAGAGAGGATCGAATGTGTATGCAGCCTCTGGTTTGGAACACCAGGTGATGTTGACCTTATCGTTGTTGAAAGGCTTGAAATATTTGTGAAGATGTTGATCATAGGTCTGATTATTAGTGAGCGAACCCTTACAATAACCCCAGTAACCAATACTGTAGACATCAGAAAACCCAAGATCTTGGTAAGACAAGGAATCCACAATATTATTGATGACGTCTTCAACGGTAGAAAAGTATCCTCCGGAGTCACTACCCAGATCACCCACTGCCGAGCTTACTGCCGAACTAATGGAATCAATACCTTGAGTGATATCACCACCAATGTCCGAAAGTATGTCTTTGGATTGAGTAGGAGCGGTCTCTCTTTTGAGATCTGGAATACCAAACTCACCACCAGCAAGTTGTCTCTTTGAATTCAGGAAAGCGGCCGCATCAAGAACAGCAGAAAGATTAAGATGATTTAGTTGAAAGTCTATAAGATATGCCTGGGTGAGGTACGACTTATTGGCATATGAGCCTGTGATACCAAAAATAGAGAGAAGGAGAGTGGCAAGGGTGAGGATCACTAAGATGCCTCTGAATACAGCAAACATGGTAATTGAGACTTTGTGAGAATTGAACGGTTAATGATAACTTGATATGGTTGAGTGGACGGGAATGTCAATGGGACTATACTTCTTTTGGTGGACCAACCGAATCTGGCTATGGTTGTAATTGTGAACTAACTGAACTAACTGAATTAACTGAATTAACTGTGAACTGTGAACTGTGAACTGTGAACTGTGAACTGTATAACACTATTCTCTAACACTGTCTATTGGGCAGCTGGACTTGCCTTGTGGATTTCTTCTTTTCCAGGATTTGCTGACCTTATATTTATATCGGCTTCTGATTCTTTGCAGACAGGCTTAATTTAGGTCTTTGTCAGCCTTGCTATACTGAAACGGTTGCGCAGACTATAATTAGCGTGTGAAAATGCGTGAGACTGACCAAGTAGTGGAGAAAATGTCTGATCTTAGAATTGGTTAATGCTGAATGTGCAATGTTGATATGCAATCCGTCAAGCACTACTAGTAGATGGTGGCAGCAATAGTGTTAGGTTACTCCTGTTGGATTAGCCTGTGTTGGAATCTGAGACCGGGATATACTACATGGGATAAGGGGTTTATATATTATGTCACTGGCCACCCTCGGGTGCCCCTGACGATCTCATCGATGGCTGGTGCATGTCTGGATCAGGCTACGGATCACTCGCACTATGAAGTGGCTGGCTAGTTGTAGATACGATTTGGTGGTACTGTGCGACTCGCAGAAACCACTGCGCGACCGGCATATTTGATAGCTTAATTGTGATGACAATGCAGGCTGGATACCAGCCGTAGTAGCTAGCAGCTCTGGTAACCGGCTATTGGACGAAACACATCCACTGAAGTTCCGGGATTATTCCAAGGGGCTGGGCACTATTGTTGGAATAAGCTTTGTCACAATCAAGGTGGCTGAAAATTCGCATCCGGACATCGTGTTGCCCAACTCAGACTCAGGTTCCAGACGTGTAGAAAAAAACTACCACACAAAGTCTGCCGAGAATGGGTTCCAGTCCTAGCTCACAATTTCTGGGGTTGTCACGAACATTGGTGGTGCATGGTCTGACTCTGGTATGCTGAAAGCTCCTGCATCCACCATCGCCGGTGTTTTCCTGACTATCCCATAGTGTAGAGGAGCTAATTCTGATTGTGCGTTCTGGACAGTATGTAGCTGGGTTTGCAGCCGAAAAATATGTCAATCATTGTACATTGCACATTGTCATTGAAGTAAAGCAAAGTATCTCCTCCACCACAAGCCAGCAAGACCTATTATCGATTTCAATTGTTATACAGTATTGTATTCACCAATTCAACCAAAGATGGTGGATTTGCTTGATGTACTTGAGCCTTGAGATTGACCAGAATACAAACTGAGACTCCAGACTTATTCTCCTGAATTCCCATTATTCCTCTTCTAAATCATCAAAGCCATCCATTAGCTCTTTTTCAAGCTCGTCCAAGTCTTCACCGAGATCAAGTTCTTCTTTGGTTTCTACATTAGTAGCTTCATCCATCTTTGTTTTCTTGTGACCATTCGTATCCTCTTCAGGCTCGGATTCTTCCGCTTCTTCAACCTCTCTTGATCTTTTCTTGTATGCGTCCTTGATGAATGAGTCCACAGAATTGGCTGTTGTCTTGCCCTCATTTTCGTCTTCCTCATCACCATCATCTTGGCTATCATCATCTTCTTCATCATCACTTATATCTGCAAGAAAATCTTCTACTTCTTGATCAGCATTTTCGAAATCATACTGTTCGAAAGAACCAGCATCAATTGAGGCATTGCCAGACTCTTTCTTATCCATCTTTTTCTCTACTGCCTTTTGATACTTCTCAATATCTCTCTGGTTTACTTTCCAGTCTTCAGGATTATGCTGAGGAATTAAATAGTCCTTTTCATCAACTTTACTCCATGAGCTCAAACACGCAAATAACCAATCAGGATTAACAATTTTAACGCTCGGTAAAAGCATACGGGCAACTCTAGCCTTGAACGTAGGACCAGGGCCGTTCGTAGGATCTCGACATACAACATGCGTAACCTCTGGATACACTTCGTTGATAACCTCCACTCCAAATTGCTTGCACCATATGACAATATCTGCCGAGTGAATGTTCACACCCAAAGGAATAATACCTGAAAATAATACAGTGACTCCCTTCAAGCAATTGCTTTTCATCTGAGGAATAATACTGGTCAAATCTGGTCTGAAATTAGGATGGGTGGTTACTGATTTTTCCAATATTTTATAGTATTCGGTGTGGATATTCACCAATGCATTGTTTAAAGATATCAATTCATTATCATCGTCATAAAGTAAATTTTCGTCTTCTTCCTCTTCTTCTTCATCTTCTTCCTTATCAGAAGATCCAGGGGAACTGGATCTAGAATTGCTATCCAGCAGCGTTCCATTGTGATGTTGATGGTGTAATTGCTCCTGTAATTTTGCCAATGGACGATCGTGTTGCTGCTGTTCGATGGACTGGTTTCTGGTAATTGACTGTTCAATTAACAAGTTGGTATTACCCTCACCACCGGCTAATTCCAATATTCTGTCCACTGGTGAAGATGAATCTTGAGCGCTTTCGACTTCTTCTTCTTGCTCATCTGGTTTTTGTTCTTTGGATTCCAATTCTTGTTCTAGTCTAGCAATTGACTTCCTTTTCTTCATGGGTCCAGTCAATTGACCATTTTTCTTGGGTAGAAAACTAGAATTGATATCTCCTGTTCCCACGAAAAAGTCATACGGTACGACTTTGATTAAATTACTTTCCCATTGCCAAACATCACCTCTATCATCAATAATTACCACCATGGATTGATCTACGGGAAAGAGTCGTTTAAGGTTTTTATGAGTCAAAGATCCACTTTCATCTCTGCTTAAAATACGATCTCCAAAGTACTTTGCATCTGGATCGATTATTTTTGCGATCGCTAAAGCATAGTTTCTAGTGGCCATGGTATAGATGTGCAATTCGTAGAGTTTTGAAATTTCTTCAAGAAATTCAGGTAAGCCCGGTCTCACCTTAACATAGTACCAGCACTTTGTGGGAGCATATCGAGGGCCTGTCCAGCCTGGTGGGGCTACCACTTCTTCTTCCAAACAGAAACTTTTCACATCTTTCACAAAGGGATAATTGGGGTTGGAAGGATCCTTTTGCCATTCTCCCACGGTAGGGTCCACGGTGGCGTGAATCACGGTCTGATCCAAATCCACCACTAAGATCAATTTCTTTTCCTTAGCCAACCGATCGTTGGTATTCTGTTCGATTTTAGTGGCTTCATCCAAACTAATCTTCAACCCCGTGTTATCATGCGACATCGAAATGGTGGCTCTATCCTCGTAAGTATATCCCGTATAGTCCTTTTCATCCTCCACTGCTTTTCCACACAAGGCACAGAGTCCTCCATACTGAACCGTATGAGTACATGGCTCAACTATGGTACATATTTGTTGACCCTGATGGACTATCTCCTGATGGAGTGAGACTCCAATCGATTGCACTTCCCCCTCCACTGGCAGCTCAAAGCTTCCAATACATTCAACTCGGATCTTGGGTGGAACTTCTTCTTTGGAATTGGGGTCGTCCTGATAGTCCCAATACTTGTATTTGAGGAGGGTCTTATGGCGAGGCACATGGTCCCCGGGCAGAACTAGAACAGAGGAGACGACTACCGGAAATGGTGTCGAGGAAGGTAGTGTGATGGATGTACCTGAAGACATCGAATTGGCAAGTATAGGGAGATGAGTAGTGTTGGTATTGTGGGTGTTTGTTTATTGATGATGGGCACGTGAGAAGAGTTGCCCGGCTGCGGTCGCGACTACGGCTGCAAAACCCCAATGCTCTTTAGCAAAGCAACCAGCTTGAAGCTACCGAAAAACCAGAACCTGAGGGATTCCTGTCCTATCCACCAAAGCTGAAATTGCGATCAAATACCCACAGTGTTAAGGAAAGGTGAAACAAGTGGTTTTGGGGGTAGTTGAATGGCCGGTTCACTCTTCGTTGTAACCTCATGAATTCACCTTGATTGAACAACGCAAGCCTGTCAATTGATCGAAGTGGTTTATTTATGTTTGTCCAGGTAATTTCAAATTAACTGGCGTAATAATTAGAAATTAACTTTTGCAGTGGGTGTTCTTATTGGTCATGAAACCTATTTTTATAGGCAGAACTTGATAATTCACGATGACTCTTATGGACCGTAGAGTCTTGTTTAATCCCAAGGAACAATATCTGTTAGAAGACCGTTGTCCAAGTTTCTGACCACCATGTTTCACACGACTTTCCCCAGGGAACACAAGCTAGCCAAAGTAGAAAGCAACGGTATTTATGCCAATCCAGAGCCAGTTCTTCCGGTAAGAAAACGACCTTACACTCTTTTCACTTCTTCTGGTACAAGGTATTGTATCAATTCCTTGAAGCTACCAGGTATGAGTTTCAAATACTTGAATTGGTATTTTAATTTATCTTATGATAATGTACCGCAATGATTGACACATGTGAATTCTTATAGCCAAACAAAGGTGATGGAATGAAAGTCATGAGTTATTGATAATCCCCATTTGCGTTGATCACTTTCCCCGATATGAGGTGTTATGGGCTTTAATTGTGCTATGATAACGTTTCCACAGTCTTTTACCTGGCACAAAAGCATTTCAGGTGTGATGGGAGTTTCTAACTGGGATTGTTTTTAATTTTGGGCTATTGAACCGATCTAAGAGCTGTTCATAACAATTGCTTTGGGGGTATAAATATGGGAAGAATTCGTAAATCGAGAGTTATAGTGGAATTAAATGAGATCCAAGCCTAAATTCACTGGCTTAAGCCCAGCTGCAGCTTAGCTTCTCATCTATCCCCAAGCATTGATTGTGACGTTTTTATCTTGTCAAATGGTGAAATCTCCCCGAATTCTGTAGACGAACCACAAGAAAACATAAGAAACAAAATCTACATCAAAACCACAAGAAACCTAAGAAAACTAAACCTAAAATAATACACGAAATTCACATTATTCTCCTGTTTCATAACAGATATAAAGTATTATTTTGGGCCATAATAAGATAAGCGAAAGTCACTTTGGAAAATCAGTAAGAATCAAAAATAGTTCAAATTACTATCAGAACCAGATCATCCGGATTATCTATTCCAATATACTTATATAGCCAAGACTAGTATGCTTGGAATAATGGAGATAGTTTGATGTACTCTTTGGACCTGGACCTATAACCAGTTCAACTTTATACTCTTATCAATCAATTCTAATTGTTATCTCTTATTTCTTTGCAAATTATTAGCCTCATACTATCGCTACTTGTATTTCATATTACTCTTAAGTGCTTTGCTAACTCACACAACAACGACCACTACCGTCCTATCGTTAGATACACCCAATACTTTTAAAGCGCACTCTACTTCCACCAATTCAGAGCAGTTTGACATGTCTTTCCCTCTAATAGATAACCACTGCCACCTATCCCCGCAATGCTCCACAGAGTCCATCCCCCGTCTCTCGGCAAAGATCAACGAACTCTCCAATACTCCCAATGCCCCAACTTTCCATGTTATGACCACATATCCTCGAGATGGCCAACTCCTCAACCAGATCTTAGATCAATTGACTCCACTGGCTACACGCCATGTCGTTCCATACTACGGGGTCCATCCATGGTATTGCCATCTATTTAGTAAAACCACTGGTCCACAATCAGGCCCTGAGAGTAACTCATTCAAGACTGCTCATTACCGTTCAATATTGTATCCAGAACCATCACAAGAATTATTAGATAACTTACCATTTCCTATAGGTATCGACACTTATATGGAGTTCATAGAGAAGGAAGTCATTCGACACCACGATCTGGATGCTGGAATCGGTGAGATAGGTCTTGATAAACCATTTAGAATCCCAACTAATGGCTACTACGGAGCTTCCGATATTGAAGAAGGAACAGACGGTGGCCCTTTATCCCCCTGTAGAGTTGATATGGCCCACCAAGTTTACATTCTTGAGCAACAGCTACAATTGGCTAATAAATTGGGTGTAAAAGTGTCGGTCCATTGTGTCAAAGCTCATGGTATACTTTACGATACCATCAGTAAATACAAGAACGTCCAGGTAGTTCTTCATTCTTACAGCGGGCTGGTGGACCAGGCCAGACTTTGGATACGAAATTATAACAAATTTGGACTCAAGCTTCAGTTTTCTTTTTCCAATTGGATTAATGGTGTATCTAAAAAGCAGGATATTCTATCACAGATCGTGGGAAGTTTAAATAAGGATCAGGTTTTGGGTGAAACAGATTTTTCCCTTGACGTTTGGTTGTTAAAGAGAGAACATGAATATTGGCAGGGTTTGACAGAAATATATAAAAAAATAGGCATAGATACATAAGTCGGCCCACATAGAGATGAGTCTAGAAAAGTGTTTATTCTTAGAAATAAGGATTCGAAGTGTCATTTTCCCATAAAAAGATCACATCATTCCTAGAAACTAACTAAAGTATCTGTGTTATAGGATTACCGAATTTTCATAGTATTATAGTTGGCAATGGCTCAGTTACATTCATCATTCAAAATGGAAAATTCCTCCAATAACGCAAGATCGAAAAGTGATACAATATCCATATCCAAAATTTCCACTGATTGATATATACGAATGAATAATAGTGAATATTAGGTTAAACAAAGAAGTTTCTTGAGCACCAAAAACAGTCCAAGTTTGGTATTCAATTCAAAATTGTTTAAATTCAGTGTTGAGGAATTATCACACCATACTACTTTACTTTAAACTCATCAAGACTTTCAATTGTAAAATTATTCAATATTATTCAATTTGTTGTGTACTAATTGTAACTTTCAAAAAGTGATAATGCAAATGGTCAATTTATTTAATTGTCTACAGTACTGTGCAACCATTTTTCTAATTCAATAAATCTTAAAAGTTCAATTACATCCTTATTTATCAATTTCTTAAGATAAAAAGTATCAAATTTGCATGGCTGAACTCCCGGGATGTGACGTAATAATTTTACCGACTCTGGCCGAATTGCCGGGGTCTCCCGCAACCATCTTGAGCCTGGACTTAATCCATCCGCCCGGATCCGGGGTAGACATGTGAAGTCTCACAAAATCAGTGATGGAGTCTATTAATTGGATTATTCAATCATTGATTATTACTGATTGTAGCAAGTTCATGGAATTGAATTTGAACACATGGTCTTCAATCAGTCTGCTCAAGATTACAATCTGATTCTACAATTTTCCATTATAGTTTTATTCGTAGCTCTATATAGTCAGCCAATTAATTACAATCTAGACTTGATAATGTCAACGAATTCTGGCTTCAAAGAAGCACCACCGACCAAGAAACCATCGACATCAGCCTTGTCCTTGAATTCAACAGCATTCTTACCGTTAACGGAACCACCATATAAGATTCTGACCTCAGCAGCTTGCTTTTCACCAATGGTCTTGGCTAAGTGAGCTCTGATACCCTTGTGAGTTTCTTGAGCATCTTCTGGAGTGGCAGCTAAACCAGTACCAATAGCCCAGACTGGTTCGTAGGCAACAACAATGTTGGACCAGTCAGAGACAATCTTGGAAACAGCGTCCAATTGTCTGGCAGTAACATCCAAGGTAACACCGGACTTTCTTTCTTCCAAAGTTTCACCAATACACAAGATAACAGACAAACCTTGTTCCAAAGCAAATTTGGTCTTTTCAGCAATGAATTCATCGGATTCCTTGATGATGGTTCTTCTTTCGGAGTGACCGGTCAAGGTCCACTTGGCACCCAAGTCAAGAACTTGATTTGGTGAAATTTCACCGGTGTAAGCACCAGAAGCCTTGTCAAATACGTTTTGAGCGGAAACTTCAACGGTTTTTTGCTTGTTAGCAGCCACAGCAACTGCAAGGTATGGAGCTGGTGGAGCAACCACAACTTGGACAGCAGAAGGCAATTCAGCCTTGTTCAAGTTGTCGATGATTTGGGTGACGGACTCCTTGGTACCGTTCATCTTGAAGTTACCTCCAACAAAGAATTGACGAGCCATTATGATTAATTGTAGTGATAGATGGTGATGGAAGGGTGGGCGACCTGTGCTTTTATAACGGGATCCGAGGCTCCGTGGTGCGCGCACGCTTCCATCTGGCCAGGTCAGGTGATGCAACATGGCAGCCGTCACGCCAGCAACGGAATCCAGAAAACCGGAGACTGACCACTAGTAGTATAGTATTAGAAAAATAGTTCAATGCTGATAGAATGAATTGTAATTTGGGGGAATAATCCCCATTGAAATTGGTGTAGAATTGTCTAAAATTATTTGCAAAATTGCGCCAATCTCCGAACACAAACATTGAGGAATAGAATAAGAATGAGTTAAGTCTGGAAAGCACCAGATCTATTCACAGAAAATTATTCAATGATCCGATTGAATTGGCTCGATAAGCAGCTCCTTGCTGTTGAATTCGCTCTGGTTGTCTGTCTGGAAACTTCCCCCACCATTGCTCTTTCCATTGGCATACGCATTGGTCTTTTCAAATGCTTCTTTGATCTTCTTATTCTTGTCTCTATTTTGTTTGATGGCCAGACGCTGGGCCTCGATGATGCTATGAATATCCAAATCTTCTGGCTGTGATAATTTGTTTTTGGAATTAAAACATACTTCTTCTCCAACCTCCTTAGTAATCTCCTCGTCTATCTCATCTTCTGGAAGGTCATCCCATGTTAATAACCTTGTCTTAAGTGCAAACTTCCCGGAATTTGGATCTTGTTTCATAATCAAGTATTGACAATGGGGGATGTTTTTCAACGACTCAAACTCTTCATAGGTCCATCTAAACCATTTCATGAGGAAAACTCTGGCCCAGATTCCGTGAGTGACCAAAACGAGCACATTGGGGAAATCGTCTTGTTGGAATTGACGGAATAATGACTCGTTGAAGCTTGCTACACGGTCATAGACATCAGCTGCACTTTCTCCATGAGGAATTCTGTAGAAAAAGTGACCATAGTGGGCTCTTTCTTCCCAGATTTTCTCCATTTCTTCGGGAGTACTCTGGAAATTACCAAAATCTTGTTCTCTCATTCTTGGTTCCTCGTAGATACTATATTTGATATCGGCAACCTCCTTGATCCCTCCAACAATATTATTACACGTCTGTCTAGCTCTTAAGTACGGCGAAGTATAAAAGAGTACCGATTTGTTTTTCTTGTCGAAACAGGGTTGTTCAAAGAACTTCTTTAAAACCTGACCTGCCTCAATGGCTTGATCATGGCCCTTTTGGGTTAATGCCACCTTGTGGTTGGGAGTGAATCTGTTGACGGACTTATCACAGTTGCCCTCGGATTCTCCGTGTCTGACTAATAAGATGTACTAAATGTTAGTATTGAACAAGTAGGCTCAAACCAATGCTCACGGACCCCAAGTCATGAGAAGCATCCAGGTACTAAACCAGGTCACCAGAGTCGAATCTTCTCGAAAGTACGCTTCTTTGGAGTCTCACCACTATACTATCACTAGGCAAGACTTGGTAGTTCAGATTCGTTAGATCTTGTAGTCTGAGATTCTTACACTTTGCCTTTGGACTTAGTCATAGGTGGGATTATCAGAGTAAGCTAAAGGACCACGGACATCTTCGTCCTACTGGTACTGCCTGTAGAAGCTCCTAACTTCATCATCATCATACGATGTTCAGGTCACTTTCTCATTAGTCTCTGCTTCAGCCCTGCTACCTCACCAGCATCCCTTTCATTCCATCTGAACCGTAGTCTGGTGTCTGATTGTCTCCTGGTACTTACTTTCGGTCTGCCCATGCTGGTTAATGTTTTTGTATTTTCTGTCTGAAGTCTTGTGATGTCTATCTAAGTGTGGTCTCGGTGATAAGTAGATCATCATCTGACTAAGCATGTATAATAGGATCCTGTATGGCTGAGTGCGATAAGGTGGGGGAGTAGAGGGGCTCCGGGAGGGGCAGAGGATGACAATAAAATGAGTAATGACTGGAGTATCATTAGAGTTATATCAAGTACCAAGAGCTCCAATAGATTTGAAGGATAGCTGTTTAATAGGACATCTTAGAAACCATTTATAAAGGGTATTTATATCTGTCAATCAACCATAAATAGCCTGGTTTAAAAATTGTATTTCATGAAAATTCGTCTAGTTTTGTTTGGCCCGTGTAATGGGTATATAGCATCCATAGAACTTTGAATGGGTCTTTCATAAGTATACTTAAATTGCATCACTAAATTCCCCGTATTGGGGCACTGGTACTGGTTTTAATGGGTGGCTAGCAAATACTTCAAATACTTCTGTTCTATGTTAAATGATCCGTCAAATAGTATGATGAAGATTTACAAGAAATAAACTCTTAAAGTCAAAGAATAATAAAATTACACAGCCTAAGAGTGGTCAACCTTTATCTAAGCATTATCCACTTAATTCTTAAAATAATACCAAATACAATAGGCAATACACATATCTATAGCAAATGCAATAGGAATATCTCAGCTCCATGCTACAAAAGATTCAAATTATGTTAATTCAATTAAAAACGATATTTTATTTAGCGTACCTTCAATCTTTTTGTATTAATCCCAAAACTGAATCCATCAATAGGGTAATTTATTCCACAATAATCATGCTTCACTCCTAGTAAAACAATTTACAATACATACTCAGATCCCCTTGGGCTCCTGAGTTCGAGTCCATTACTATCTCTTATTGTATACTACTATACACACCTAATTATTACTGGTAAGCTTTCTCTCAATGGCGAAGCTCTTGGTCAATTCTTCGTCACACTTCTTGAGAATGTCGTCAGCTAAAACATCAATAGCATGACTGTGCAACATGTTATTATATCTGGATGGTTCATTTGGCAATCTGAAAATAGACTTCCATTCGTCAGTGTCCAATTCCTTTTCACCTCTCTTTGCCCTTTCTAAGTTCTCCAATTTTCTTTGTTGTTTCCATTGAGTGATCTTTGATTGTTCCTTTTGGTGTTGTCTTTGGTAGTAGTTAAAATTGTTTTGGTCGTAGTTGTACGAGTCCACTTGGCTGTATAAAGATTCCAATAATTGGGCAGTGACGTTTTGGTTAGAAGACAAGTTTAAGGTATCGAACTCATTTTCAGTACGAGGTTGGTTTTCAATGTTGCTTAAGTAAAGATTGACCAAATTTTGGTTACGGATGTTAACTGGAATATCATCAAAAATGTTGAGGTAAGACAATTTATGGTTTTCGAGGTCACGGGCCTTCCACTTGCCATCCAAGTAGGTGGTGATAAAGCTTTCTGATAATCTCAAAGCACGGAGTTCAACCTCCTTACCGATGGATGACATGTTGTGTACAATAATAAAAGCGTTCTTGTTGGCTAATTGCTGTTGAACCAATCCATCAACTAATTGAGAGGTTACAAAATTTCCAGAAATAGTAGATTGGAACCAGCCTTGGAATTCAACACCGTAACCCAAGTTTCTTAATCCATCCAAAATTTCTTGTTGGTACTTGGCACCACTTCTAGACTTAAAGGATCCTCCTTCGTATTGATCAGGATAAGGGAATGGGTACGCATGAGTGATATCTATAGAGCCCTCGTCATCTTCAAACCCAAGTAGAGAACCGGAAAAGAGCGATGGATAGTTCTCGGAAGTGTGTCTGATTATAGATAATAAAACAGATGACTGTACTGTCACTGAGGTAGCAGTAGGTGGAGTGTATTTGCTGGACGTTAGTAAGTGTTGGGAGAAAATGCTCAAGGACATGAACAAGGCAATTATATTCAAAGAGGACAATGTGGCTCCATGGATTTTAACTGTTTGATTTCTTGTGTTGAGCAACGAAAACGTTTGAATAATTCGACCAAATTGGACTCAAAAAAAAAGAGAGAAAGAGGTACATGTTGCTAGCTTTGATTGAGGTCCACTAGTCCTTCTATAATTCTGGATTTAAGCTTACTTACCTTGCTTTGATACTCATGTTTGGTGCTGGTAGAAATAGTGAAATTTTGATAAAATTTTATCGCGAGTGGAAGAGTGATTACGTAAGCATCGATCTTGAGCTGGATAACTCAAGACCATTGAAAAAGAGCAAATAGAACGAATGCTCTTGTATCAATGTATGAAATATTCTTCGAGATCTCAAAAGTGAATTTCGCTATATTTTGAAATTCTCTTAGCCAAATTGAAGGATCAATATACAATGAAACCCATACTTTAATATTTATCCTTAGAGTTATTTATTAAAATGTTTTAATAATGGTCAATCAAAATCATTTAATTCTAAGTGCAAATAATCTTCCAACACTCTCCTTAGTTGAAGTCAGTTGGACTATGAGCCTGTGCAGAAAACGTATTGCTATAAATAATACTAAAAAAATTTAACTTATAAAAATTTTTATTAGCTATTATTAAAACAACTAGAATAAGTGAAAATTCTGCAGGTTATCATTTTTTAACACGATTCCGAACTAAGTAACGAATGGTATTCAATAATCCAGTAGTAGAACTCAAGATATTTTTCTATTTCTTTTGACCCACAACCAAAAGAATCTAAGTATCCTTCAAATAAGAAGACTTGATAAGAATAAACTGGTCATTTGATTCCAAAACTAAACTTGCCCGGTAATTCCTTTGAGGACCTTCTCCCTCTAGACATTTCTTCGCTTGTCCAAATTACGTAATCTCTTACAAATTGTCACATGACTCATCGCCAAAATTTTCAACTTTTCACTATCTTCAGTTCACTCAATTTATCCATCTTCGTCGTAGATAGCATGTCCGAAATGGCTGAAGAAGTTAAGCAATTATCCGAGCAAGTCCAAAAGACTTACCTTGACGATGTCACTGGAGAACAAGTCTCCAAGACTGAACTCAAGAAGAGACAAAAGGCCAGAGCAGTTGAAGCCAAGAAGGCTCAAAAGGCTGAAAAGGCAGCTGCCAGTGCTCCTAAGGTGGCCAAGAAGGTCGATCAGTTGGCTGACTTAAATCCTAACCAGTACTTTGAAATTAGATCTCGTCAAATTGAAGAATTGAGAAAGTCTAACAATGCTGGTGAATCTGACTTCAACCCATACCCTCACAAGTTCCACCGTTCTTTGAAGATCCCAGAGTACCTTGAGAAGTATGGAAACTTGAAGAGAGGTGAAACTTTAAAGGATGTTGAAGTTAACATCACTGGTAGAATCATGACCAAGAGAGAAGCTGGTTCTAAGTTGAAATTCTACGTGCTTAAGGGTGATGGATTCCAAGTCCAAGTCATGGCTCAGGCTCAAGATGTTGAAAGTCTTGAAGCTTATGAGAAGATGCATGAATACCTCAGAAGAGGTGACATCATTGGTGTCACTGGTTATCCTGGTAGAACTGCTCCAGCCAAGGGAGGAGAAGGTGAAATTTCTGTTTTTGCAACCTCTGTGCAATTATTGACTCCTTGTTTGCACATGTTGCCAACCGAACATTTTGGTTTCAAGGACCAAGAAGCTCGTTACAGAAAGAGATACTTGGATTTGGTCATGAACGACTCTGTAAGAGACAGATTCAAGGTTAGATCTAAAATTATTTCTTACATTCGTAAGTTTTTGGATGACAGAGATTACATTGAAGTCGAAACCCCTATGATGAACGTGATTGCCGGTGGTGCCACTGCTAAGCCATTCGTCACTCATCACAATGACTTGAACATGGATATGTTCATGAGAGTCGCTCCAGAATTATTCCTTAAGGAATTAGTTGTTGGTGGTATGGACAGAGTCTACGAAATTGGAAGACAATTCAGAAATGAAGGTATCGATATGACCCACAACCCAGAATTCACCACCTGTGAATTTTACGAAGCTTATGCTGATGTATATGATTTGATGGACATGACTGAATTATTGTTCTCTGAAATGGTCAAGGAGATTACTGGTGACTACAAGGTTACCTACCACCCAGATGGCCCAGAAGGTGAAGAATTGACCTTGGACTTCTCTAGACCATGGAAGAGAATTAACATGATTGAAGAGTTGGAAAAGATCTACAATGTTAAGTTCCCAGCTGGTGATCAATTGCACACCGAAGAAACTGGTAAGTTTTTGAAACAAATCTTGATCGATAACAAGATAGATTGTCCACCACCATTGACCAATGCTAGAATGTTGGACAGATTGGTTGGTGACTTGGAAGATGCTTCCATCAACCCAACTTTCATTTTTGGTCACCCACAAATGATGTCCCCATTGGCCAAGAAGGACAGAAACATCCAAGGTTTGTGTGAAAGATTCGAAGTTTTTGTGGCTACCAAGGAAATCTGTAACGCTTACACTGAGTTGAACGATCCATTTGACCAAAGACAAAGATTTGAAGAACAAGCTAGACAAAAGGCACAAGGTGATGACGAAGCTCAATTAATTGATGAAACCTTCTGTAACGCTTTGGAATACGGTTTACCACCAACTGCTGGTTGGGGTTGTGGTATTGATAGGTTGGCAATGTTTTTGACCAACTCTAACACCATTAGAGAAGTTTTGTTGTTCCCAACCTTGAAGCCAGACACCAAGGCTGACCGTGACGAGCGTGCCGAAGAAGGTGCCAAGGATTAAGTACCGTCATAACTGGGAATACAGAGATAGATGTATTGACATTTACATAAGTGCAGCCATGAACTCAATAAAGTTGTTCGAGTAATTAAATGCTTGTCTTGTTAGCTGTGCTATGAAGTTTAAATATGTTAACATAAATAATTAGTTCATTAATTTTAAAATATTACAAACACGTATTTAGATTCGCTATATAGAGGACTGTTGGCAGATAGACTGAGTCTAAACCAATCTTTTGTTTGGGTATACTTCAAATTTTGGAATTAAAATCCAGACACTTGGCGTATCCGTTCCATTCCAAACATAATGGAGCTTACGATTACATCTGTAATGTTAAAAAACCAGATACGGATCTTGAAAGGAGGTGGTACCCTATAAAAAAATACAAATAAACTTATTCATATACCTTAACGAGCCATTGATGGCTTGGCCCTAAAGCATCCTGATTCTAATTTATTCTTAGTATGGTGAGTAGCCATATTCACCAAGTCAAACTACAACAAAGTTCCGGTTTCATTAAGTTTTTTATACCTAATTTACACTAATATACATTATCTTCTAACCAAGTCTCCTCTTCTCTTCATTTCCAATGCTTTCTTATATGGAGGAGCCGTAGGCATTTGCACAGGCACCAACTCTTTTTCTTTACCGGGTCTATAAGTTGCATCAGAGTCTACATCGTTCAAATCACCCGTAGCCACAAAAGTGCTAATAAATCTACCTTCGGTATCAGGGAAATCAAAATGTTCCAAATTTTCACTTTTCCCTATTCCAGCACCTTCAAAAAATTCTTCAGTAGATTTATTTAATTCCAACTTTGGTTGCCAGTTTTTACCTGGCTGGTATCCCAAACATACAATAAATGCTTCTAATGAGGTACCTCTTGAAGATCTTGGCTTAGCACAAATCACTCTTTCGAACAAATAGCTCAATTGGCTATATAACAAATCAATATCTCTTCCTCTGAAAATCTTAGCCACAAAGGTTCCCCCAGGTTTCAAGATACATGTGGTTAATTGTAATGCTGATAAAATTAATTGGGCTTGGATGTATTCGTCAAGATCATGTAAACCAGTGACATCTGGAGCTCCATCACTACAAACAAAATCAGCAGGCTCACCTCCAAAGGTTTCAAGAATTTTTTGAAGAGTTTTGGGGTGAGTAATATCGGCTTGGATAGTTGTCACTCCATCTATGGGTGTCATTGGCTGCAAATCAACTGCAACAATCTTAGCATCTGGTTGGTTTTGGTTTTGATACAATTCTCTACTCAAAACTTGTGACCAAGAACCTGGGGCCGCACAGAGATCCACCACTCTTTTGACTCCTTTGAAAATTTGAAACTCCTCATTAAGCTGAAGAAGCTTAAATGCAGATCTGGCTCTCCATCCCTCCTCTTTGGCACGACGGTAGTAGATATCACGCTTATCCTTACTGGATTTACCCATTATAGTAGCACGAACTCGAAACGAACAGGAATGAGCAGAAGTCTAAACGCAAGGTTTTAAGTATGCAAAGGCTAACTGTGGTATATGATTGACTAGAATCCACGATTGGCTTATATGTATAATTCTGGTTTGGAGTATGGAGCATCGTTATAATTTTTCATATTGGTAGGCGCACGCTTTTGTGATAGGAATTATTTATCCTAACATTTCCAATAAACTATTTGAAACAGCTAGAAGAATGGCAGACCAATATTCTCCCCCTCAAGTTATATTTAGTCTCCAAATTTTCCTAGAACTTCCAGTTTACAATATTTTCAAACTATTACTCCGATATGTCGAGTGAGTAAACTAAAGATTTAAGGATCCAATAATTCTTTTGAAAAATCAAAACTATGCCTACTTCATTCTAATCTGCTTATTCGTTTAAACCCTCTATGAATATCTAGCTAACCTTATCTTCCTGTTTATATTGGGAATACCACAACCAATTTCCCAGTTTTCACGTGACTCTGTACTCTCGATCAAAAAAAATTCTCGCTCAACATTAGACCCTAATCATGCTTTCATCCGTGTCCAGAAGGTCTCCAGTACATTTCAAGAGGGTGCTCAGCACCTCGCGTGTATCCTTTCAAACGGCGGCAAAAGATATCAAAAAACCAAAAAAATTCCTCTCCCCAGAAGAGCTTTCTCAAGCAAAACAGGCCGAGCAAGTTGAAGAAGCCATATATCAAGAAGGATTGTTAAATGGTGAGTTTAAATACGAACCCAAGTTCTTAAGCTCCAACAAAGTAGACCCAGTGACCTCCAGGCCCATTCCCATAAACGTTGAGCTTCTCAAATACAAACCTATAACCCTTCCACAGACTCATGGGCATCAAGTAGCCCAACTTGACTTGAAAGGTTACGATGAAGACAATTTAATTCGTGCGGCTGAGTTTGCTGCCAGAGCCGCTTATTACTTGGGCATTCCAACCTCCAAGGTGATCACCAAAAAGACTGAAAAGAGATTATATACTGTGATCAAATCACCTTTCGCTCAAGCCAAAACTAAGCAGAATTTCCATAGAACTACTTACCATAGAGAAATTGTTGCCTATGATGCTAATCCTGAAGTTGTGGATTTATGGTTATCTTTTATTAACAAGCATGCCTTAAGAGATGTGGATTACAAGGGTACTGTAACCACATACGAAGCATTGGACTTCAACGAACAATTGGATAGATTGACGGAGAAGGAGATCAAGCTTCCAGAAGCATATGAAGGAATTGATGATCCAATTGCCGCAAAGGTGCAAGAATTGTTGAAGAGTGATACTTTCAAACAATTCCTCAAGGAATGAACAAACTCGAGTATTCCGGAAGTGAGAATGATTCAAAGTTTCCATCTGATTTACACCAATAATGGGTTATAGATTCCCAAGAGCAGTTCACTGTATATAGTATAATGTAAAATCTACGACTAAACGGTAGTAGTCTCAATGAGCATCAACCAATTTGTATAAGTGATAGACACTTTAAGCGATCATCCAACAATATTATTGATTTCTGGAATTACTTAAAGCCCTACAATCAGAACCAACTACTATAAGTTTGTAGATATTTTTCAAATTATGAACATTCAAAATAAATACGCTTTCAACTCAGCATTCCCCAATAATGATTGTGTCCATCGATCACTTCAATCGATCTAATTGATTGATTTGTACACCACGAAATAAGTCTGGAAGTTAATATATTATTCCACGTTTGCAGGAAACAAGTCCTAAGAATTAACTGGAGTGAGTAATGGCTGGAGTATCACTTATAGAACAGAAGTATCATCATAGCTCATTTTTCATATATATCATGATAATATCAAACTGACCTTATTGAAATTACTTATTTGAATAAATGGGATGTTGATGTAAATTCATTGCCCCACACCCGCATACTTCCAATTTATATACTTGTCTATTAGCTATTCACAATTGCAGTGGAATCAGCCGTATACATCCCATCCCTCTTCCTCCTCTTCTGAATCCTCTTCCTTTGCCCGTCTCAACTCCTCCTCTATTTTCTCCCTTCTCTTCCTATCCGATTCCAACACATCGAATCTACAGAGTGGACAGGTTGAGTTCACTTTCAACCACGGCCCAATGCACTCCAAATCAAATATATGATCCTTGGTCCTCGTTCCATGTTGCACTCCACATGGTAATTTCACCAACAATGGATACTCGTCATCCACGAATCTATTGGTACAAATTGGACAGTCTGCGGTGTCTTTATTGGGCAACCGATTAATAGGCACTCGCTCCAAAGTGTCCAAGAACTCGGCAGGTACTCCCTTTGATTTGCCTTCTGTTAGCTCGGGAGAATCTTCAAGTGTCTGTATAAGCTCCAATGCCAAAGTGGAACCTTCTTCGTTGTTCAAAAGCCTCAAGGCATTGGTGTACGATTCTCGACTAAGTGAATCGGTGGTTTGATCTTGGGTGAGAAACGATTCAAGCACAGAAGCCAAGGTTTGATGGGGTCTATGAGTAGACAGGGTATTGCTGCTAAGAGTTATGTTGTGATCCTCTAGATGTTAGCTAACAACAGTGGAGTTTGCTCGGTACGTACCTTCGTATGTAGACATGGTGGCAAAGTAACCGATAGCTATAGCTGAAGGTGCGAAATAAACCAAACCAAAGGAGTGGGTAAACCCTTCTAATTTGGTATGGATTTTACTATAGAGATGAGCTTTATTGATTATAGCTATAACGAGATGGAAATTTTAGTCCATTGCTAAGCTTCTAATTTAGAGTATGAGGGATTCATGCCAGATTTTATTATCGTATTGAATGATCTACCTCTGGCAATAGGTTTATTCCTTTACAATTTATATTATAATACCAAGTTAGTCAATTTTGAAAGGTTTATTCCTTAACAATTTATATTATAGTAATAGGTTAATCAATTTGAGTACTTCAAAGGTATTATCCTCAGAATGAGAAATATCTGAATAATTGTATGTACCTAATATTCATAACTCTCGTACGAATTTAATTACAGCATAACGAGATGATTATCAAGTTTCCCTACCATTAAGTTTATCGAGTATTGATTTTTGCAATATCCAAAATTGTCCTACTGGGCATAACTACTAGCCTACCAGATTGTAACCCTGTTTTAAACTAATTAGACTGATCTATATTATCTATACAGTCTACCCTTCCCTATTTTCTTCCGATGAATCATCCTCTATTTCATTTTCTTCAATTAATGTCGCCACACTTGTGATATCTCTTCCCCCCAAGTCACCATACCCATTACCAAAATTTCCAAAATACGAATCGTTTTCGATTGTACGTTTGTTTAAGAATAAAGGAGTCATTGGTGGGTCTTCCAACGGCGTTTGCACCGGCCCCAATGCTGGCGAATCACTGCCATCAGAAGCAGACATAGAAACTGACAGAATAGCGGTGGTAGTATAATTATGATTGTCGGTGTTCTGTAGCGAGATATACATCGTCTTTTTTGATTTAGATTTCATAGGCTCTTGGGCCTGCTGAGAATTAGGAGTCTGTGGTAGACTCGGATTTTGGCTCGGATTTTGAATTTGTCCCTGACCATGCTGCATTTGATACAAATAGGTTCTAGAGTTTCTTGTTAGCGAATTTGCCAACGATATGGGGGGAGTTTGTGAAGATAACCAAAACCGTGAAGGCGATCCTCCAAGAGAAGTAGGATCAAGGTTTGGTGAATCTGGGACCATATTAATGGGTATACTTTGTGAGGTTGAATGGTATGAATCTTGGGTTGGTTGAGGCGATATTTGTTGCATTAATGGAGCAGTACCAGGAGGAGGAGACGTGAATCTTTGGTATGGTTGTAGTCTTATTTGATTAAGGTGCGTTATGGAATTTCTGCTTGGAATCGCTGTGTAAGAGTTCTTTCTGTCAACGTATGCTTGAGGCTGATTAACCGGCTGATGCTGACTTTGTGATTGGAAAGATGATTGTGCAAAAAAGGTAGGGGTTGTTTTTGAGGTTGCTTCATTATTCAGACCTATCAAAGTAGAGTCTAGATCATTCGGAAGGTTATTCAACGATAATAAAGAAATGGTAGAAGAAGAAGGAATGAGTCTCCCATTAATATCTTTCCCTACCGAGCTTGCAAGAAGCTCTGGCTCCGGATGGTCATCAGTATATCGACTTTGAGCAATTATGTTATCAGAAGAGGCCCTTTCTGCTCCATCAAGCGAAAACAACGCTTTAGTGGTGTCGTTGTATGCGGCACGGTTCTGCGAGCTGGTGAAGCCGGTATAGGCAACTCTTTCTCCAGCTAACGATGACGATAACAAAGACTTCTTGGGTGCTACCCTCTCTTTCTCTCCAGTAGGTTCAGTACGATCCACAAGGGTCAACTTGTCCATGTTCTTATCAATCTCGGAATTGAACGACATCATGGTAACTATCGCTCAGAGCGTGATTGGAGACCGGTTCTTTTTTGTCAATACGCTTTTCAGGGTTTTGTGAGTAGATATACGGAAGCGTGGAGTGTGAAATTGGCGGTTTGTATCACTTATAGTGGATGTTGTTTCTTTACGTGATGTTTTAAAGCTAGACAATACGTAAATTTTTCTTTGTCACGCACGCCCTTATCTATAGGGGGCGACTCGAGAATACGATAAAGCAGAGAAGTGATAAAAGAAGGATCAAAAATACGCAGAAATGCCTGAAAAAGGGATGAATTATTTGGGAAATGCCCCCACAATCAGGAATGAAAATCTACTAAGTAACAAAAATTGGTGTGCTTTTTTATCCACTAATTCACACCAAGCATCCTTTTTTTCACGGGCTCGGAGCTTATCGGTGACTGCGAGGGGAGCAAGTGGAGAGAGCCATGAAATTTGTCTATTGGATTTGTCATCCACCATTTTGGGGTTTTCCTAGTTAGAAGTTCGTAGTATCACCGATAATACGGTGGTTCAGCTTCACAAATGGACCATTTCGTACCACCAAAACCCGCTTGGTAACAATGCATCCCCAGATTTCGCAACGACATCGAGCGCAAGATCTCCCTATCTCCGGGTCGTGCACTACACCGAGCCACCGGTTGATTGGCCAGGATGTTCCCCTCCGATAAGGGCCCATGAGCCAGGGCAGAGGCAGAATTGTAAAGCCTGGAAATGGTAATGGAAGCAAGCGATCAATGTCAATTGAATCTCCAGTTGGGTATCATTTGTGTGTGGGCAAAAATTGTAGCAATCGTACGATGCGAGCCCTGATCAGGCCAGGAAATGCTCCCAGATCGTGAAAATTCGTATTGAAAAATACTACAATAAACTACGAGAAAGTGATGTCGTGGACCAAATTCGAACGGCAACGTCAAGTTGAGGCTTACGGTCTAGCGGGGTGGTGATGGCGCATCATCTGGGCTCAATAGCAAGCTTGAAGTGGCTAGCTCCGCAGGTGAAATTTGCTGTGCGAAATTAGCTTTAAATTAGCCCATAGTTTTAGTTTTACCCATGGGTATTAGTATATTAAATGATATTAGTATGATTAAAGTACCGGTGAGATTGACTGACCAGGATTTCTTGACTTTTTTGAATCAACCAGACGGTTGAAAATTTGCTAAACCTTAAAGTGTAAAATATCAGCGAATGGCTGGACTGAAATTCTCAATTTCCAACAGCATATGAACCTTGAGCAGGCTTATTAGTAAGGTCAACTCTACGTAGCCAAAAATATTAATCAACCTCTTATCTATTTAACCATGCTGTATCTAAAAAATGGGCATTATTTTCAGTGCATCATATCCAGCTATAAGATGTCTGTCTACGCATTATAACTAATCTTTACTGAGTGACTATACTATATACCCACAGATATTATTCTAATAATTAATACCCTAATAATCAATACTCTAATGGTCAATAGCCTTAAGTAATACTTCCGCAATGGCATTTTGTCTTCAGCAGATTAGGTAAATATGGTTTGAAACTTGAGCTTTAGTGAGTAATCGATTAGTTCTCTTAAATCTCCGTTGATTCCATAAGATCACATCTCCGAAATTCTTCTGATATCTTTAACCTCGTTGAATTTGGCAAGTGGGTTAAGTAGTAAGTCAAAATACATTCTGCATTTGAAACCAAATATTAACTCTATAATATTATCACTAATTAAAAACTACGCAAATCTAGTTTAAGACTCGTACTTCATGAATTTAATAATGATATCTATAAATGTTCTAGCTCTACTAGATATGTCTATGCTATAATTTAACCTGGGAAATGACCCTTTCTAAGTCCAAAGTATCCATCAGGTGCATGGAGGGTAGCATTCAATCTTGCTCTAGCCGAACCATCAAGGCCAGCAGAATAAACCGTGGAACCCCACCAATCCACAGTAACATCATGATATTGCACTGTAAAGTAAATGATAACTGCACCAAGAGTAACCCCAGCAGTCATTCCACCCGAGAAAAGATAATTATACTTAGCCCAGAAGGTATTGTATCTGGTTCTAAGGTACCACATGGAAGCAATGGACAAGTATAATCCACCAATGTAGTATGAAATATTATATGGTGTGTAGATTTGAACACCTCCAATGATTAAGGTTGGTTGAATATATTTAAGATACTTCTTAGGGAGGTACCTTCTCATCACAAAGAATGGAATTGGCAAAAGAACACCAATCAAGAAACACCATGGTAAAATTGGGTAGACCTCAAACACCTTTCTGGGCCCAATAATACCCCATTCGACAGTGGCATTGAAAAAACGATTGACACCAGGACAAGTAAATCTTTGTCTATTTTTGGCATCACAGTAATCCTTGATAGTATCAATTTGGAAATTGATAACTCCAAGTCCAACGAAAGTGTGCACAAGAACCGAGATCATTTGGCATCTAAAGGTAGCCCATGGTGGAATTCTGGTATAATGAGCCATTTTTTGATCAGAAACGTATTGTTGAGCCTGAGCTTCAATATTGAATCCAAGGGCTTTGGTAAAGTTTAATGCGGATCCATTACCTGGAATAGCATAGCCAATAATAACTTCAACAATCACATTGTGAGTAAATGTATAACCAGTAGTGGCTGCAATTGTAATCAATGGAAGTAAAAATATTACATTGATTCCGATTGCATAGAAAATGGTCCAGATTGGTGCATCTACTGGGTAAAGTTTGACACACAATATAGCCAATACGATGGATGCAATTAATACCAAAAAGAATACAAGATCAGGAACCTCTTTATAGCGCTTCATCATAACACTTTGGTGATCATCAAATCCATCGTAATTTGGTTTATTGTAATGACGAAGTGAGCTCAAAACTTCTTTAAAAGACTTCCAAACTACCTTATAATTAAGTCCAATTTCGTAGATAAGTGCAAATGGATACATGATGAACAAGGTACAATAACGCACCAAACCAGCAGCAGTGAAGTATGGTGGTCCAACATTTTCGTACTTGGCTCTGTCAAATAAGTTTTTATCATTAAGAATCTTTTTCACAGGATACTGGACCCCTGCGTTATCGTAAATTTTCACAGGGTTTATTGGCATGTATGCTGTCCAGTAGTTATTTGTATAATACATGCCAGTGATGATAAAGAACCCTATAAATGTACCAAGACATTGGTTGGCTTGAGAGTACAATGGAATAGTCAATGCACTATTAAAGTTCAAAACATTCCAATCGAAAGATGGAATTGGATTGAGTCCCATTCCTGAAACAATTCCGGTAATAGTAGCCAAATCAAAGTTATTTGGAGCAATCCAAGTCATCCAATTAAAGAAAGAAAGGGCACCGAAAAGGTAGCCTGGTAACCAAAAGTAACAAAATGAGATGATGAAAATAAGGAAGAAAAAACTGTATCTGGAAATAGTCCAACCATTGATATTTTGTTTCTTTTCTGGTAAAATCAAAGCATTATTAAGAGCAAGAGTTGGCATCAAAGTTGGCCACATAGCTTGCACAGGATAAACGGCAAACCTTCTCAAAATACCACAGAATCCAAAGCCCATGAAATTGGTACATAAAAGTAACAAGGTTTGGTATCCATAAGTAGCCCACTTATTATCAAAATAAATACTCATTCTTTGAATATGAATATTAAAATGGGCATAGTTGGGAGTACTAGAGACTGTATAAAAAATGGTAGCTAACATTTGTTCCTTATATGACCATGGACCAGGGTTCAAATCCACAGTGTATCTCCATATCTTAAATTTCCATTTGGGAAGAATATATTGAAACAATCTTCCACATGGTAACAAAAACAACTGAACCACCGAAGGATCTAATATAATTCTAGGTAATCTTTGAGAAAAAAATTCGTTAATAAAAGTACCAGCAGCCATCCAGAATAAACCCAAAATGTAAACTCTCAATGTCTCACATGGAGTATCATCATCATCATCATAAGGAACAGTAACAGCTCTCACTTCTTGATAAGGTGAATAGAATGCAATCAATGCAGCTTCGACTCTCGCTTGCAATGGCCAATCATTTATCTCAAGGAAGTTATTGTAGTCAATTTTCTCCAGGTCTGAAGATTCAGCAAAGTCCAGGTTCTGTGAATTCGAATAGTCAACTAATCTGATAAACAATTCGTAGATTTCGGTGGGCAAATTCACATCTCCTTCATGATCTTTGATTGCCTTTTGAAGAATCTTGACTGCACTCTCTTCCGACAAGTTCTCTATTCTATCTATCATGACCTCAGCAGTCTTGGGTAACTCACCATCAGCTTCCAAACCATCGTAATTTAGTCTTCTTAAAATGAAATTTATACGGTCAGTAGTAAGAAAGTATGTCTTCGGTTTAAGTTGGACATCTATGGTGGCATCCTTGACATCAAGCTTCTCGCTAATTGTCATATTGGAACTGCCGGATCTAAATTATCAGATTAATCAGATTAATCGACGATTTGCTCTTTAATATAGTAAATCCCAATCTTTTCCATCAATTGTGCCTCGAAAGCATTTTTATGCCTTCCGAGTTTTTTGCATACTTATTTCCGGTTCGATGAGTTCCCCGGACCGGTAAATGTCGCGCGACATGTGCATTACCGGATTATGTACAGTGTGCTTCTACACCGTTATCCAGCATACAAGGGTACTTGAAGTATTTAAGCCAATTACAAGAATCACCGATCCATTTAGCGTCTGCCTATTTGATAACACTCTTAAGGAATGCTACAAATTGCTTTATAACCTGTCGACATGTAACTTTCGCAACCAAAAATAGTATTTTTTTTGGTTTCTTTTCCGTATGCACTATCAATAGAAGATACATAAATTCACTCTTTAAGCCAAGCCGCTCACTCTAAGTGGCTGCTCTTAACTATAGATTTACATGATTCGGCATTACTACAATTCCGGTAGCCGTATTTTTTAAGGTCGCCAAATTATTGCCTTCTACCCTGTCGACCACAATCTGACTATTCTGACAAATTACTGTACGCAAATTCTGTAAGATGGATTGAACTGAATTAGGCAACTTCTGTCATTTTCGAGAATTGCCAATGCCAAGAACTTATAATTCAATTGTAGTGCTGGTCCTCTTTGGAATTATGTTTGCTTCACTGGAAATATAAAAATCACCATATCCGTTGTTGCAATTTGTCTGATCCTGGAATTGTAATTATCGTTCCGATCTTTGCTAACTTTTTCATCTGATAACTCTGACGTAGCTACCTTGCATCGTGTTCAACCCTGATTAATAATCTTTTTGTCTGAAAAAGGTTAGATAGCATTTTGGCTTTGTTCTACGAAGTCATAAAATGAGAACCGGACCGCACTGCTATAACATCCATCACCATAATTATAGTATCTATAGCTATTATTGAGCCCATTATTCTAGACAAATCAATATAGCTGCGCTGGTTTAGTGGGAATCCGATCTTTCTGTACTTTTAACCCCCCACTATTGCTAATTTACTAGAACCCATTCTCTCACTACTAGTGATTCTCGGACCGAACCAAAAAAAATTGCGACTAATCACAATCGCATGAATCTTTCCACCTGCGGAAGGAACGTAGAAACGAGATCTACATTGGCAGTCGGTATGTCGTTTGGAGGCATAACAATTCTGATGAATAATCCTCTATCACAGAATATTCCGCATCGGATATTCAATAAATCATCCAATAATATCAGTTGATCCATGCCTCCTGTTAAACCTGACGTCGATTAATAATATTCTAATCTAACTAAAAACACATTATGAACCTTAAAAATTAATTTTGTCCAATTACGGTTCTAAAGAAAAGGAATAGCTATTGAATTTTATTACTCAAGTTAATGCTACCATCATTTGCAATCCACTGATTATGATATCAAGGTGGTATATACCTTTAGCTCTATATACCCTTAAAATCCACGGATAGTCCAAAAGGAGACTAGAATAGATCCATTCTATAGCTACACTTCTTTCGTATCAACACCTGAGACCCTTTTTATTTTCTATTGCATTCTGGTGAAGAGTTAGTATATGGTACCTTCGAATGCTTTATTGGAAACCAAATTAAAATTGAAATTAAATGATGTGGTGGAGTACCAAACTAATGCACCATTTTACTATCTCCTCCTATCGGTTCTTGTTTTACATAATATCTGATGATTATCGTATAGACAATCGAAGCTGTTGTATATAGAAGCGGATTTACGCACTAAGAAAAGTTGCAGCATTATGCATATCATAACCAACGACAACTTTTTAGTTGCGAACAAAATGTCGTTACTAGAGTTAACCACAACTATCCAACTCCAGCTTAAAATTGAAATTCATACCTCAATACTTTGAGTAGTAATTTCCTAATATCATAGTGCTGAATGAGCTTGAACGGTTTTTTCGAAATTTCCAATTTTAAGAAGGAGATATATAATTGCCATGCCTCTTCATAAGACTTTGTTCAAGGAATGAGTAATAGCAGATCTATTTAGGTCAAGGTTACCATTCCGTTGGTTTCATCGTGTCAATATCTTGGTGTTTATTGTATTTCCAACTATGTATTTCTTACAAAAAAAGGTACCAAACTCTTTAAAAATCGATTTTATTCAGTATTTTGCACAAATACATAATAACTATGAATCGCACCCTCAACTAGCACTTTTGGAAAACAGGTCTAAAAGTAAGCTCGAAATTTGCAATTTTGATAAGTTACTGTTTATGGAAAATGACCTTTTCTGATACCAAAATAACCATCAGGTGCACTCTCAGTAGCGTTCAATCTTGCAACACCAACACCATCGAAACCATTATACATCACTTCATTTCCCCACCAATTGATACTCTTGTCGTGATATTGTACGGCAAAGAACATAATGATTCCACTGAAAGCAACACCTGCAGTCATAGCCCCAGAGAAAACATAATTATACTTTTCCCAAAAAGCTGAATATCTTTTTCTGAGATAATACATGGAAGCAAAGGATAAATAAAGACCACCAGTATAATAAGACAAATTATAAGGAGCATAGATCAAAAATCCACCTATAATTAAGGTAGGTTGGAAATGTTTGATATATCTCTTAGGACCATACTTTTTGATGACAATACAAACCAAGCCTAATAACGCTCCAATTAAGAAGCAGTATTGCAAAATTGGGTAAACACCACCAAATACTCTCTTAGGACCAATAACACCCCATTGAATCGATGCACTGTAGAAAACTGTGGTGTTTGGACAAGTAAACTTCTGCTTGTTATGAGGGTCACAGTAATCCTTAATGTTATTGATCTGAAAATTCATAACAGCTAAGCCAATAAATGAATGTACGAAAACCGACAATATTTGACAACGGAACATGGCTCTTGGTGGAATCTTAAGGTAATGTCCCATTTTTTGATCAGTCACATAATTTTGTGCTTGAGCATCGATATTATAACCCAAAGCTTTTATGAAGTTCAAGGCTAAACCGTTACCAGGGATAGCATATCCAATTATAAGTTCAACCAATACATTAAGACCAAAGCTAAATCCAGTGGTGGAGTAGACTGCAGTTAATGGAATCAAGAAAAGGAAGTTGATTGCAACTGCAAAAAAGATTGCCCAAACAGGAGTCTCTGCAGGGTACAATTTCACAGCCAAAATAGCGAAAACTATCGAAACCACCAAAAAAATAAGGAAAACCCAATCAGGAACTTCCTTATAACGTCTCATCATAACACTATGAGGGTCATGGAATCCTTCATAGGTGGATTTTCTAATATTTTTTATTGAAGATCCAAGACTTCTTAAAGCTGACCACATCGGTTTGAAGTTCATAGCAACTTCGTAGATGATTGTGAAAGGATATATGGCGAAGAATGCTCCATAAACCACTAAGTTAGCGGCACTATAGTAAGGTGGACCATAATCGTCATACTTTTTTTGTTCAAATAGAGTCCTTTCGTTAACCACAGATGTAAGAGAATATCTCTTACCTGTGTTGCTAAATAACGAAGACAGATTTATAGGAATATACCCCGACCAATGATTGTTGGTGTAGTAAACCGCACATATAACAAAAAAGCCAATAATACTTCCAATGTATTGGTTCACTTGTGAATAGAAAGGAATAACCAATGCGGAATTATAATTTAAGACATTCCAATCAAAACTAGGAATGGGATTCAAACCAAGACCAGACACAGAACCGGTAATTGTTGCAAGATTGTAATTATTTGGGGCAATCCAGGTCATCCAGTTGAAAGTACTAAGGGCACCGAAAAGGTAGTTAGGAATCCAAAAGTACACAAATGAACTGGCGAATACAGTAAAGAAAAAGCTGTATCTAGAAATAGTCCATCCATTAATATTTTGTTTTCTCTCAGGCTGAGTCAATGCTTTATTAAGAGCCAAAGTTGGTAGAATTGTTGGCCAAACTGATCTTATAGGATAAACAGCAAATTTTCTCATAATTCCAGCAAATCCAAAACCCATAAAGTTTGTACATAAGATAAGTAAAGTTTGGTATCCAAAATTGGCCCATTGGTTATTATAAAATTGCTTCATTTTTTGAACGTGAATATTGTACGAGACATAACTATTTCCACCAGAAACAGAATAAAAGATCGTAGCCAACATTTGCTCCTTGTGAGTCCAAGGTCCAGGGTTCAAGTCAATGGTATACTTCCAAATCTTGAGTTTCCATTTAGGAAGAATTTTCAGCAACAATAAACCAGAAGGATAGAGAAACAATTGAACAACAGATGGATCTAACGTGATTCTAGGTTGTCTTTCTGCAAAAAATTGATTAATAAACGTACCAATAGCTGTCCAAATAAGTCCTAGAATGTAGACACGAAGAGTCTCAACTGGGATTGAAGGATCATCATATGGATCAGTGATGGATCTAACTTCTTGATAAGGAGAGTGATAAGCAATTAATACCGCCTCTAATCTCACCTGTAAGGACCAATCGACTACTTGGTAAACATTGGTATAATTTCCTTCTTCTAGAGAAGACGAAGTATCATTGATTATTTCGATATCATTGGTTGCGAAATTTTTTCCTTTGGATAAATCCTTTTCAGAGAAGCTTTCCACCTCATGAAAAGAAGTGGAAACTTGGCTCTTCTCAGCAAGAGCTTCCCAGAGTTCTACTTCTTCGGTAGGGATATTGACATCTCCGTCATGCTCCTTAATTGCATCTGTAATTATCTTTACTGCTTCCTCTTCTGGCAAGGTTTCAATTTTGCCAATGATAAAAGTTACAGTTACCGGCAAATCCTGAGTACTCAAGAGACCATCATAATTCAATCTTCTCAAAACAAATTCTTTCTGGCCAGCAGATAAGGATTGACCAATGGCATTCAAAGAAACCGGGTTGTCAATAGCAGAATTTAAATTAATCTCATGTTCGCGAACGTCTTGCGGACTTACTACGCTTGTGAGCTTTTCAGACATATTCAAGAGGTGATGCTATTATGAAAATAAGATTATGTTGTGTATTTATACAATCATCTAACTAGTGTAGTATATACTCAGGGCAGAACATAATTGATAAGTGATTCTCCACAATGAACAACCGATTGCCGCGAAAATATTTTTAGACAAAATCTGAACATACCAAGAATATACTTATAAGTGTGGATTTGTCACAAACGCCTGGTTTAAAACAGAAAAAATTCCTAAAAGCCATGACTGGGCTTAGTTTAGAACTTACCATCTTCTGGTCATAGAGAATATCTGTCAATTGCACATTTGGACCATCTCCCCAACACTATCTGTTTTAATTCCATTCATCTGTTAAAATCAATTGGTGCGAAATTATCCTGCCAAGATTTTGACATCGGGGCCGTACGAGCACGGTGTCAGCATCCTAGGACGGATATGTCACTGTGATACGAGATAGAACGTGAAGATATCCACAACAATCACCACTACCGTTTCACAAACTGGTTCAACCGGATAGGGACTATGTAAATATATAACAAATAGTATCAGGAGCTTTATGTCATATGGTTCGGTCTTCAATAGCATATATGTTACAAAAACTCAATACTCTCACAATTGGCATATTAGACACATGCATGGTAATTGACGGAGTGTCATTTTCTTTGGATCCGAAACCAGTGCAAGTTCGCCAAGGCCAAGTAATTATGCCCAGAATTCACCCATATTTCATGATAAGTTTTCTATGATAAGAACCTTAATGACGTTCTTGGTATCCATGTATATCCGTCTCTATAAGCTCAAAAATCCAGTCAGCTTTATAGCTTCAAAATCTAAATCTTTGAATTTTGCGATCCACGATATCCAAAATGGACCCTGAGAGTCTTAGGTTAGTTGATTAGATCTGACTAAATTCACCATGGAAGTAACCTCGTTGTGGCTGCATTGAATTATTCTTGGTGGTGGTTCCTGATGTACGGCTCGATGAACTTATTTAAATCTATACCTGTGTATCGATAGTTATTGTGGAAAAGTTTATTAAACTAGTACATACGGCTTAAATTAGCCAAGAGTAATTTGTATTAATTTCTGGCAATCGTAAACCAACGCTAGCAAGATAACAACTTCCAATTTACGACAGCCAATAGCATCACCCAAAATAGTAATTCTTACCATTGGTCACCCCAATTATCATCTTCATCTTCATCCACAGTCAAATTTAGTTTTAAGGTGGAGCCTGGTTTTTTGGTTGGTTTACCACCTAATTTCAATCCACTACTTTTTTTGGTACGATTGGCGGTTGTAGATATTTTGGGAGGTTGCTTGATTGATGTATTGTTCAAGCTCAATTTTTTGGTCTGTTCAATGACTGGCTCATCATTTTGGCCCCATCCATCGTCCTCCAAATCCCATCCGTCATCGCCAAAGTCATCTTCATCCTTCACCCATTGAGTTTCCTGTCCACTATTAGGTTTTAATGGCTCAGATGTTGGAGTTCCAATTCTGGTAAGATCAGGTGTTGATGAATTGAAATCGTGATTCAATTGTCCTTCAACCACTCCACTAGATAAATTATTCATCATATTCACAATATTCCAACCAAATGACGATGAGCCCCCTTCGACCTGTACATCCTTACCATTAGTCTCGGTGCCTGACGTGTTTCCATTTGCTGTCTTTGTCTCGACTTGACCATATTTCTCAAAGAACTCTAATTCTTCCGAATCATCATCGACTTCGTCACTGGGTAAAGTTTGGGCATGCTTTTCAACAGTATCAAAGTATAATTGAAATATATCTTTAGCTCTCTTCCTCACTCTCAAAGACTTTTTATCCATCAAAGAGATTGCTAAATGACCTAAAATCTTACTGCAAATTTCTTCTAATGTAAATTCCTGGATTAAGCTTTCAAATCCAGATAAGGCAGCCATTTTACAAGGAGTAAATGTATCTCGTAATGATTTTGCCAAAGCTGTTATCAATACGCTATTCTTAGAACTCTTATAAATCTTACCCGAGATTTTTATAATCAAAACCAATGTATTCACCCTAATCGATGGTTTAGGATCCATTTGAGATTTTGCAAGAATCTTAAGCAAGTCTTGATTTACCTGCTTAACTGATACTTTATCGATCACGATGGTTATAGACTTCAAAGTAGTTTCTCTTATCATAAAGTTTGTATCTTGGAAACCAGAAATCAAATTATAGAAAACCTTCAGTTGTACTTCAGATTCGGTCAAGAAATGCTCAAATCCTGGTAAATGATTTAACAAAACCAATCTAATAGATCTATCATTCAAAGCAAATGTATCAAGGATAATTGGCTTAACTACTCTATCAAATTGAGCAGAGGATAAATTAACTCCAAACTTAAGGATATAGTTCAAAATGATCGACATTGTCTCTTGTCTTTGTTGAATATCTAACGGTGATAGAGTAGATATTGGAGTTTGCAGTTTGGCTTTGATCAAATTATTAAATTGCAGAGTTAATTCTGGTAGTAATTTGAAATCTAAAAATCCATTTGGATATATATTTTCAGATTCAGCACCATTAGACTCGGGAATATAGTGAGAAAGTTCAAATTTGAAAAAGTCTAGCTTTTCAGACTCGTTCTTAAATTTGATTTCTTCTAACTGCTGGTTAAACTTGATGATCAAATTATTTCTAGTAAAATTGGATTCTGTCTCTTGAAGGAATTTTTCGATGGTAATTCTTAAGGAAGGATTCGGACTTATCAATTTCTTAAGGGAAGACAAGAGAAAAGAGGGGATTTTCAGGTTATTCTTGGTAGTGGAATCAGCCAAATCAGAGGGAAGTGATGAGAAGTCGCTAATATTCAAGACATTATAAATAAATAGACCAAGCTTATATGAATCATACTTGATAGGAAATTGTCTTATCAGATCCAAATCTGAGGCTCCATCAAATCCTGGCAAAGCTCTGGAATTTCTGTAAATTGGCTGGTCTGGATCTGAAGTCAAATTAGTCAAAATTTCGAATCCAAACACTTTCCACTCACCCAGTTGATTGACATAAATTGAATTGTAAAGGTTTATGTTACCATGCAAACAGTTGGCCTTCATATTAATAAACAGCAAAGTATGGGCCACGGTGTAGATACCGTACAATTTTGCATCTCTAGAAATGCCATCTTTGTGATTTGCTAAGTATGAGATCAAGGGTACCACTGGTTCAGTAATAATGTACAATTGGGTTTCTGTTTCGATGAAATCCAACACGCCAATTATCCCGGGGAACTTAATTAGCTTCAGTTTCTTGAATGTATTCCTTGCCAATAAATCATGGCCTCTTTGAATGTTGACTGGATCCTTCAAATTAAACTCAAAGATAGTTACAGGTGCATTATCGTTCTTTGGGTTGGTTCCATTATAGACAGTCCAAATAGCCTTAGAATTGATTGGACCTGGAGCCGACGGATCGATAATTTTGTCCTTAGTAGTGTACGGAATGGACGTACCTGTGAAGCTGCTGAAGGTTTTAGAAAGGAAGTTCATGTTGATAGCGAATTCAAACTAATAAGTATAAGTATAAGTGTAGTTGTTGCAGTTAGTCTCGAGAGCTGGCCAAGTGGTGAGTTTCTATCTCAAATATGTAGGTAAGTTCTAGTTGCTGGGTTGGAGTTCCCGGTCGGTGTTCCCTGAATGTTTGTGTTAAAAACTCGTACGTAAGGAAAGATAATGGGATAGATCGCGATACCACCAATCAATATGTTCTAAAGATCTATGAGCTTCAGACTAGGATTTGGAAATTTCTCTGAGAACTCTCTATTATTGATACCCTCCCAACGCCTTCAATTTAACTGAATGGTTGGACTGTTCTTTGGATACTCGTGTTAATTTGATCTGACGCGAAAATCACACAACTGACGTTTGGAAATTTGTAGAATAAATTGTTCCCCAAAGCTGAAGTAAACGGCTGAAAAAATGGGAACCTAAGAAGCCTATAAGGTGAGCAGGTATAAGCAAGCTTTAAACTAATTTCCCCTTTAACTATAGATATTATTGGCTCAACCGTGACAGGTTTCGATATTTTTAATACCGTATTTTGCGACTACCAAAAATGCCCCTACATACTGGAGATAAATAGTAAGATTTCCCAGTAAACTAGTTAGAATTTCCTAGAAACTATAGGCAAATAATGTGGTTGATAATAGCGCTATTTGTTACCTAGTTTAAACAAAACTAAAGTTTCATATACTGGTGGCTTACAGTATCTTATTCTAACTGTCATTTTGTTATACTTTTTGGCTGAAGTGTCGGTTTCTGAATTAGTTAAACTGGATCATGGAACAAGTGAAAAGTTAATGCAAATCAGTTACCAAAGCTCATAATTGAATTATTGGTGGACGTCTGGTTTATGGATTCTCGTTTAGTTTTATAATGTAAGAAGTGTTGGTTGGTCATGAATAATATTTAATTGAACAATAAAGGCGTAAATATATAATTGATATCCCAGAAGAACCATAGACATGCTGAGAATATATATAAACGTTTGAACCTATTCAAATTTTGCTTTCTAGATACTTTTTTATATATAGAGAACTAGCTATCGAAGGTTATGGGCCTACACCATTTTCAAACTTCTACGATAATTCCAGATTATTCGTAATATTCGAATTTATAATAAAACAAGAGTGGAGTGACCATTATTTATGACAGTCATTGGGTCGTCAGTCGTATCTGGGCAACCTCGATTAAGCACCTTGGTTCTGGTAAGGCAAGCCTCCACTCAATTGATTTCCATCCCGAAAACCATTGGTGTCCAAATCGAGTGGTTGTTGCCTAAGTTGTTGATTATATTGTTGTGGAACTTGTTGCTGCACTTGTTGGCGGGGAAGATTCTGGAGGTTGGTTTGTTGCTGGGGTGCTTGAAAATCAAATTGATTTCTACTACTCACATTAGGTGGGCTGGTGGATGAAACTAAAGAGGAGGGCGATTCTCCAGGAACTCCTTCAGCTCTTCTTTGAGTCAGCAGTGTTTGTTGCTTTCCTCTTCCACGTATACCCTTGTTTGAATTCTTGTATAAATCCTTAAAATACATTAATAAATCTCTTTCTTCTTTGGGTAAACTTGCTAAACTTGATCCACTTAATTCAGCTAATTTATGAGTTAATTCATTCAAAGTATTCAAGTGGAACCTATTTTGATGAGATTTCAAATTACCCAACTGAGTGAATGATTTATCACATCCGTCTAAACGGCATTCATAAGGTTTAAGATTAGCATGAGTCAACTTGTGAGCAGCTAAATTTCCCTTACGACTGAATGAACGGTTGCACTCATCACAAGTGAATGGCTTTTCACCTGTGTGTAATCTCAAATGAGTTCTTAAATTACCACCCTGAGTAAATTTTTTATGACAGTAGTTACACTCAAATGGCTTGTATCCAATATGGGATCTTATATGAACTTCCAAATGAGTTGATTGTGTGAAATATTTGAAGCAATATGGACATTGTTGGTTCTTCTGCTTTTTTCTCTTGCTCGAAGGTTCTTCGCTATCATCTTCGCTATCCCTTCCAGGACCGGGATTCTGCTTTGGGGGTTTGTCTACACCTCCTACTAAACTCACTGGATCAGGCAACACCCCGTTATTCAATTCTTCTTTATCCCTTGAAAGTGAAAAGTCAGGAGAACCTAAAATACTTCCATCTGGTGCTTGTCTGATGGGATTGGTTATTCCCTTCTCTCTGGCTTGAATCACCAACATTAACTGGTCAATCTTAGTAGCTCCCAATAAAGGTCTACCATCTTCTGATTTGACGTATTGCTGAGCAGGAACTAAGTTTTTGTCATTAGCAATATTAGCTTTACTAATTTGAGGGGACACAGTTTCTTTTCGTGAAGTACGGCCCTTTCTCGAAGAATTTTTTTCTTGTTTTGTTTCTTCAGTTTTAGAAAGTTGTTGCTGTTGTGATTGTGGAGGTTGATGTGACTGCTGTGGTGGTTGTGGTTGTGGTTGTTGTTGCTGTTGCTGTAATATGGAAGAATTAGGATATCCCTGAGGAAGAAATTGCTGGAAACTCTGTTGCTGGGGATTTACGAAATTTTGTTGTTGAGATTGGCTATTTCTGATTGTGGCATTAGGAGGTAACGTATTATTGTACGTATTAATTGGTGAAGATTGTTGAGGGTAATTAGAATATTGATACTGGTTTTGTGGTGAAATTTGTTGGTATCCTTGAAATAATCTTTGTTGAAGAGCTTGTGGTTGTGGTAGTACCTGTTGTATGTTCAGTTGTCCATAATTTGCAAATTGATGCGCTTGTTGCTGTTGCTGCTGTTGCTGTTGCTGCTGTTGCTGTTGTTGATGTTGATGTTGTGGAGGTTGGCGGTAATTTGGCACTTGTTGGGGATTGAGTCTAGCATGATAAACACTGGGAGAAGTTTTTGGAGATTGGGGTTCATCATATTTGACAGAAGATCTCGACGACATAGAGGACGTAGGAGACATATGGCCCTTATCGCTGGTCGGAACAGCCAAATTTTTCCTGTCATTGGATCCGTTTTGTATCTTATCCTGAACCTTTCCTGTTTGTGGTTGAATGGTATTGTTGTTATCCTTCGATTTGTCAAATATATCTTCACGTAATTTTGTAGGTCTGAAATTAGAGCCTACAGCTGAAATAGAACCTGCATTACTTTCGTTGGTACTATCACTTGGTACTCTCATTTGTCTTAAATTCAGTTGATCATTAATTACCTTTAAGATTGAATCTCGCCTCTGCTCATTGCTCATATTACTCAAATCGATACTTCCATTGGAGATCATTCCTGCGATAAAATCACTCAAACTACCATTAAATCCACTTATAGACCCAGGAAATCCGCCAAGACTTCCGCCTATATTGTTATCGTTCCACATAGATAAATCGACGGAGCCAAATTTGGACCTGGATCCTGATTGAGGGTTTACTTTTGAATCTTGCTGCTGTCCAGCGAGTAGATTTCCCAAACTCTCCTTATTTAGAAGATTTTCCAAGTCCTCTAGCGATATCTGCTCCTGGCCATTTGGAAACATCGAAAGTTGTCTTGATCTATTTGTATTGTTGAATCCGCCTGCAGAGCCAACGTTACCAGCGTTAAACTTCCCTGCCTGGTCGCTCACAGATTTTCCAGATCCTGGGATCTGGATTAACGAACTGAAGATACTATTGGACCTAGAAAAAGAATTTTGGTTAGGAGTAGGAACCACATTGTTGGGATTTGAACTGCCTGTGGGGTTTATTGGAGGAGGAAGAAAGATACTATCACCACGGGGGCGTCCCTGAGGCACTTGATCATGCTGGGGTTGTTGCTGCAGATGTTGCTGTGGAGGAAACGGCTGTTGCGCCTGGTTCAAGTAGTAACTGGGATAACTGGAATCCATTCCCTGGTTTGCCTGACGGGCGTCTTTGGCATTCAATGTGTAAGTACCAGGCTGGCCACCTGTTTGATAGGAGTTAAGTAGGGTGCTGATGGAGTCCAGCCTACCAGAATTGAAAAGGAAGTTCGGTTGGTTTTGCGACTTGCGATCGTCAGACATCCCGTCACCTTGGGACGAATTCAAGTTGATGGAGCTTCCTACACTACCCGATTGGGCCGTCTGGGATTGTTGGGACGGTCCTTGATGGTTCAGTATCCTGGAATTGGTAGATACTGCTGATTTGCCCATAACAAACTACGACAAGTGAGTAGTGAAATAGTACAAATGCGAACGGGTGGATGAATTTGTAGGATGGAAGTTGGATTCTGGCTGATGGAGTCTAGCTGATGGAGGAAGTGGCCGTTACGTAATCGAAGAAGATAGCTTGACAGCTGGTTAAAAAGAAAAGTTTGATAGTTGTTGCGCTTTGGATAAGCCGGGAGATGTCGTGCGACATTGGGGGGACAATGGCCAAATGTCGCGCGAACTCATTCCATCAAGGTCATCAATACAAATACAAAAGACTACAAAAAGCACAATCAATGCTAGGTTTAAGTATAAATGGCTACATTTCGTGGCCACTGCTAATTTACTCGTAAGTAAGGGTATAAATTAATCGTATCAGGTGACTCGGCAACCGTAAGCGGAGCAACAAAATCTGACGAATGAGTGACGAAATGAGAATTACATAATAGCAGTTATAAGTCATACAAAGATTAGATCTATTTGGCTGCGCCTGACACTTTGTCTTTCACCCCCACACTAATCATCTCTCGGGGCGAGCACGTGCATGTTGATTTCCAGCAAACTTCAATAGACAGTAGAAATTACTTGAAACAACGGGATCTGAATCTCGGCAATTGACAATTGGGACTTGATCACTCAGACAGTTTCGGCTTATGTTTCAGGATAATCATTGCCTCCAAACACTGTCCAAGGTACAGTAGAGCACTGTCGTCCTGCATGCGGAGGTAGTCTGATGGCCTAGCATCACCTGACTGGGGGTAGATCTCTCTGTGCATTCCATCCATGAATTGGATGGCCATTCTGAGGAATTTGCCGTATTTGGCTGCCTTTTCAGGAAGGTGATCGAAATCACTGATTAAGAGAGAAAGCATCAAATTCTTGATCAAATTGACCAATTCCACTTTACTCAAGTTCTCTACTTTGTTTAGTTGTAATTTCTTGTACTGAGCATGAAACCTGGGATCAATACTGTTTATGGAAATACTCTTGTGGGTGTCACCTATTTCTGTTTCTAGTTTTGCAATAATTCTTTTTAAACTTTCAATTTCCTCTTTGGATTCGTCTACTACTTTTTGCAATTTCGCACTATGATTATTATTGTCCACCTGAGTGCCCAAATCCCGTGTCTGCTGTTGTTGATGTTTCTGCCAGGCTAATTCATTTGTAACTTCCAATTTTTCCAATTTGGCTCTGGCTAAGTCCCGAGTTAAATTGTCGATGCTCTGCTTCATTTCTCTGATTTTGTGGTCCTCTATATTAATCCCCTCTCGAGAGATATTTGCATCCAAGTCCCGGTTATTCTGTTCTTGAATCAATTTTTCCTTCTGTGCAATCTCAACGTGAATATTGTTTAATTCTATTTTCAAGTCTAAATTTTCCAGCTTCAATGCCATAATTTCTTCTTTAAGGGCATTTATTTCCAGAGCCTCGTTCTCAAGAATATCACCAGAAGGTTTGGAGTCTGTAAATTCTTGAGAATGTGGTGGTGTAGTAACTGGAGACTCAATTTGCTTTTCTTTCCTTTGTGGAATCTCATGAGTGTGTATGCTCCCGTCATGATTGACACTGAATTTTTTGCGATCATTTGAAGGGCCCGAGTGAATCCCAGTAAGACTGAGATCATCATCCGATGTCGAATTGCTTATAGACTCGGAATGACTTCTGATTGGAGTGATGAAAAGATCTTTCGATTTTGAGGATTTGTGTCGATGATTTCTTCTTGCATCTTCTGGCTGGACAAGCATGCCTTGCCGTATTAACTCATTTATAGATTCTTTCACTTTTTCAGTGATTTGCTCATTCAACATGGGAAGGACACCCTCGACAAGTTCATGAACTGATACCTTGGGCTGCTGAATAAATGTATCTTCATCTCTATTGTAACTGTTCATTCTGCTGTGCTTACTTAAATTTCTACTATGAGAGGGTCTCATGATATCATTGGCAGTAGTATCGTCACGAGATTCGTTGATATCTGGAAGGTAATTGTCTTTCGAATACTTCGACCACTTCATATTACTTCCTTTCTTTGCCATCAATGGAGTGGAATGGGATGAAATTGCCGGAGGTGACTGTTTCAGTCCACCAAATTGGAATTTTCGAGGTGAATTATCTTTTAAGTCTTCGTACAATTCGTTTCTATGAACCTTCTTTGGAGAGAGAATGTGCCCCTCGGGCTTATTCGAATCTTGTCCTGCAGTGTCGTACAATTCATTCCTAGTCTCGTTTTCACTATCAAAGTCGTCTCGTTTGTCTCTTGGGTCATTGCTCATAGGAGTAGAGCTCATATCTGTTTCCTTTATAAGATCTTCGTCAATTTCCCTGGCAAACCTCACCAACAAAGAGGTGTCTTGTTTGGCTTCTACCTCTCCATCTTGGAAAGAATAACTTCCTTCATCGAGTTCAATAGAAGATGTATTGCTGAGATCAGACTCGTTATCTTGTGACAAGTGGAAGTAGGACTCAGAGATTGGTTCGGATAAGTCGTCCATGACAATCTACAACCACCAGTGATGAATAATCAATTTCAAATGGTCTAGCCTTGGCTCTAAATGGTAATGGTAATGGTAATGTGATGATATTGTCCGAATCCTCCCTTTCAGATACTTGTTTTGGTACTGATGGTGTTTCTATTTCTGGTGATGATCCTACTCACTGGGTAGTATTCTTGGGCACACTATGAGTCTCAATGGGGTATAAGCCGAAGCACTTGAGATCAAGATGATGGTAGCACGATGGTGTTTGTAAACAACGCGATAGTGTAATGGAATCGCGAATAAACCGAGTGCGAACAAGTGAGTAGTCAGCAAATTTAAGTATGGTCTCTACGAATGAGGTAATGGCTGACTAACGACGTAGATAAGGACTCAAGCTTGTGGTACTTATAAATATTGAGTAGGTAAACTATTTTAGGTATATTTATATATTTTAGGTATATTTGTTTGTAGGGATAGATTGTAAAAATGTACTCATAGTATGGTGAAGGACATTAAATAATTAAGTTTTTAATAGCTGAGACTATGTGTTGTGATTGAAAGTAATCCCAAGAGTGTGTGGCTTCATACTAATACTCGGATAGTATATAACTTTACAATGAGACGGTTCTACTACTAATATACCGTTCAAATCTACACCGCGATGTTACCATGAGATGAGGACCCACTGCGATCACATATGATCAATGTTGCTGAAATAATTGAATATTGACTTCTTTATTAATTAAGCCCACAATCCAAAATTGTTTTAAATAGGGTCGATTTATTTAAGTCCCTAGTACACAAGTACCTACACTATTTGTAGTTGTTTATCCACCAGGAACTCACATTTTAAATAAATTTCACGGCTATAATTTCAACTCCAATTTCACAGCACTTCAAGCATATTAAATCTGGTTATACACTCTCTACACATTTGACGAATGTAGTAATCACTGATTAAATTTGAGACTGATATCTGCCCCAGACTATGTCTATGGGTGTTCGCACGACCTGCCATCGACTAAAATTTTCAAACCCATTACCTCATCACCAACTAAAACTACCAGTATCATCATGGCTGAAGAACCTGTAGACATTCCAATGGTCGACGACCAAGCAGAACAAGAACAAGAACAAGAATATGACTTGGAGAAAATCAAATTGTTGCCGGGAGGCTCAGAGGATGGTACTGCTGCCTCATTCCAAGTCATCGACGAAGACCATACCCTAGGAAATGCATTACGTTACATCATCATGAAGAACCCTGAAGTTGAATTTTGTGGTTATTCCATCCCCCACCCTTCAGAGAATAAATTAAACATCAGAATCCAGACCTACGGTAATATAACTGCCGTGGAGGCATTACACCAGGGCTTGGATAACTTATCTGAACTCTGTACTGTTGTTGAAGAGAAGTTCAGTGAAAAGATCGAAGCTGGGGGATACAAGACCAGTGCTTAAAAGTAATCTGGTATTTCGTCCGAGGGAAAATCTGACCGAAAAGACTAATGCTTGAAGAGCCTTCTTAAAGGCTCGAGCCCCTAGGGCATTATTAATATTATTAAAGGCCTTGAATTATCAGAATTGATCTAATCCGTGGTAGTCCTAGAACTTCTTTGTGGACCTGGGCAGGCCCTGTATATTACTCATCTTAAGTCAAATATATTGCATGTAACATAGACAAGTGTAGATTGAAGATAATATTGTACTTTATTCGTAAATCATTGAAATATTGAAATGTCATTTTTATTAAACAACTATTATAGATTTACAAAATTAATTTGAATTTCTATTCTTTTCACATAGTTGAGATACTTATTTGCACGTTTAAATTGAAATTGAAGTGATAATGAATACTCCAAAACATTGTTATTACTTTCTAATTTTATCTCAACGACATTCCAAAGTCCCCGATAAAATGTAATAACTTGGGGAAAACTGATAAAGCTTGAAGCTTGAATAAATTAGCAAATTCTTATATTAGCCCCGGAAATACTTATAGTGCCTAATACCCCCACCATTTGGTCTTAAAGAAACCATTTTCTATCTCAAGAAGAGTGAAAGATTTACTAAACGGCTCGTTGCAAATAACTATGGATATATTTTATTTCAAAGAATTTTCTATCATTCCAGCTTTTATCTCGATCATAATTAGTAACCTAGCTAACTAATACTAGTAGCATCCCCTTTTTTGTTTCTACTAGTTTCCTTATATTAATGGTTTGATATGGTCAATTCTTTTGAGTGCCCCTGAATAATTAATAAACAAAACCAAACTGTAGATTAGGAAGGTATACGTTATTCATCAACTTAATTAGCTTAGGACTTAAGATCTCTAAATTGGGGTCAACCAGCAAACTTAGTCAGCACAGTCTACAGACTAAAATAAAAACCCATGCTTCATCCGCTACAATCGGCCCTCAACATGATTAAGTTGCAATATTTAACACTATTGCAATCAGCTTTATCTCACTCACTTTGTTGGTGTCGCCCTGCTCCATCCCATCGCACCTTCCTAATTTGGAAGTGGCATTTCTTTTGCACCACTATATAAACCCTCATCGCGCCATCAATTTTTCTGCAAATTCTCCTTACTATTTAGAACACATTTATCATGTCTTATAACGGAGATTCTTACGGTGGATACAACAACGGCGGCTACGGTGGCAATGGCAGCTACGGTGGCAACGGCGGCAACGGTGGTTACGGTGGCCGTGGTGGTGGCCGTGGCGGCTTTGGCGGTCGTGGTGGTCGTGGTGGCTTTGGTGGCCGTGGTGGTAACCGTTACGATGAAAGAGTGGAATTAGGTACTCCTGAATGGGATTTGGACTCATTGCCAAAGTTCGAGAAAAACTTCTACGTTGAAAACGCTGAGGTTGCTGCTCGTTCTGAACAAGATGTCGCTGCATTCAGAAAGGAAAACGAAATGAGTATTGTTGGTAGTGATATTCCTAAGCCAATCACAGGTTTCGATGAAGCTGGTTTCCCAGACTATGTGTTAAAAGAAGTAAAGGCTCAAGGTTTCCCAAAGCCTACTGCTATCCAATGTCAAGGTTGGCCAATGGCTTTAAGTGGTAGAGATATGATTGGTATTGCTGCTACAGGTTCCGGTAAGACCTTGTCTTACTGTTTACCAGCTATTGTCCACATTAATGCCCAACCATTGTTAAGTCCTGGTGACGGTCCTATTGTGTTGGTTTTAGCTCCAACCAGAGAGTTGGCTGTTCAAATTCAACAAGAATGTTCTAAGTTTGGTTCTTCTTCTAGAATTAGAAACACTTGTGTCTATGGTGGTGCTCCAAAGGGTCAACAAATCAGAGACTTGGCAAGAGGTGTTGAAATCTGTATTGCCACTCCAGGTAGATTGATTGATATGTTAGAAATGGGTAAGACTAACTTGAAGAGAGTCACTTACTTGGTTTTGGATGAAGCTGATAGAATGTTGGATATGGGTTTCGAGCCTCAAATCAGAAAGATTGTTGATCAAATTAGACCAGATCGTCAAACCTTGATGTGGTCTGCTACTTGGCCAAAGGAAGTTCAAGCTTTGACTAGAGACTACTTGGAAGATCCTATTCAGGTTACCATTGGTTCTTTGGAATTGGCAGCTTCTCACACCATTACTCAACTCGTTGAAGTTGTGACTGAATACGAAAAGCGTGATAGATTGGTTAAACACTTGGAAACCGCCACTGCTGATAAAGATTCAAAGGTTTTGATTTTTGCATCAACAAAGAGAACTTGTGATGATATCACCAGTTACTTGAGAGCCGATGGATGGCCAGCATTAGCTATCCACGGTGATAAGCAACAAAGTGAAAGAGATTGGGTTTTGAAGGAATTCAAGACAGGTAAATCTCCAATTATGGTAGCTACTGATGTTGCTGCTAGAGGAATTGGTATGTATTAATATTTTGTGAAAGATTTGGGTTCGAGGGATTATAGATTTTTACTAATTTGGGTTTTAGTTGGGAGTTTTTACAATACGTGATTGTATTGTCGGACATTGTTTATGAGCTGGTCTTGTAAACCGAGAAGACTTGGTGATTCAAGTTGACTCACCGCAGAAATTAACGATAGCCTACGCATAAATTGAAAGGGACTTGGTGATTCGAGCTCTTGATCGAATAAAACGGCAGTAGGCTAACGCTGCCATAAAAAAAGAACGAAAAAAATACCGGGATCATGAAGCAAAGGAAGTAAAAAGAAGATCATATTCCTCAGGAATAATTTGGTCATCTTTTCCTTGGCCGGAGGTGAATTTTTTCATATGTGGGGAAGCAATTTCAAAGGCGTACGCCTTGAATATTATTGACTGGTCTACAGGCTCCAGACGGACGAGAGTTTGTAGTGATCAGCGCCGAATAATAATACAAATGCTTTTCTATATATGCTTAAATAAAACATATTACCTCCATGATTCGTAGTAATTGTCTTGTCCAACTCCTTCTAGACCGACCCTTCAGGCCCCCGGTCCATGTAATGAATTATACTAACATTTAGATGTCAAGGGTATTTCCCACGTCATTAACTTCGATATGCCTGGTAACATTGAAGATTACGTTCACAGAATCGGTAGAACTGGTAGAGGTGGTGCCACTGGTACTGCTGTCTCTTTCTTCACAGATGCTAACTCCAAGTTGGGAGGAGACTTGTGCAGAATCATGAGAGAAGCCAAGCAAACCATTCCAAACGAATTACAAAGATTTGACAGAAGAAGTTACGGAAGTCACATCAGATATGGTGGTGGCCGTGGTGGTCGTGGCCGTGGTGGTTTCAGAGGTCGTGGCCGTGGTGGCTACGGTGGAGGAAACTTCAGATCTGGTTCTAACGATGCTCCACTTGCCAACCGTCGTTTCTAAGGGTTTTGTATATTAGCTATTTATTCACTAATTATAGATTTATGAAAAATTGTAGAATCGGAATGAACTCGAATCAAATAGGAAAGCCAGGAAGTAAATAACGGAAAGCAAATAGCGGAAAGCTTTCCTGATACCACGGCACGTTCAGAAAAATATATTAAGAAGTTGGTCGTATTAGGACACTAGAAGCTCTAAAGGGGGTTTAATATTCTGCTTAAATTATTAGCTAATTGTATAAGAATTTATGGAAAAATTCGACAATTTTAGACCATACTACCGTCCCAATTTATCTTCCTTTGATTGAATTTCTGCTTATCACATTTTTTTCCAGTCACCTCTTTCTACCATCACCATTACTTAATCCTCCGTTGTTCCCTTTGTAGAGTGGCACCACCGTTATAACTCGTTGGAGTACATACTCTCTTGGGTCATTTACGTAAGCACAATAGCACCCATTACATAACCTCCCCCTGACTACTTTCACATGCTGCCCAAAATCGCATGTGACGGCCACACGAGCCTATGCCAATTCTTCAAATTTTGGGCACAGTCGGAAGTATATAACAGTAAGCCCTGAATTAATTATCAATTCAATTCATTCACTAAGTAATTTCACAGTCATTGATCGTGTTAAATTTCAGTGACTTATAGATCAATTCCTACGAGAGCTAAAAGTGCTCCCCTCTCCAACTCTCCAGAACAGACAAGGTTAACGAATTTCACAAATTCAATCTACCTGATCCTATTGATCCCGATATCTCCACTATTAGACTCCCAACAGTCGGTAACACCCTGTGATTCCCCTCTGTTCAACCTTTACCCCAGGTTGCGAAAATTTGTCAGCGAGAACTGAGTTTGCACTCCGTCGGCCTTGTGTGTCCGACTTCCGAAGATCGAACCCATCAGTCTAAGAACTGCAAGATTTCTAAGATTTCCAAGATCTCCAAGATCTCCAAGATCCCCAAGATCCCAACTCAAGCTTCAACAGTCTTGATAGATTTAAAGTGGACCATTACTCCATCAGTATTTGTATAGTTTATCTATTCCATATCTTATCAGATTACTGAGTGGTTGATTTCTACCATATATAGCGGTCGTTGGTTTCCCATTATTCAACTGCCATTTAGATTGCTTTGAAGCGTTACATATTGACCATAATTTGTTGGTTATATTCACTTGGTCTATTCTGCTAGTTATTTGCTGATAGATATGACCATTTCTTCGTTATCGGTCGAAGACGTTACCACCATGCATCCACCCACCAAAGCCGGAAACAGGGGTATCACCTTCTCGGGTGAAACTTTTACCGTACCAGAAACCCATGATATGGTACAAGCACTCTTTGATCCAACCCTCCGCAAGTCTTACTTCGAATGGACCGTTCTTGCTATTCTCTTATCTAACGGGTTGGTGTTCCAATTTATTCCAGCTGCACAGAACTACCTTAGAATAGATATATTTATTGGCTTCTACATCTTCTGGAGATTATCTTACAATTTTGGTATTGGTTATCTTCTTCATAACCAGTCTAAATATGGTAAGATGGTGAATTGGGCTAAAAATTGGGCAGCTTTTGACCCAAAATCGAAATCAGTTGTTTCCAAAGTCCTCAGAGCAGAGGTAATCTCACAGAGAGGTCCAGATTACGATATTTCTGCTTATCCTATTGAATTCAACACCTGGTTGGTATTTAGAAAGGTAGTGGATTTGATTTTGATGCTGGATTTTGTGGCGTTTATTTGTCTTGTAGTGGCATGTTCCATCGATAACGGTTACCAATTTATCAATGGTCAAGCCCCATGGTTGGTGTACTGCAGAATTACCTTTGGATCTGTGCTTATTGTGTTTAATCTCTGGGTCAAAGTCAATGCTCATAATACTATCAAGGACTACGCTTGGTATTGGGGTGACTTTTTTTTCAGACAAATCAATAATGAAGAGTTGATTTTCGACGGGGTTTTTGAAATGGTACCTCATCCAATGTATTCCGTTGGGTATGTCGGTTATTATGGTTTTGCAATTATTGCAAAATCTTATACTGTTCTCGTGGTGGCAATTTTTGGACATTTCCTTCAAATGATCTTTTTACACTACATTGAAAACCCTCATATTGATAAAATCTATGGTCCTTCAAAAAATGAGATCAACTGGGCTAAGTTATTGAAATTAAAGGACTTGAAGACTTTCGACAATGTCAAGCCTTTGGTAGGTTTGTACAATTTTAACTTTTTGAGATCGTCCGATATGATCAATTTGGTATTGGTTGGAACTTACGGTTTGATAATTCCTGTATTGGCTGCTCAATCTAACTCTATGAGTGCACTTTCCACTTCTTCATCTTATAACTACATGTTTTATCTTACTGTGGCTATTAAAATGTTAGAATCGTTCTCTATTAACATCATGTTGATTTTGCAAAGTAGCACAAAGGTTTTTACAAAGTGGTACTTGTCTATGGATATTGCCGTTGAAAAATCTTTGAACAACTGGGCTATATTTTACAATACTCTTATAAACTTAACGTATTCCTCCTTATTTGGTCTTAATCTTTACAAATTTCTTATTGGAGATAACAAGGAATATTTCCATGACTGGTTTTACTTGAGAATCTTTATTGGTTTGACTGCAATCACTACTCAAGTTTGGATCAATTCCTCGATAATCGATCTGATTGGTTATTTCGGGTGGTTCTATGGTGATTTCTTCATCCCAAAGTCTCAAAGAGCAATGACTCATTTAACCAAGGCTGGTGTCTACAGATATTTGAACAATCCGGAACAAATTTTTGGAGTTTGTGGTGTAATGGGATTATTCATCATGAATTCAACTCATGAAAATATGGTCCTTTGTATATTGTGGATGATCAACAATTTCTTTAGAATCAATTTTATTGAAAAATTACACATGATAAACATATATGGTGAAGAAGTTTTCGAAGATTCTGGAGTCACCAAAACCTTCAAGAAGCATTTGATTCCTGACATCATTCAAAGAAGATTAACTAATGATGGACCCGTTCCCCATGACTTGAGAAGAAGATCTAAAAGCGGTTCCATTACTGATTCTTTAGATACTTTCATCAAGGATCTTAAAAGTTCTACTACCAAATTGTCAAGACAAAATATTATCGAATTAAGTCAGAATTTGACTTTTGAGAATTCTAACTATTCTTTGAAGGTGGATGGACTTGAATCATCAACTTTTTTCACGGTTGGAACTCCTATCGAAGTATCATGGAAGTCACCAAAGGATTCTCATACTTCCAAAGATTGGATTGGATTATATAAAATCATCCAAACGCACTATTCACGTACCAAGACTCTTATTTCTTCTTCCGGTCGTTGGATCAATTGTGATGAGAGCGAAGGAACTGGAAGGTTTGAGAATGAAAGATTATTTTGGGAGGAAGGTATTTATGAATTCAGATACCATTTGAATGGGAAGCACGATGTTGCATATATTTCTGAACCATTTGAAATCAAAATTGAAAAGGTACCCGTTCCAGCACATTTAGAGCAATTAGCTTCGTTTGCAGGACAAATCAAGTCCAGTATTTTTGATAAGTTAGTTGACATTGGAAGCATTACTGATGCCATTTCTGATGCCATTAAGGATAAAGAGAATATTTTGGAAACTTATGAATTATTAAGTTTCTTGATCAGTAAGTCCACTGATGTTAAAATTAGTGTCAAACTATTCTTGAATGATGAAGATGAATTAACTATCGAAAAGTTGGGTAAGAAGTTAATTCATTACAAAAAAGTCTTGGAGGAATTGTAACCTCAAAAGCTTAGAGTCGAATTTCAATGGCCAATTGATATTCGTTTATATATTGGCACTACAGTCTTATAAATACACTCGTGAAATATTTAACGTAAATTCTGCAATTCATGATATTTAAATGATAGTAGATTCGAACTGTGATAGAAAATTATATGCTCATAATTCAAACTTTCTTGTATGCTAATATTGTTCCCTACGCATTGTATGATAGTCATTTATAGCCATACAATACATGTATTTAGTCTGCTTGCAACAAATATGAATTTATATTAGCCCTGACCTTCTTTGACATCAAGTTACAACCTTCAATCACCCTTTCCACATCCTTCTCCTCCAAATTTTCCTCTCCTTCAATCCAAAATCCTACGATTTCGTCATTCCTCAAGTTCATGAAACTTACTAATCCATCAATGCCCTCAGTTTCAGTATCTTGAGGGTCCATAATCAAACTGTCTTTACCTAGTCTCACCTGACCACTGCTCACAATATCCTTCAATTCTATGCCTGAGTCAACCAATGCCACTGAAGCACAATTCAATATCCAATTTATAAGGTTAAGCAACCCCAAATTGGAACTTTTTCCTTCAACATCTTCAAAATTATCCGTGGAAATAACGGTGATGAATACATCAATGGTGGACTTGGGATACTTCTCCAATATCACCGATGGAAGCAAGGATGTTTCAATATATGATGAGATTTTCTGTTCGATATTGGTCAAACCAGTACGGTAATTACCATTATTATTATTGTTTCCTGTGTTGAATATACCTTCATTTGGTTGACTTATGTGAGGCAAGAATTTGCACTCTACCGAGAAAGAAGCTCTCTCTATGAAGGATCCACGAATAGGCCTAGGTCCAAATACCAGGACTTGTACGATGTTACCACCAGCTTCCAAATAAGCTGATCCATTGGCATTTTCTATAAGTCCTGTCTTCAAGAAGAACTTTCTGATTTCATCGTTTTTTCTTGCTGGAGCTGCTTGTGTAGGATTCACCGGTATTCCAATATTTGGTATGATGGTGTTGGAGGGGCCAAGAAGCCTTCTTCTATCACTCATGGTTAATCTGTAGTATAAACTTGATAGTAATGGTAGGTGAACCTTAGGCAGTGATGAGCTAAATTTTTGTCTCACCCACTACTGTGCGCTCACTAGTAGTCCAATACTGTATAGCTCTAAAGCTTCATTCTACAAATTGATGGATTGTAATACAGATAAAATTGAAATCTCTACTTATCAAGTAATAACTTCTAGTTCTTCAATAAATGGATGACTTCGATTTTGTAACTTAAGGGTAATTAATGTGATTGTGCTCTGCGCGCTACCATTTGAACGAGATTACGGACCTGCAAGAGTGATTTTGTGATTAGATAGTCTACAAAAGTAACTATATACTAAATAACCAAGAGTAGAATCCAGGATAAAACGTGGTGTGAAAGATTTTTCTCGGCAAAATTAGAGTTATTCAACTTACTGCTAAAGTAGGTCCTATCTATGAGAAGTGAATATATATTATTAAAATACAGGTAAACTTATAAGTAATCATAAGCATGGAAATTTTTAGATTTTACAATTGCATTACTGCCATACGCTGCAGCAGTGGAAATCAAGGATAAGATATGGCGATTAATCCACTAAACTACAATAAGACACACGCAGTATTAATTAATAAATAAGTAGTCTAGCTACCATTGATAGGATTGAATGGATCCAAATAGTCCATGTTCGTATGATCTTCCAAGAGCGATAAATCTAAATTTGATAAATTGTCCAAGTTCATTGGATTAACCTGAATATTTGGTTGTTCTATTTGCAGATCCAAATCTTTTAATTCTTGCTCATTTTTCAATTCTTGCTCATCCTTGAAGAAGCTCAGTAACGACACATTAGACTTTCGAGCATTCTTTTCCAACATATATGGTGGAAGAATCCTTCCGAATATCTGAGCATCCAATTTATCAAATACTCCAGGAAGATAATCTACTTTATCTGAATCGGAGGCATTTGAACGCCTAGAGGATGTCTCGGTCATAGAATCTTGATTATTAAGTCCAAATGACTCAAAGGGCATATCTGTAATCGATCTTTTGGGAGTTTTAGTATTGGAGTTAGGATTAACAGAAACATCAATACCATTATCCGAAACCTTTCCAACCTCAATCGGTGATTCGAACTGGTATACTTCCATATTCTTGGTCTTATTATTGGCAAAATCGGATATATCCGATTGGTAATCATTAATTGTATTAAAATTTTGGAATGTGGCTTGGACGTTCTTATTTTGATAGTTTGATTGTGTATTATCGTTATCCGACTTTTGCTGGTTCAAGTTTCTGAATCTAGATGATGTAGCAGTTCTTCTATTCAATTGCTCGAACAAAGCATTTAGAATATTATAAATTCTCAATGAAGCATTCGAATTATTTTTCAAACAATCCAATACCTTCTTTCCTATTTCGATATCTTGCTTGATCATATCAATATTAAGATCATCATCAAATAAAACTCCTGCATAATTCATTCCCGTGCCACCACTTGTATTTCCCAATTCCGACATCGAATCACCACTTGCTTGGTCTCCATAATTTGCAAAATGGAAATAGTACACCAAACATGCAATGGAGAAAAAAATAGTATACATAGAAAACCAATAAGTTCCCACTAACAAATTTTGATCTATCATCTTATTAGACAACTTCACCACCATTCTTGCAACCTTAATACAATTTCTACCACGAATCAATGATCTGGGGTCTGAATTCTGATAAGTCATTGATCCATTGCTAATAAAATGAATGAAAGGACGATATAACATAATTTGACAGTTTAAAAAGGCCAAGTGAAGATAGTAATTTGCTAGTAGGAATTTCTCAGGTATATCTTTGGAACTGTTTGGATCATTTGGATCCGTAGGTTTTAATTCTTTGGGAAGATTTTGAAGCCATTGCTTCAATTCAATCTCCAACTCAGCAACTTTATTGTGAATATGATCTGGAGTAATATTGGTGGCAGATTTACCCACTTTGATAGGGTACAATTTCTTAACTATATGGGACAATATGAACATTAATTTTGTGTGGTGGTTGGCGCAGCTCGATGATGACAATGCTCCTTGCTGCTTATCATACATGTAGGAGTCTCTTGTAATATTTTCGTCATCCAACTCCTCTGGAAACTCCTGGTCAAACTCATCTTCTTGAATAGATCTGGGAAGCCCTAATAAGGAATTGATATAGATATCCATTTTATAGATAGTGTAAAACAATCTCTTTCTAGTGTCTACCTCTATTGGATCCAATTTTCTCTTCGAGTGTTGAAATATGGTCAAATTTCTGTGCAAACCCTCCTTCAACGCTGACCTCAAAGCAATACCAATGTAGGAATAACATGTGGATAATCTTGCTGAGCACTGGAGGTACATGATCATCATTACTATCGTCTGTATGGAGTGGATATCACTTACATTGCTTATATCGATCAATTTTCTTGCCTCCAAAAAGTATTTAAACCCATCGTCCTCCAAATTTTCATTAATATCTGCCGAACTATCGCTTGTTTTAGAAAAAAGCGATCCACAAGCCAACAATGAATAGAGAAACGGCAAGAATTTCTGCTGTCTATCACCATATGCGGATGGATCTAAGGAATAAAGCAAATCCACTTCCTCTAAGAGTGAGGGACGATGGTAAAATCTGAACAACACACATGCTTTATACCAGGTCACATAAATAAGCTTCAAAGCACTTTCTTTTGAGGGGATAATTAATTTAAATTCACGATTGGAGGGAGTATCTTCAAAATATGTCAACGATGCCCTTGGAGAACGTTGGATAGGGGGACTGATGGGACTATCACTTTCGTAGATTTCACACACCTCTGACAAGTTGACAGCCCCCAGATACTTGCTTTGCACATAGCTCACTGCCTTTTGGAGTTTGTCGAAGTCCAAGTTCAACGGTTGGGTCTCATCCAAACAATTTAGGTTGAGTTTGGGGAGCAAGATGTTCAATAAGTTCTGACACTGAATGAGGTTCTTTGCTATACTAGGAGAGACACTGTGTCCAGAGCCTAGAAAGTCGGTAGTTAGCAAGGTGGCCCCAAATCCAGAAGACCCAGCCGCAGCTGCTGCTACTTGGACCATGGGAGAAGATTGTGCCGGTACAGGGTATCCGCTGATCTTCTTATTGCGTACATTTGGCTGGTCATACGTGCACTTGTAGGAGTACACTGTGCAGTGGATACAAGGCTGTTTGCCATCACATTTGACCTTCTTCTGACGGCAGTTGTCACAGGCTCTAGCCACCCGTTTTCGCTTCTCAGCATTGTAGGAGGCTGATTGCAGTAATGATGGGTCCGATTGTGGTGCTGCTGACAACCTATCGGGGTCCTCGGCTTCTCTTTTAGGCATGATGGACTAACTGGAGTGTGTTGATGTCCAAGGTATCGAATGAGGATCGGAGTAGAATGCTTGAATGAGTGAAACTAAACAGGATTGATGGAAGATAAAGTATACACTGGAATAGGCTGGTACAAGCACAAGTGGAAGTCCGGTATTGAGACTTATGGTGTTATAGACTAGTAGGGGTTGAAAATTGCCCTGGTATTATAGAAAAGGCGATATGACTACTGGTGCAGCATTTCATACAGGATGATATGGCCAAGGCTCGGAGTACTCACCAGTAATTATTGTGAACTACAATATGGGAACGATTTTGTTGGCTAATGAGGCTCTAGCACATAGTGGGCTTGCTTGGGGTCATGACACAAGTCTCTGGCTTACTGTTGCTCAATAATTATTTATATGATGATTTAAAATAAACTATTGTGAAATACTTACAATTGATATATTTGTATTGTAACCAATCATACCTGATCTAGTTGGTAAGACTGGTATATGAGCATAGCACAGTAGGAAATTCCTAGTGTTGGGAGTGGTCAAGATTTCCAATTGTGTAAGACTCAAACTGGGCTTCAACAAACCATTTATTTTAGATGGATTTTATTGGTGCATTGAATGCATTAAATTAATTATATAAACAACTCGGTTTGAACTATTTAGGCATTTGTGGTAACACGCTATTTTCTAGCTATTCGAAATATTATCGCTACTACATGCAGACGAATTGTCACAAGACCGATAAACTGTTTTAAACGTCGGATATTTTGTTCGGTTGTGAGGACTTCTCAACAAAATCCATCACAGGAATTTCGAAGAGATTATTTCGAGTCTCTAGTTAAATGAATAACACCAGGTGGTTTTGGGATCTTGGGTCTCGTTGTCTTCCTCATATAGGTGGTTAAATCTCTGAATTGTAACTCTATTTTTCCTCAAATGAGCTTGTATATAATATCTTCTCCATCATGACTCTCAGTCATCTCTGCACACGAATGCATCAATTTAGTGGACTCTTCAACAATAAAAAAGGCGGAGAAAACCATGGCACATTTTATAATCATGTGAATTTTCTAATTAGAGTTTATCAACTAGTTTAGCACGCATTAAGTTAATTTTGCAATCAACCCTTCGACCCTTCGACCCTTCGAACTGTAACAATATTTGGTAGTCTCTTGTTGTTGTTTCGTTTCTTACTTTCTACATCGTTTAACATCCCTTTTATTCTAGTCCTGACTAATTTTATTTTCTCCTAATTAATTTTTATGGGCTTCTCCAACAAATGGCCCATTCTTTCGATTTTGGTGGATAAATAGCCCTCAATTTCCTTGGACTTGATCCCCTTATCAGAGCCCCAGGCCAATGGTACCATGGGCACTCTTTCCAATACAGTCACTTCTCTATTTTTACCTTCAACGGCCACAATTTTGTCTGGATTATTGGTAAGTAGCTTAATTTCGGTCAAGCCCAAGTCAACCAAAATAGCGGTAGCTAATGAGAAATTTCTACCATCAGCAGGATGGCGTAACAAGAGATTAGCTTGTACGGTATCTGCACCCAAATCTTGAAGGTTATAGGCCTTGAGTTTTTCTCCCAACCCAATTCCTCTTCCTTCCTGACGCAAATATACAATACATCCGTGGCCCAGAGCACCCATAATTCTACCTGCTTCATCAAACTGTTCACCACAATCGCACCGTGCAGACCACGCGGTTTCTCCGGTGTAGCACTCCGAGTGTATTCTTACCAAGCAAGGGTGGTTATATGTAGTTTCTGGCTCTATCACGAGTTCACCATTTTCATCAAATGTAAGTTCTTTACCCAAATTAGCATCCTTATCTGCCTGGGTTCTTCCAGGGAAGAGTTTACCGATATAAGCCCCCCTAGTCATACGGTCTTGCTGGGACTCACCTGCCCTTCGGCGGAACAATGACCGGGATCTTACGTCTTCTCCAAACACAATGGCCAAATGCTCCTTGTTGTCGATGTTATTTTCATACAAATGAAGAAAGATTTCTGGCCCTTGAGTGGTGGGGATTCTGGCACGAGCCAAGCAGTTCACCACCGGCAACTGGTCTGGAAGTGGGAGTTGTTTTCTAACCTCACTAGAGATTTGTGGTGGAGGTGATGGTTTGTCAGAGGCATGTGAAGGGGTTAAGACCGGCGAAATCAAGGGGATATTTATGTCTATGGGACTAGGTTGTTTTATGTCACTCATGGTGTGTGGGTTGAGTTGAGTATGTATGCTGTTTATATAGTGATAGCGGTGGTTAGTAAAGGTATATATATTCCGGTTCGGTAAAGTATGGAGAGATTGATCTGAGTCAGGAATTTTTATATTTAGTAAGCACTTATAAATGGGTGGGTATTGTGGCGCCTACCGTAATTCAGCTGGAGTGACCCTATACTGGGATGCACAACTGGTTTTAACTTTAAGAGAACCTTTACCACTGACTCTTGACTTCCTGATAGCTACTCTTCATTAATTCAGCCTGAACTCCAGCTGGTTAGTCCAACCACTCATCGCGACAGAACGAGTCCGGTCCGGCCATGTAGGGCCCTGTCGGACTTGCCGTACAGGCTGAGACTGCCGTACAGAATGGATGAACTATGCAATATGTAGATGTAAGGCTGTGTCAAACCAGCATATGCTACAAATGCATTAACGAATTGTCCCAAATAAAATAACGTCACTGGTGACTACCACAACAAACTGCACCACATAACAAGAACTATGACTACAAGAACTTGTTACTCCTACTTATTGCTTGAAAATTCAAAGCCTAACTGCTTAATATTTTACAGACTTCTAAGTTGGGTTATACGACTTCTCTGGATTAGGTTTGCGGCATTGACAGTTATAGCCAATAGCTGTCATCGATAAGCCCCGTAACTATCTTGACAGCCCCGGCCGTTGCCATATTCTCTAGATAGCTAAGGCGGTCTGGCCCCAATAAACTTCAAGAAACCTAAAACTAAATTAAATTGAAACAACCTCGAGGTTTGCTTAACGAATTCTTTACTTAGCTCACCAGTGTAGGTTTATACAATAGAAATGAGCCCTCGCTACCCCAGGCGAGGCCCTGAATTTCTTATGAGCCCTTTCAGGGATAGAAGGCCGGATCGGATCTAGCTTCAGGAACCAACAGCAGTAACAAATGAGCCAAGACGAATATAGTTGAGGTTTTTAGCCTGGTTCGCTACAATATGGATTTGAATCCAATTATCTCGTCTATCTTAACAGAACAAGGCATTGAGCTTCAACAAGAAAAGTGCTAAGCCCTATCATAAAATAATCTAATAATACGGTGAGAGGAAAAAGAAGTCTTTAACATTGATAACATTAAAATTGTCATCATCCAGAATCTTGTAAAATTGCAGTATACTATCACTGGATAAAGGTGCCCTGTTCAGCCGCAACTCTCAATTCAGTAAACCACCCATTGCAGCCAGTCACTATTAGCTCAAATCCGTGGATTGGTTAAAAGTTGCCCTGGAATATCCTTAAATTTTTAGAATCATTATTTAGATAAATCGAATGATTTTTTGGTATACCAATCTAGACACACTGATCTACATTACATTGTTATTAAATTATTAATATATCATAGGTGGATTTTAAGTACCTAGATCAACTTATTTTTGTTTTGCAATATCTCCTAACTATACAACGAAACGTGGTTATGTAGCAGTGAACTTGACCTTGGTTTGGCCTATCATACTTCTTTACCTTTTATCATCTCGGATTAGCAGCTAAATGGCTACAATGTTAACAATGCCCATTTTTATCCTTCAAATTATTTCTCCCTGTAATCGTTGATTGTCTACTGGAATCTTACTGAGTCTTTGGCCCTATACTCCTTAACCATCCCACAACCTCCTTTTCTCCAAACCGGTCTACATCCACTACCAACCGGTCCACCGGAATCTGTTTACGCAACAACACTACAGATGGGATTCTTCCCACTCCATATTCCACCATCAACTCTCTTCCTCCTGCCGTATCTGCCAAGATATTCACTAAATTCACTGGCGTCTCGCTAGGGTACTTGTCTCGGTTGCTCAAAATATCAAAAAGAGTCTGGGTCACTTTGTTCGATTTGGGGTCTGCATAGGTGAAATTCAAGAGTAAAGGTTCTTTGAATAGCAAATAGTCATGAAGTTCACTGGCATTAGTGATGTATGCTTCAAAAATCCGGTTTTTGGTGGTGAATTCATGGGGTTTTGGTGGGTAGACCAAGCGTTGGGTCTGCCATGCTTTAAACCACCCATTGAAAAGGGTTCTCCGAGCATGGAGACTGGCTGAAGGCAATGACGACCCAATTGGTCTAATAGCACTTTGGATAAACATGTTATTAACTATGAAATTTGGCCAGCAATCATACAATATAGCTAGACGCATGCTTGAGCACGTGAGAAATATACCTGATAATGGACCTATAACCAAAAGCTATTGACCAACAATAATAGAGTAGTTATAAGATGGTGTATAAATATTTTATCGGGGAATTCGAAGCCAAATTTTGAATCGAATCACTTCATTGGAAGAGTGATTACTCAGTAGTATATTTACTAATTAGTTTTAAAATTAAGTTTACTAACCCATCTATATGTTTTCAACTTCGTAATTCATACTTCATATTCTTTGCTTATTCTATTTAAATACTCTGAATCCAAGCCCATCCTCCACTACTTGAAAAACCTATGGATCAAGCTTTGCTATCACTTGGTTCGAGTACCTTCTATTTGTCTCTATTTACAGTGTAGATATTTACATTTTACTTCTTCTCTTCCCATCCGTCTTTCCACCTTTGCTTCCACAAATTACAGTCAAATTTAGGTTTTCCCAACTTCACGTTAACTTCATTGTGTGCATCACATAACCATCTTCCGAAAGATTCTTGAGTCTCCACTTTGGGCTCATTCTTCCCCAAGTATTCCTTGAAGTCATCTCCACAATACCAGCATGGATAGAAGTTCCCAAACAATTTCAAAAACTGCTTCAAATCCTGCTGATGTTTGGAGTCTGGCTTTTCAGGATATGTGGCCGCAATCGAATGCAACAATGTCCACGAAGACTTTCCTATCACCTCCACATCTGGAGGAATATCTTTATAGCCATCTGTTACAGGCTTCTTCGTGGCCTTGACGGGTTTGGCAATACCTGTAGTTGCAAATTGAAAGTCATTCAAGCTGTTGCAAGTACGACATCTGCATGTTAGTATGGATCATGAAATAGTTTGGCCTCACTTACGGCTTGCCGTCTTTATCATAGACGATTTTACGTCCAGAGATCCCGACCTGGGGGCTAGATTGGTCAGTAGACATCGGTGATGAAGTTAGTCAGCAATAGTGTGATAGATGTACCCGTGCGTGCAGGAACAGCGTACAATTAAAACGGTGACACCAGTTTTCCAGATTGAAGTATGGGTTTTCATTCCTCTTTATCGAGCATTAATTGGGTTCCTTTATTGAAGCAGAATTTCCTCTTTTAGGCTATTCTTTTGGTTTCCACCACGGAACAAGAATAAATTAAGCAGCGATCGAAACCTTTTATTCTCCCATGGTTTAATCGGTATCTACTAATTTTGGAAGCCCATTCCAAGTATCAAACCGCAAATCACCAGACGATACCATACCACCGATTCCATGGAGTTTATGGACTTTAGCGTAAGTGTAATAAATGCCATTGGCCAAACAATTTATTTACTTTCCCCACGGTTGGGCACCCTTTCATCACTATGATTGAAACTAAGGAGAATTTTAGTTCTGGAAAGACAATTTATGCCTTTACATTTAAAATGAACTACATCTGGACTGTGGATGGTATTGGAATAGCAAATTTGTTAGTTTTGGGCTTAAATTGAGATTCACTTATCACCTTATTTGGGTGCAAAAGTTGTAAACTAGGAGATTTTAGGTATTTAATATTCTGAAATATTACTGCTTGAAATAATTGATCTATTAATAAATTCTAAGATTTCATTTTAACGTCATTATCCAGATTTATGAAAAATTCCAATTTTTACAATTTGACAAAATTTTTGAAAAATTAATTTATAATTAAAAGTAATTTTAATTAAATCTACTGATTTTTTTTGAAGAATCTAAGAATCTTGCTTCCGATATGTCTTGAATATGCACTGTGCTAAAAATTGAATAGAGTTCATCCCAAATAATGGGGGACTAAGTTTAGTTTACCGACCAGAATTGATAAATTCGATGAATATTGCATCTATTATTTATAAGTGATTCGTGAGGCATTAATTAGACCCTTTTGCCTTCTTGATAAATGCTTGTCTTTGCCTAATTATTTCGTCACATAAGTCTCCTATTTCTTTGGATACGATGGCGGATCTACTATCGTAGAACTCAGATAAATCGTATTTCAATCCGTACTCCTGTTCATATTCCCAGGCTTGTTGGATCATTTCAAGCTTATCTACGTCCTTGACGTATCTTGCTTCGACAGTTCTAATTTCTTCATAGTCCAACCACAAGTCCATGATTTCATTAGCAAACTTTGAATTATAAGGCTTGATGATCTCGGCCAAAAATTCAATAGAACAAAGCTCTCTACGATGCTTCTCCTTCTTGGATACCCCTCCAAAAGGAGTAATGTCACCAACTAATGACTCAGCGATATCGTGCACTAATGCTATCTTGGCACATCTATCAATGTTGATCTCATTGTTGGGAATAGTCATAGAGATGATGGACATTCTGTACATGTGGTCACTTATTGTCTCCACCCTGTCAGCAGGAATCCCTCTATCTATCCATCCAGTTCTCTTCTGGGTTTTGAGAAGCCTAACTATCTGGAAGAATGCCAAAATGTAGTTTATCTCATGGTTTGGTCCGTTAGGTACAAGTAACTTCTTGATATGGTCTGGAACTGCCTTTTCTGGAGTCCATATATTTTCTGTGGTGTCTGGAGCAAGATTGTATCGAGGAGCAGTCATGGTAAAATGCCGGAACCAGGAGATTTGGGGTATTCTTCGGAGAGTGATGAGCTTGAAGAGCATAATGTCAACAAATGCGTGGGTAAGACTGCGACAAAGTAATACGACAGAACTGCGACAAAGGAGAGGAATGCGACAATAGTTGCCAATATGCGACAGACCATCCCTACAGTCAATTAGTTTAGAAGCCGAAACAACCTGCTATAGTAAGTACAGAGAGTAAGATTTAACCGTATTCCAACATTTTTTAAGGATATATGTACTCTAGAAAACCCGGTTTATCTCACTCCATCTTTGTAAAAATTCATATTTCACAGTTCGTGACCTCCTGAAATCTAAGTTCAATAAATTACATGATGTCGAACTCATCAATACTATGAATAATATTAGTATCTGATTCAAATTGCTTGTCATTTCAAAGTTACTATCAACTACATGTGTATACAGTTATTTATATGTATTAATGGACTAACCACACGCTTAAGCAACTAATTCAACAACACCACCAACAGCTCTGATCTTTTCTTCAGCCAACTTGGAAACAAATCTGGCCTTGACAATGACTGGAACTTCTGGTAATCTACCCTTACCTAAGACCTTTCCGAAACCGTGGGCCAAGGTGTCGATGACTGGGGCAGCAGACTTGGAGGCGGTCTTCAAGTATTCGTCCTTCTTTTCGGAGTCAACCAAAGTCCACAATTTTTCCAAGTTAATTTCTGGTCTCCAGGAGTGGTTTCTTTGTTGGTGGAAGTGTCTCATACCAACCTTACCGAAGTAACCTGGATGGTACTTATCCAAGTTGGTTCTGTGATGATGTTGACCACCAGCCTTACCACGACCACCGGGATGCTTTCTGTGCTTACCAATTCTACCCTTACCGGCTATAATGTTAGTATTGATTTTATTGATGATATGGATGTTTTCAGTTGATCAAATTTCACCGCCTATTCCATTGGTTGAATCTCGAACTGCCTCTCTATGATGATGCTAGTACATACCGGAAACGTTTCCTCTGTGCTTTCTGGTCTTAGTTAATCTGGTTGGCATTGCTAATGTAAAGACTAAAATCTAACAACCAAAAAAAAGGAAGACTTTTGAGTGAAGATTTTTCAGACTGGATAGGATGCGCACACTGGATCCCAATGCGGAAGGAGTGTGGAGTCGTGCGGAGCGTGGGAGAACGTCCTGCAGAAAACCAAACGGGGCGCCAGCCCTAAGTTTGGATAATAGCACGTGATACACACATACCAAACATCTTTTATACACTACTATTGGTTGCAAAGCAATCAGGTCTATTACTATAATATACTATTATTCAATTCTTGGGAGACCCCAAACCTCTTCGTAGGTATCACGACCCTTTGTCTCCGGAATTTGGGTGGTGATAAACCAATAACTTACTCCACACATAAAAGTGAAAATAAAGTAGACTCCACCCCCAAGCCATGAGTTCTTCAAAATAGGAAATGAATATCCTACAATGAACGTGGCGAGCCAATTCATAGTAGTACCCCAACTCTGGGCCAGTGCCTTGGCCCTAGGCTGAGTCACTTCACCTACCAATAAGAAAGGGATTGGACCCAATCCTATGGCAAAAAAGGTAATGTAAGTGAAAGTACCCACAATTGATAAAAGGGAATTGGTAAAAATAATTCCAAATCCCATCAATGCTGTCAGAATTCCGAGGAATGTAACGGATGTCAAAAGCAATGGTTTACGGCCCAATCTGTCGACCACAGTAGCAGAAGCGAATGTAATTACCAAATTGACTGTAGAAATCAAACAGTTAATTATTATTGCAGAATTCGGGAAGATGGAAACTAGGACAGATACTCCGTAAAAAATGATCGAGTTGATCCCATCGAATTGTTGGAAAACTAAAATACCAGTAGCAACCAATTTGGATTTATTGTACTCTGAAGACTTCAAATAGGTTTCCAAGTTGACAGAATTTCCAGTATCACTAGTTTGAACCTCTCCCACATCATTGTCTAATAAACTTCCTTGTTCGAGTGAACTGGAACCAGCACCCAGTTTAGACCAGCTAATAACCTCGTTTTTGGCGGCATTATAATCACCACCCCTAAGCTTGTGCAAAACCTCAATCGCTTGATTACGGTAACCATTATTCAAGAGCCATACAGGGGACTCATCCACGAATAAAAATATACTAATGAAATTTAGCAATCCGAGTACAGCAGCAGTCAACAATAAAAATCTCCAATCATTATCGTTGGTCCAAACCAACGACAATAATTGGGTGAATAAAATGCCTACATTAATAGAGACTTGATTCATGGATCCCAACAATCCCTTGAGGTGAGGGGGGGAAATTTCATTAATCACCAATGAAGTAAGAACGATAGCCGAGCCAGCAGCCAACCCAGCAATAAATCTACCAAACAAAAAAGTATAGTGCCCGTTGTTTAACCCATTGATACCAGATCCAATGAAGTACAATGCATTGTGCAACAAACTAGTCTTTTTTCTACCAATATTATCAGCAATAGTTCCCACATAGAATGACCCAATCAAGCCTCCAATACTGAAGATGGATGTGACCAAGCCCAATTGCTCTGTAGTTAAAGGAATACATCTTTCAAATCCGTGGCTACCAAACCATGACTCTCGATAACTGATTTTGCCTGGTTTAGACTCACGACACGAGATAATGGACTCAGGAGAGTTCAACTCCGCCATATGGTAGCCAAACTGGAGGGACCCAAGACAAATAAGTGCAACTGCCACAATCAAGTTTGTGGTAAGTCCTTCCCGGGGCTTGATACCCAAGATTGTGGATGTCATTGGAAAGAGGAAAAGAGGAAGATACAATTGATAGAAAGTCAGGGATGTACTGATCTACTATGGGTTGGCTGCCCCCGTAATGTGCGTATTACGTAACCAAGGTACAGCTGAAGCCAGTAAATAACCTACACAATTGGGCAATTTGAGCTCTGCAAAGCGGAAAAGCAAATACTTAAGTCAAACGGGACTACATAAATTATTCAAATCAGATCGGACTACATATGCGGACAGACTTCCTATTAATTAAACTAATTTAAGTAGTTGGACTATACTATGAGCAGCAACACTGGTTGTCGCAAATCTTGCGACATACTTGCGACAAATTCCACTAGACCAGAGATAGCAGTGATCATACAAGCTCGATTGGCATGAGAGGGGAATGAATCGTTAAGTAGAAGTTAGCTTAAACTACTCCGGTTGATTTGAACCATGCCTAGTTATAATCATGGTAATGTTGATATTGTATTCAAGTTTTTGTAGAATTTCAGCAATTGTTTTTGATAGTATCTGAATAGTAAAACTATGGCACAACTATAACCAGGTTACAAATTCTTTGGAGTACATTTATCGTACTATTGCCCTGATGCTAATGTATCATTTGAATAACTAAAGCATTATAGTTATGCCACCTGTAAAGCTCGTATTATCATTGTGTATTGCTCGTAAGCTATCTATTATATTATACAATTGGAAGAAAGTTTCCAATAATCATCATAGGAATCCCAAACACGTCTCTTTTCAAAGTCCACATGCAGCCAGTTCTGATTTTAACATCATTTTTTGGCGTCAATAATGTGCACTCTGTCATTGTAGCACCAAGGAAATCCCCAAAAGCTATTCTCAGAAATAATTCAAAGTACTCCACCACTGACTTGTCATCTAATAATTCTACAATAAACTTTTTCTGACCTACCAATTCATATTTGGACCATCCAGTTAGCACGCAAAATTCGTTGCCCACATATGCAATCTCTCCTGTACGTCTCCACACGATTGTAGGAGTACCACTAACTCTAACAAAATTATCATAGGTCAATAGTGTCCGTTGAAAGCATTGTTCCATGAAAATTAAATCACCTTCCTTCAAGGAGTTGGTACAAGCAATAAACGAGGGTCTATATGCGGCCATGGACTTTGCCATTTGAACTAACATGTTTTTAGGGAATCTCTTTTTAAGATATGCAATCAACGAATGATACCCTGGGGTATAGGAAAATGGTTTATCGACCTTGGCGTATATTTCTTCAGGTTCCTTGAAGAAAACTTCATTATCTTGAGAATCACCAAGTTTGGTATAATGACTATCATCAGGAACAATTCCAATTGTGAAAGATAAAGTCAGTCTAGAGTTACGTTCATTATAAACAGCCGGATCATTATTTTTAATTGACTCGATGGCTGTTATGACATCAGGGAACATCAGTACATGGTCAGTCTCCGTAGGACCAAGGAAATATTGGTTGATAGATTCATCACATTTTGGATATCTGGGATTATCATAGATGGAAGTATTACTTTTAGCCCTTCCTGTGGTATCTCGTGGAGAAGATGTCTGGGATGATCCCGAAAGATATGGAGAAATTTGAGATTTTGAGTGGAAATGAATGTCTGATGGAGGATTTCTTGCGTTTCCAGATATTGTATTGGACATGGTGCTTGGAGACAATGCAGGGGAAATATTGAATGAATTGGGAGTTCCTTCATTGGAAGTACTATGTCCAGGATGAGATACATTGTCCTGCAAAATACTAGACAAGGTGGAATATTCCAAATCTGCAGCTGAAGAAAGGAAATTAGTTCTCCTGGAGTTTCTGTTATAGGGTAGACGTTGAAGAGGATCATGTAATGAATTTGGATTGGTATTGTAGTGAGGAGCTTGTGGTAAGGGAAGACTCTGGGGTTGGGGTAGCTGTGCAATCTGTGGGGGCAACAGTGAGACTTGGGATGCCGATCTTTGATTCAAGGGCATACCTACTGGTTCTGGTTTGACTTGATTAAAAAACGATACTGCACCAGCAGCACCAAAAGAGTTATTAGTCGGAAACAGGAGATTATCCACCCCATTTTGACCACTCATGGCCTGCCTTGAAATGGGATTGGGAGACTCGGACTCAGCCTGAGATAAACTCTGACTCAAGGTGGAGCTGGGGACATCTGCTAGGTACTTTTTCTTCTTTCTTGGGGCATCTTCACAGGACTTCTCTAATCCTCTTTGGATACATCTTTTGCACGGACGGTTGGTTTCACAAGTCATATGAGCCTTGTGGCAATGATTGCATGCTCTATTGGTCTTCTTTCTCTTCTGTTGTGTTAGTATAGTCATTAGTGTTGATGATCAGTCTACGATCAAACTCCAAACAGATCCACCTTGGTGATCTTGGCCGTGTGCACGTACCGGCTTCTGTTGCTCTGCAGATAGACTAACAGAGTCAAGGACACTCATATTTGATCATTCAGTGTTATCCGTTACCCCGGAGGAGCACCAAGTCCGAAGATTTTGAAGTGCGCACGAGTGGTCAGAGGGTCTCACTCCATTTGGTAGACATAGGTAGTCAATAGGGAGTGTTCAAAGTTGAAGAAGCAAAGGAAAACTAAGTAGTGAAGACAGTTGATGAAGCATGGGTATCAAAATCTGGAGCTTTACCCAACAAGTATCATTATAAAAATGTATAATTTTTAATACCTTAACTTCTTTGAATCAGTAGAGAAATATAGTGTTATTATATACTAATACTAAGGTTACTGATACAAGTTTTTAAGTATTATGGATGGATTTGCTTCAAACATACCGTGATTTGATAATTCTGAAACGATAATCGTATTTAACCGTTTTTCTTTATTCCCCCAAAAGATAACTGTACTTACATGGATATTCCAAAATTCTAAAAAAACCAAAAAAACCAAAAAAAAATCAATAATTCAAGTACTTAATAAATATTAATGACCGTCTTTGCATTCTCCTTTTGCTCGATCTTCGAAAATCAGGGCATCATCGAAAGCACAAGTCATTCCAGTATTCACGTGTGTTAGTATTTGCAAGCAATTGGTTAATTCATATATTTCACAATTACATATTCAATTCATGGGCTTAGAATTGAAAGAAACTAGTTGTGACCTTTTGCAATGCTATCTGGGTACATATCTTAGGGCAGAATGTGGTTGATATTATTCATATGTAAGTTTCGCAATATACAAGATCAGCAGTCAATTTAGTCGAAGCCCTATTACTTGATACTACAAAATTTATTTGTCAAACTAAGTTGTACAGCAAGCACTAAATAAATATCTATAATATTCAATTAGTTTGGAATTACCACCAATTAAGTTTTTGTACGCTGTATTTGATGATTAACACTCAAGCCATTAATAATGATCTATCACCTAGGTTTTCTTACCATTGGCAGTGCACAAGGAGCATTCTAGCTGAACAAATTCCAACTCAAAAAGTTTCAATTAAATAAATCAACTGGAACCTGAAAGAGATTTATTTGATCGTAAATCTTTTGCTTCCCAAATTTTGGGAAATTTGATCCTATACGAAATACCTTTGTAAAGCCAAAAATCAATTAATACGGCAATCAATTTGCAAGTGTTTAATACAAGACTTTAAATCAGCTAGTAATATACTCACATCTTCTGGTGAATTGGTAGACGGGATTGACATGTCCCTAAAATAAAGGAGTTTTGCTCCGCACTAAATTATTAATCTAGTGTAGATCGGACCTAAAGCGTGGGTCTGATTAGTTTTAAGTATAAGGTATCTATATCAATGGGCCACAACCAAGATTCTTTCAAACCATCCAAAGTCAAGTGACCCATTTCAAATCACCCTCAAAACATCATAGTCCTTGAAGGCTATGGTCCTTCAAAAATTTTGCTTATCCTCTAGTTGCAAAACCGCCACGTGACTCTGAAAAAATTCTCAGGATTGATATCAGTGATACCCATCAGAGTAAAACTACATACAATGGCTGATTTCATTGCAAAGTTCAACAAGTTGAAGTTAGGTGAAGCCTCCAAGGCTGATGAAGCTTCTTTTCCAGAATTAAATGATGAGCAAAAGGCTTTGGCTGCTCAATTCAACACCTTATCCAACAGATTCGATGAACCTGAATCGGTAGTTGCATTGAATGATGCATTAAGAACCAGAAGTTTTGTGACTGGTAATTCTCCATCCAAGGTTGACTTGATTGTTTTCGAAAAGATCTTCCCATTGGCCTCCAAGTGGACTTCCACCGAAGATTTGGCTAAGCACAGACACATATTGAGATGGGTGGATTTGGTTCAAAACACTCTTTTCGATGTACCACAAGATCAGAAGTTGGTCTTGAACTATGATGTTGAGGTCCCAAGAGAAGTTAAGGAAAAGAAAAAGCCTGCTGCCACTGCTGCTGCTAAGGAAGCACCAGCTAAGGAAGCACCAGCTAAGGAATCTGCTACCCCAGCTTCCGGTGAAAAGAAGGAACTCTCCGAAGAAGAAAAGAAGGCTAGAGCTGAAGCTGCTAAGGCCAAGAAGGCTGCTAAGGCCAAGGCCAAGGCCGAGCAAACCGCTAAGCAACAAGCAGCTGCTGTTCCAATTTCTCCAGCATTAATTGATTTCAGAGTCGGTTTCATTCAAAAAGCTGTTAAGCATCCTAACGCCGATTCCTTGTATATGTCCACCATTGATATGGGTGACGAAGAAGGTCCAAGAACTGTGTGTTCCGGATTGGTCAAATACGTTCCTATTGAAGAAATGCAAGAAAGATACGTAGTTGTTATTGCTAACTTGAAGCCAGTTACTATGAGAGGTGTCAAGTCTATGGGTATGGTTTTGTGTGCCTCTAACGAGACTACTGTCGAATTTGTCAACCCACCTCCAGGATCCAAGGCTGGTGACAAGCTTTTCTTTGAAGGTTTCGATGGTACTCCAGAGAAGCAATTGAATCCTAAGAAGAAGGTTTGGGAAACTTGTCAAGCTTTGTTCTCCACCACCGAAAACTTTGAAGTTACTTACACCGAAGAGGGTAAGGAACCAAAGAAGTTGGTTAATGCCAAGGGTGAGCTTTGTAAGAACTCCACCCTTGTTAAGGCCGATGTCAAGTAAATAGCTAATAATGAAGTTACCTAGAACGAACTCGAGGAATGAGTAGAAGTTTATTTACGAAATAGTTTCACAATGCCACAGACCCAATATATAATGAGTTAATTAATTAAAGGTCAATATTGATCGTATATATTTTATATTACCGGAACGATAAAGGAGTAGGGGCCGGTTGTGAATCTGAATTAGATGAGATAAAGGTATTCCAAAACTTGACTTATCACATTTAAATTAATCTGGTTGGAAAGCTAAAGACGATGATAATTAGTTATCTTTAATAGCTAGATCAAACCTATTTACTAAGTGATTTTGAATAAACAAATTATAAAAAATGAATAAATTCATGTCAATATAAAGATGTAACCATTCCCTCCGCTGAGATAATCATGATAATTAAGCCAATTGGAGATTTGCAATTTATAATAGGTTTTGATAATAAAAATTAAAGAATTTATTCAAATGATTAAGTTGTGAAACCAAGAACTATATCCATTTTCAAAATGAATCATTAATTTCGTCACTCAACGTTATTGCATAGTGTGATTCATAAGTAATATGAATAACCATTTGCTAAAATCTTTTACCTCACTAACTGACTAAACTCATGACTAAACTCATGACTCATACCTTAACTGCTTTAATTTAATCATCTTAACTGAAATTCATACAAAATTTTTGTCGGTGATAAATCACACTTCGTTCGTACTTCGTTTGTTGCTTCTTCCGCACTAACATCTCTTAAGTCAAAAGTCATTTTTCTCCTCTAACTACTGTTGTTACAAATGATTGTAAAGTCAAAGGTCAAGCTTAAGGATAAGAATGTGGCACTCACACTTGTCCCTCAGGATTCTGAGGATTTATGGTATATTTACAACCTCCTAGCTATTGGTGATATTGTGGTGGTGTTGACTCATCGTAATGTTAAGAAAGGCAACCAAGCAGCAATCCAAAAGGGTAAGAGCAAGATGGAGAAGATATTGGTGAAGTTGAAGTTGAGTCTTGAGGATATTGATTATATTGCATCGGATGAAGGCATGAGATTGAGTGGAAAGTCCATAGAACCAAACGAACATGTGCCATTAAACAGTTACCATACCGCTGAGGTTGAGCTTGGTAAGGACATCACCATCTTGAAAGAAAGCTGGGATCAATATGATATGAAAGTGCTTGACGAATTGTCTTCAATTGAGAAAAAGGCAGATATTGGGGCTATTGTGCTCCAGGAGGGAATTGCTCATTTCTGTTATGTGACCGAGAGTATGACTAAATTGCAGACAAAGGTGGAGAAGTCAATCCCTAGAAAGAATAAAGATTATGGAAATAGCGAGGTAGAGAAGGCTATGAATAAATTTTATGCCTTGGTCATCGATACTATGGTCAGAAACTTTGATTTCAATAAGTTAAAGGTTATTATAATAGCGTCACCTGGATTTGTGGGAAGGACCTTGTACGATAAAATTATCCAGGAATGCTCAAATTCGAATCATGAATCTTCTAAAATATACCACGATGTATTGAAGAATAAACACAAGTTTTTGGTGGCTCATTCATCTACCGGGTATCTTCAGGGATTACAGGAAGTATTGGAGGACCCAGCTACCAAGAAAAGACTCAGTGACACTAGATTCTTGAAGGAATCGGAAATTTTGGACCAGTTTCACCAGGCGTTGAATTTGGATGATGGTAGGGCATGGTATGGGTTGGAAGAGGTTACCAAGGCCATTGATTTGGACGCTGTGAGGTACTTGATGATCACGGATACTCTCTTCCGAAGCGACGATATTCAGCAGAGAAAAGATTACATAGAATTGACGGAAAGAGCAAAGCACCAGGGGGCAGAGGTGTACGTCTTTTCAAGTTTGCACGAATCAGGAATACAATTGGACCAGTTGACAGGTATAGCGACGTTATTGAAGTACCCTGTACCTGATTTGGACGACTCTGATGAGGATGAGGAATAAAATAAAGACTGTAGATTAATTAACAGGATGTGAAAACCATCACCACTTTCATAATTGCAGAATATAACACCGATATTTAGAAACGATTAAAACCTTTCATATGAAACAGGCCTGGAATCAACAGTTTCTGTTTAAATGGCTAATAAGAATTTGAAGACTCGTAGTTCCTATTACCTTTTCGACTGTAGGAAATTATTTTAGATAACTTACATCATAGAATATCTTTTTAATTTAGTAATTACCCTCGGTTCGTCTATATACAGTTTATTGAAGCATCTATCATCTAAGTTCTTTTAGTTATCAGGATCCACTTCGTAATTTATTATTGAACCTATATCTTGGCTATTTTCCCAATTTCTTTTGTTTTTGCAAACATGACTATTGTAACTACCTGCAAGGGGTCAGTCTTGTTATTAGCAATTTCATCTTTACCTGTTAATTCTATATTTGATCATCACGCTCCTTTCTTCAAGTGATTAAGTTCAGGCAAGATTTTAGAAACCTCATCTCCACCAGTCAATCTAAATCTTAAATAGCTGCTTGCTATTCAAATTGTCCGAGTTCCTTCGCAATCCTATGCGGGCAACTTTTTGGCCTTCTCAACATACCACACTTGTCCTCCTCTCTTATAAATAAGCATATCCTGGGCTAGCCCCAACACCAATCCCAAGATAGACCCATTTCTAACGTAACTTCGCACCTGCAACCTACTCAAGTTGTAATACTTTCCGTACAACCCTGAAAAGATTGCAGCAGCAGCAGTTGTATTAATAAAGTCTTTTGTGCCTCCTCTCACATAAGTATCAATGAACCATTCGAGTCCAAAGAATCCTCCTACCAGCAACGTATACTTCAACCCTTGCTGGACAGCATTTTTTCCACCGGAGACAATCATCACGTAATTCTTTTTCTTATGGTAGAAGTACCAGCCTCCCACTGTACGAGGAAGACGGTGCCCATTCTCTGTCAAGTATCTGAGTGAGGATTGCTTAAGGCCATCGTAGAAACCAGCAAGACCACCGACAATTCCGCTGGTAATACTAAGGGCTTCAAGCCGCTCATAGGGGTAAAGATGGAGCCGTTCATTGATACGGAGATCTGGTGGGGATGTCATCGTAACGTGAAGACGATCCAGGAACATCTATAATCAAAGATAGGCCAAACTTTATATACAGGAGAGGAAGAGGTCAATAGTTGGATTCGTTGATCTCGATTAAAAATAGCCAAAAACCGGAAAACAATGGAAAAGCAGTTACAGTTACAAGAGAATGACTCAGAATATAGTGAAAGACAAAGTAGCTGATAATACACAAGCTTGAGGGTTATACTTGAAAAGGGTAGAATGTACTGAGGTCGTAACACTAGTTGGGTTACTTGAGGCAAAACATATTTTACTTGACCTCAATTTAATTCAAACAAATATGGGGTATATTTCAGGATATAATGTAAATTAATGATACCAATGTTGAATTTACAATTTGATTAGGACTTGATAAATAATTTTGTCCCACTCAAAGATCCTATTCTTGAAGATTTGAAGAATGAGTACATCAGGGCAAGCTAGGTATATAGATCTAGGCTTCAATGGAAATGGAAAGAAGTTTGAAATTAGTAGGCTTATTTGTAGACAATACGGATAAGATCAATACGGATAAGATCAAATCTATATGCAGGGGAATTATTGGTATAGAATAGAAGAATTTATTCCAAGTGATTTTCATATGAAGAGATTATACACAAATCACTGGAAATTTAGGGACAATTAATATGAGCCGTATGGATATAAAAAATACAGGATACACTATGTGATGGATCCAAGATCACTTTAATGGTCAATTTATCACAAATATAACGAACTGTATAGGCTATATAAACCTCGATAAGACGGGCATGACACGGGTATAGCTATGGCACAATATCCCGCAACAGCTACTGTACCAGTTGTAGCAAAGTGTTAATAAAGCTAGGAATGTGCCACAAGGACTAGATAAAGTTAGATCAGCTTGCCATGATCGCAAACATGGCCAAGTACCTGCTGTCTATTGATCCAAGATTGACTTCACAAACTCAACATAATCAACATTGCCATCGGCAGTTACATTGACTCCCTTCAACAATTCATCAACTTCGGAGTCGTTCAACTTTTCACCAATCGAAGTTAAGATATATCTCAATTCACCCACACCAATGTATCCAGTTTGATCCTTGTCAAAGACCTGGAAACCCTTGATGTAGTCCTCTGGCAATCCCAATGGCTTAAATCCATCTGGTCTACCAATGATTTTTTGGTATGTATCAAAATCGAATTCATTGGACTTGATGGAACTTTGTAATTCAGAAATCTCGGCAAGGGTTGGATTTTGGCCCACAGCTCTCAATAAGTCTCCTAAGTGTTCAACAGGAATCTTACCGGTTCCTTTCTTGTCGAAAAGAGCAAATGCGTCCTTGTAGGTTTTGGTGTTTTGGGACTGGGGTTAGTACTGCTTGTAAACGAATGGTATGAAGAAAGTTCCACAAGATTCTAGATTGCTTTCATATTCATCCTCAGTCTGTAGACTTGTTAATACATACCATATTGGTGATGGTGACGTGTAGACGGTTGTTTTTTTTGAACGTAAACAAGGATTAGGTAATAGATCACCATGTTAGTAATAGATCAAACATTATTACGTAATCGATCGTCGCGTTGCGGTATTCTACAATCATTTACAAAACGACTACCTAAGGACAATAGCTTCGGCTATGATGAGTGGAAGTAACACTATGGCCCCGGTAGTAGTGGCTGGAAATAAATAAATCACGGTTTTTGCCCTCTATCTCCAGCTTTTTCTTCATAGTTTCACCCTGCACTTCTATATGAGGCACTTCCTATCTCTAGTTACGGGTTTTGTCTCACTATAAATGTCTTTTTTTCTCCCTAAGTTTTCGTTCAACCTCGCAAAATAGCGGCTCTATACGGATTGCTTAACGGTAAATCTCTTTTCGCAAGGAGTTCATTTCTCCCTAACCAACACGCGTCACTAGATCTAGCGATAACCACATTCAATAGAACTTAAAGCTTATGTTGAACGTATCCGATTTAGGTGACCTTTCCCAGTACACACAGAGTTCCTCCAAAAGGCGAAAGCTTCTACACACTGACAAATTCCGTCCGGGATATATTATTAAGGTCACTATTAGAAATTTCACAACCTATAACTATGCCGAATTTAATCTATCCCCATCGCTTAATATGATCATTGGTCCCAATGGAACTGGTAAGAGTACGTTGGTTGCAGCCATATGTCTTGGTTTGGGGGGGAAACTTGACCTAATCAAGAGAAAGAGCATGAAGTCGATGATCAAGAGTGGTGAATCCAAAGGGTCAATCGAGATCATTATGAAGGATGTCGATGGGAATCCTCCATTGAAGATCCAGAGAACTTTCACCGAGAAGGAATCAAACTGGTCTATGAACAATAGAATTACTACTGAAAAGGCGGTCAAACAGAAGTGCAAATCATTGAATATTCAATTGGATAATTTGTGCCATTTCTTACCTCAGGAAAGAGTGGCGGAATTTGCAGGTTTGTCCCCCGAGAAGTTGTTGCTAGAGACTGAAAGAACGCTTGGAGATGGCCATCTACTTGAACAGCATGAAAATTTAATCTCTATAGATGGAGAAAAACATACTTTGGAAGCCAGGATAAACAATTTAGAGGAAATTTTGGCGAAATTGAGGGAAGAGAGAGACGGATTGGAAGAAGAGGCCCAAAAGTATAAGGAATACCAACGTGTTACCGAAAACTTGAATAATCATGTCCAATTATTACCATTTGCACAACTATCAGATTTAAAGAAGAAACAAGGTCATCTCAAACAGCAAAAGGATAATGCAAAGGCCAATCTCGTCAAATTCAAAGCACAAGTGGCTCCAATACTTACTGCTGCAGAAACTGCTCACGAATCTCTCAAACAAAAAGCTCAAGAATTAGAGGCTTTAAAGAGTTCAACTCAAGGTATAAAGTCTAAATTTGCCGACGGTAAATCCGAATATGAAGCTATAAACGCAGATATTGATCGTTTGATTGTCACAGCAGAAACTTTAACTAATAAATCTGCAGACAAGAAGAAGCAATTGGAAAAATTGAGAGTAGAACGTGAACAATTGGTAAGAAGCAAGACTACCATTCAGGTAGTAGATGACTCGGAGTATAAAGAGTTGATCAATTTGTCCAATTCTAAGAAAGATTTGATTGACTCCAGAAATTCACAATTAGAAGTCCTTAACGACAGTTTGACTCGCCCACACAATATTATTAGACAAGCTATGAACGATTGTAAAAGATTCGAGGAAAAATTAAACAGTAAGGACAAACTTGACGTATTGGAACCTACTCCTCGATACCATAATCCAGTACGAGATGGATCTTACTATGCACATGTTGAATTGAGAGCCAACCCTGATTTTAAAGGTTTATACTCCGAAGCACCAGTTGTGTGCTGTGATGTGAACGATAAGAGCTATGCCCATTATTTGGAAAAAGTTATCGACAATAATACCCTTTTCTCTATCACCGTATCTTCACAGGAAAACTATAAGAAGATAACTGATTATGCGTTTAATGTCAAAAAGCTAAATTTTCCTGTTAGATTTACTAACGAGAAGGAAAAGCCAAAACCAGTAATGCTGACAGAAAAATTGAAATCTTACGGTTTTCTGGGATTTTTGTCGGATTTCATTACCGGTCCTGACGAGGTATTAAATATGTTATATGATACAGCTAAGATTCATAACATTCCTGTCTCTAAACGAAGTTTAAGTGACTCAGAAATTCAAAGATTGACTTCTCCAGGGAATAATGATCAAATTCCATTTCGAAAATTTATTGCAGGTGATTTATTATTCACTGTCCAGAGATCTAATTATGGTTCAAGACAACTTTTCTATTCCACCGAGAAAATAAATCCCAGATCGCATTATTTCGGATCAGTGGGATTGACACCTGAAGCAAAACAAGACCTTCAAGATAAAATCCAAGAGCTGAAACTTAAAGAAAGAGAAGCAAAAATTCAAGTCAAATCAATACAAGACGAAATTAAGCTCGTGGATGATGAAAAACAGATTCTCTTTCATGAGCTGGATGATTTGAAATTGAGATTGGATGAGCTTCGTCATTTGAAGAGTTCACAGGCAAACCTCGAAGGCAGAATTAAATCCAAAGAAGAGGCTATAAAGTTACTTGAACGTGAATCCCAAAAAGACTACACCGATAAGATTAATCAAGTGAAGACTAAAATTCAAGAGAAATACATATCTAGATCGAATATCATGTTAGATATTGCTCAAAATTCGCAAGAATTGGCAGATGCTGAAATCAATCTTAACTTAAAAGAAATACAATTATTACAGGCCCAGAATAAAGAGGCAAGTATTAGGGTGCTTGTAAGTGAAATCGAGACAAAACTAGAGGATTTGAACAAGGTAGTACAGGAGACAAAGAGGAAATACAATGAAATTAAGAATAGTCAGGCTGCCAATGAAATTAGAAAGCAGAGTGAAAAGTACACTCCGGAGCAAAAGGAAATTTTGAGCAATTTGGCTAAAGATTATATGGAGAAGGATGCATTCACCGAAGAACATATCAGAGAAAAAATCCAACAATTGGAGAATGAGAAATCGATTAAATCTACTGCGGATCATAGCTCGATTGAGAGTTTGAAGAAGAAACATGATGAGATTTCTCGAGCTGAAAACGACTTACCACGAATTGTGGAGCGTAGAGATAATTTGTTGTCCCAGGTTGCTTTAATAAGAGAAACATGGGAGCCTGAACTTACTGAGTTAGTGCTGAGGATTTCAATTGCATTCAATAAAAGATTCTCCAAGGTTGCAAGTGATGGGAGAGTTGAATTGGCCAAGAGTGAAAAGTTTCAAGACTGGAAGCTACAGATTTTGGTTAAATTCAGACAAGAATCTGAGCTTAAAGTGTTGGATCACCAGTCGCAATCTGGAGGTGAGAGAGCCGTGTCAACCATTTTTTTCATCATGGCATTACAAGGACTAACTGATGCTCCATTACGAGTAGTGGATGAAATAAATCAAGGTATGGATCCTAAGAATGAGAAGATGGCACATAGATACTTAGTTCATACAGCTTGTCAAAATAACAAGTCGCAATACTTTTTGGTGACTCCAAAACTATTAACAGGCTTATATTACCATCCGGATATGGTGGTTCATTGTATATATACAGGGCCATTTATTGGGCCAGTTGACAAGGATTCTTCAAATCCCGACTATATGGACTTCGTGAGAGTATTGGGTTGAATCGCAATGCTGATTATAGATATCAAGGAGCGGTTAAGTTAATATGCATAATACATTAAACAACGTTACAACAACGAAATCCGTAGTGAGTAGAGTACGATTTTTTGACTCAATTATGAAATGATATGATATGATATGATATGCCTCAATTCATTGGTTAGTTATTTCACTTCGTTATTCTTAGCCTTGATTAAATCACTAGCTTTAGTGAGTCTATTTCTGAATTCTTCTTCTCCTATTAAATCAATTAAGAGAGGAATGGTCAAGCCAGAAGTACCACCTGCCAAAGCAAACCTGACTGTTTGAAAAATATCCTTTTTTGAAAATCCTTCGTTTTGTTCAAGTATGATATTAACATTATTATCAAAAGAATCACTTGGTAATTCCACAAGTTTATCTAAAATGCGCACATGGTCAGTAGTCGGTACTTTGGTAACTTTGGTATAGTCTACTGGCAAAAAGATATAGCTGTGCTGTGATTCGATTTCATCCAACGAAGATAAACTAGGACCAAGGTATTTAAGAACCTTCTTGAAAAACTGTTTATCATACTTTCCATTTGTGAAAAGTTCAAATTTTGGGTAGTAAAAGTCAATAATCTCTTCAAAACGAGTGGGGTTTTTGATAGCTTGACTTAAATGGTATTTATTGAAGAAAAATAATTTTGAATCATTAACTTTAGCATTTCCCTTGGTCAAATGGTCCAAAGAAAAATTGCTAATTATTTGATCCAATGTCATTGATTCGCTCATACTTAAACCAGGAATTTCTCGAGGTGGAGACCAGCCAAATAATGCCACGAAATTAACCAATGCTTCAGGCAATATTCCCCTTTCTTTCATGCTCAAAATGCCAATATCACCCTGTCTTTTGGAGAGCTTTTTATCACCTAAAGATGTCAAAAGTGGGATGTGGATGTAACCGGGTGGCTCCCATCCAAATGCTCTATATAATGCGATATGTTTTGGGGTAGAAGGGAGCCATTCTTCGCCTCTTACGACATGTGTGATTTTCATTAAATGATCATCTACAACATTGGCAAAGTGATATGTGGGCAAACCATCGGACTTCATGATGACGAAGTCGTCATACCTCCTATCATTATAATTGTACTGGGGTTGGAGGTCCAACTTTCCATGAAGAAGATCGGCAAATTCTTCATATTTATCGGGAGATTTGAATCTTATGACACTTTCTGGCCCCTCAGAAGGATCGTAGGCACATTTTCTATCGTAAGTAACTGTAGTGGGTGGCTTTAATTTCATGGCAGACTCTCGCAAATTATTCAAGCGCTCTTTAGAGCAATGACAACGGTATGCCAATCCCTTGTCAAGTAAGATTTGGACATATTTGTGATAGATATCCATTCTGTCTGACTGTCTGTACGGTCCGAATTCACCACCTTTCTGGGGACCTTCATCAACCGATAATCCACACCATTTCAAACTATCATATATGTTCTGTTCAGCATCTGGAACCAATCGAGACTGGTCGGTATCCTCTAGTCGAAGGAGAAATTTCCCTCCCGTACTTCTAGCAAGAAGATAGTTATAGAGTGCCGTTCGTAATGATCCTAAGTGTAAATAGCCTGTTGGAGAAGGTGCAAATCGTGTTCTCACAGGAGTTGTTGGATGGATCGAATTGGCCATTTTTGCTCCAGGTTGATTCTTCTTCAAGCGACTGCTCCCTCTTAGAGATTTGGCATACCTTCTTGTTATCATTAGCATCCTCAAGGGTCCAGATACCCCCGTTTGTGGTGATCTCATTGATGATCCAGGCTCTTTGTGCACCAAAAAAATTTAACGTGCAACTGGTAACTTCAAATTATTCTACTACTTTTTGCACTGTCCTTTTCTAACTTGAATTATCACGTCGGTTTTATAATCAACTTTACATTCAGTGCTTATTCTCATCTTTCGTAGTTATGGATGGATTTCAACCAAGAAACGGAATGGTTACCATGAATACCATGACTTCTACTATTCCTGTTGATAATCAACGTCTTCAAGCTTACAAGGGAATAATGAATAAGTTTTATCTGCACAAATCATTTGATATTCTGTCCGATATGGAGTTTTTGCCAGCTATTCCTGCTGATGGCTCTATTAGTTCCACTCCTACGATGAGTCCCCCACAGTTGAACACTCCGGTGGCTTCTCCAAGTTTTCAATATAATCGTTTAAATGAGTATCACAATAAGAACAATAGAGCTAGTTATAGTGGTGGAGAGACTCCAAAACAAAGAATGGCCTATTTGTCCCAGTCTCCAAAAAGAACCCCTCCTAATCCTAATGTAATGCCTATGAGGAGAAGAGTGGTTAGTGCTAACCAAGCGTACCATGATTACGTTGATCAAAACTATATGGTACAGAATCGGATTAATCAATACGGGAATAGAAATTGGTAGATGTTGAATTTGCTGGTCCTGGCCCAAAAGAAAGTATCAAATCGTTTATTTCAAAGTAAAAATTATCGAAGTCGGAAAAGCTTCAAATCATCTATTTCAAAAAATAAAGTTCAAAATTTTTCCAAATCAAAAATATCAAATTACGAATACCATTACTATTTTTAAGAAAACTATTTCAAACATTCTTCATTGTTCACAATTCCAAAATTCAATACCACAAAAGCATTATGTTTAGTTCATAAAGTCAAAGTCATAGAATCATAAAATACAAAGTATAAACTCCATCAAATATAACTTTCAAACACTCATCAACTTCAAATTAATCTCAATTCAAAATATTTATCGTATTCAAAGCAATCTCAATTCAATATATTTACAGTGTTCAAAGCTTATGGTATCGACTAATCCAATTATCAATCGTCTTCTATCATAGATCCATTCAAAATCCACTCACTAGCAAATTCCTAACGACTCATATATTCATCACACTACCAATAGCCGGGGATAATCATCATGCGCAAAGTTTCAAAATTTCAGTATTAGCTCATAGAGGCAAATCAGTTTCTTATATTATAAATCATTGAATCTATTCTAATGGGTATATTTTTTCATTAAGGTACAATCTCCAAATTGTTGAAGCTTAGAGTCAAAAGTTGAGGACTTATTAACATTGATTTAAAATTGTTTTTAAATTATATTTTTTGATAATTTCAAGTTTGAATTTGCGTATTCAAAATTCACGTCAAATCCATTACATCATCTTAATTTTTATTCAATATCACCATTTCAGGATCATTTCAGTTTATATTTTAACTCCTAATTTATTTAATATGTCCTTTCACCGCTTTTTGGTCATGTCCATGTTCCACGAATGTTCCTTTATTCTGCATTTTTATTAGTATTCTGTCATGCCTATTAATATTTATGATTGCATCAGAAATTCATTTCGTTCTCTTTAGTCTATTATATGTTTTTGGTTCCATTCATGTAGAAAATATCGTTACAGATAACTAGATTTGTGAGATTCTTGAGTACCTTATACTATATCATAAATCTACCCATAAATCCACCCTATTATATTTGTGATTGTGTACTACGAGCATGTTAATTCTTGAAGGTGCAAATGATAATCCAGATGGCCCTTATTTAACATTGGTTTTCAGAAGACTAGCTGAAACAACTCTCATATACAACTTCACTTTGTCTCGTCAAAGCTTATGATTCATCGTAAATGTTCGTATTTGAGTGATTCTAGTACTTTCTTTTGCATCCTCGCTCTCGCACGACCACCCCTGACTCGAAGGCAAAACCATCGAAACCTTGTTAATTATCCTTATCCTAATAAACTAATGACCATCTCCAACGACAACAGCCTGGACAAAAACGATAGCGGTATTATCGACCCTAAGAAGCAAAACTATGACGACATTTTGAATGACGTTGATGACCTAAAAAAGAATCTCACTTCCATCGCCAAATCAGTGTACAATTTAACTAGTCACTCAGTAAGCGAACTCAATGAGAGAGCCAGGAGTTCGTGGAGTTTTCTTGATGAGCTCGATAGAAAGACTCGTGAAAAGGTTGATCAATTGACTGAAGAGTACAAAAATTCGGAAGGTTCCAGGTATGGCCCTGGCTGCAATTCTGGTGAAAAATCGTACCCCAGTTTTTATGAGATCAGAGATCTGATCCATAAGCAATTCTCTCCATTTGGTGAAAAGGATCCCTTTGAAGGAGTATTTGGATTTGGTGGTCCTTGGGGCAATTGGCACGAGGGATTCCATGGTTCGTTTAGAAATGGCAAGACCCCATTTGGATACTTTTCCCACAGGTCTCCCTCCATTCGTAGCTATAACGACTGTTTGAACAAGAACGGAGAGTCCATTTGGGACTCAAAAGGCTATTGGAGATGTTTATTTCCTAATAGTGAGGTACCCGTAGAGTATTTGAGGTACAAGAATGAGAACTTCCCAGATAAGGTTCTTACCAAGGAGGATTTCAACCGTGCTATTGCCGATTCTAATACACCAGAGAAGGATGGGGTAATTGATTTGGGTGATAAAGGTACTTATTTCAGAAAGTTTGAGGATTTGATGAATTGGAAGAGCATCATGTATCAGAATGCTAGAGCTGAGAGAGAATCAAGAAGAAACAGAAATAGAAGATTCCGGGAGTCAAACAAGGTGGCCTCTTCCACCGAGGAGGACTCATTGGCAGCACCAAAACAAGTAGTTTCGAGCTCTCTGCAATCTTCCTTTAATATGAATCAAGAAAGTAATGAAGTTGAATTGAACGAAATTAGAACTGAATACTTCAGTGATGGTACTCTGATCACCAAGACTATTACCAAATCCAAACCATTAGATGCCAAGGATTGGGTTAATGTGGTAGAGAATGTCGAACATGGTAAGGCCAAGGGTTCCAACGGTTGGTTTTGGAATTCAAAGGACGAATAAAGGTTTGACCTTTATATTCATCGACGATGAATGCATATGGCCACAGGTGTTTGTGGTCCTTCTATATGTGATACGGTATATCTTCTTTGTAAATAATTATGTGTATGTTTTTCAGACTATGGTAATAAAGGCAATAACTTAATATAGGCTAGATGTCAGTACTATCTTGATCCACTATTTTCGAACTATTTTAAACACTCATTTGATCTTGGTATGATACGATATGCCTGATAACAGCCACTAGATCAGTTGTTGTAGGTATAATAATACTGAGATACTTTATACAAGTTTGTTATTAAAAAAGTACGATGTAAGAATATTACCAGAACTCTAATAATTACATTTATAATGAATTAATGTGCTGAATCAATGAACATTGAAAAGCTTATAATTCTCCTCAGACTGTGCAATATGGAGAAAGTGACCCAATTTGAGTAATTGAATTCCCGTAGTTATATTGGTTTCAGATGCTTCTAAATATACGAATGCTATTGTTGATTTAAAGTAAAATTGTTCGGATTTCTATACCCCATGACTATACAAAACAGACAGATATAATTGAATATACCTGCATTCACTTAATAAACAACCAGATTACCTTCTTTTATGATTATCCAGAGTATATTATATTGGCACAAATTATCCCAGATTGGCCCTCAACAGCCCCAAGCCTTATGTATTAGAATCCAAACTTATAGAAATTGACTAGATCTATAATTGAACGGAATAATAGAACATCAATACCTCACCTACTACTTACTGCCTCATTACTCTCTAGTGTTATTCTCATTAAGTTCGTCTTTCTCACTACTCATAGCACTCGCACAGGATTACTTTGTATAGAAATAGCTGTCACTTTACTCCAGGCTATTAGGCTATCATGAATCCATTAAACAAGATCATCTTCCTCTCAGCATTTCTTGCTTCGGGATTCCTCCTCATTCTCCTTTCATGTGCATTGTACAATAGTTACAAGCCATTGTGGGTTATTCTTATCTTTCTTCTTGCCCCTTTGCCCAATATCCTCGCACAAGCGGTGGAGAACAACAGAGATGATTTCTTGACGTTTAACAACCACGAGGGCGATAAGCCTTCTCCGTTCCTGGAGTTCTGTAAGTCATTGACTGGGTTTTTGATTGTGAGTGGAATAGCGTTACCATTGACGTTTTATCACACCAATTTGATTGAGCTTGGATCCATGGTGATGAGTATAGTGGGGGGATTGATAGTGTATGGTGATATAATTGTGTTTATCTGGTTTTTTAGTGAAAACGAGGAGGAAAATGATGACTTCAACTTCTAAGGCTGTCCGATTATGAACTACGACATGAGGAGAGATTGTTTGTAATGCAATAAGTTTTGTGAATGCTTTACAATACAAATGAGCAATCTTGGTACTTTCAAAAGATTAAGCATGGTGAATCAATAAGGATATGGGTTCTATGATGAAATTAAAGAATAAAATAATAGAAATATTTATTAAAATCGGTCACAATCGTTAACTCGGTAGTATTCCAAACCAAAATTAATCAAAGGGTAAATTTATAACAATATTGATGGTGTGTACTGGAATCTCCAAGAATGAACTAGTGGCATAAAATAAATCCTAGATCGATACCCACAATCACTTCACCTCAGGGATGTTAGATCCTTAAAGAGATTGTGTTGACTCAAATTTCTTTTGGTAAAGCTTATGATTATTCATTTCTGTCTATCAATTATAAAAGTCTGGTGTGCCTAGTGCCACGGTATCATATTCTATCTGTGCTTTTACATAATATATATTACTTCACTATTAGTTATTATTAAAAACGATAAACAATTATAAGAGTTCTTCAAGTGCATAATCATATTGTTTAAACTTCTACGTATCGGAGTTCTCTAATCATGAAAAGATTCGCTTCTTCTCATTCATGCCAGTTCTAATTGTTTCTGAAAACTTCTGTTTCCGGAACTGATGATATTGAATCAATCTACAAATAACTAACACTTTAATTGAAGGCACAGGGATGGTTTCCGGTGACATCTAGTTGTTTCTATCCATATATTAATACAATAAGAAGGCTGAACAATTCTGTAGACTTCTACAGAAACTTTGATCTATGATTCAAACAAAATCTACGAAATAAACTGGCTATAATGCATGGAAACAAGTCAATCCGGACTCGTGCTCACGTCTTAATCAACATCAACGGCTTAGCCACTAAGCAATATGCGAACGATTTGGATTAATTCAATGTCACTAATAGGACAATCACGATTATTGTCAATACCACAATCGTCACCAAGCTTCCATTTTCAGCCACCCGCTTTCTAAATACATGGAGCTTATGAGAGGCGGAATTCAAACGTTGCTGTGACAAATCAACCCCTTGTTCCAAATCGTTCAAAATAATTAAATGATCATCCAATTCAGTATTAATGGTGTGTCCCATCAAATGCTGTCTTTTGATCGATTCATGCAATATGTCCAAATCCTGGTCCTGGTCGAGCAATGTTTGTTGATGCTTAGCAAACAATTGTTGGTTAGTTTCATGATCAAATGATTCTGCATCTGTTTGAGGCTCATCATCAGTGTATGGCTTAAATGCTCGAGTTCCCATTAACTCTGTTCTGAGTTCTTCATTGTTTTCACTCACATCATCTCTAAATCTGACGGTTTTAGCTCTCTTGGCATCCTCCCTGGTTAACTGTTTCCTTGTAAATGTATATTCCTTCACCGTTATGTATGCATCTTCAGACAACTGATCGAGGTACTGATTATATCTTGACAAGGCATCTTGGAATGAGTCCACCAATTCATCCACCGATTCGTTGTGATTAATAAGATAGATGAGATCGTCTTGGATATAATTGAGCGATTTTAATAACTTTTGAATAATACTGATGAGCTCATAATTATCATCGGAAGAAGGTGTGAGGTTAAGAATCTGAACAAGTCGTTCCCGTTCTTCAAGACTAGACTCAAGAGAGTCAAGATTGATCAAGACTTTGGATAAGGATGTACGAACGTCTTTTATAGAGGGCATTAATCCAATAATGAATGAAGCAAAAAGAAATCGGAATAATTATAATGAAAATGAAAGTTCCCGCTAAATAGGACAGTATTCAAGGGTGGGGGTTGTTACCTTAGTTCTGAAGCTATCCTGATATGGATTTTTGGAATATTGTCGATTATTGGTTGGCACCAGAAGGTAATGATAGATCCTGCTATGTTCTTTATAAAACTTGGTGATACAAGATTATGCGGGATGGTCTAGAGTCCGCTTTATCCTTTTGGGATTGTGTTTGGTAGTTATGTTGGTTGTAAGGTGTGGAGTTGCCCCCGATAAGGAAGTATGATCATTTGGGTGTTGGCACGTGACTGAGAGACCCTTTGGGCAGTTTCGGCCATATAGATGAAGGTTAACAGACCATTGAAATGGAGTTAAAGTACCGTAAAATATGGCCAAACTTCTAGGATATACTTTAATTCTATGGCCAATTAACCTGGCTATTTCCCACTCTGTTATTTGGCTTGGAAGTAGAAAAGTGACAATGTCAGTTATTGTCCTCGAAAGTTCCGGCCAAGTCGCCCGGAACTGGATCCTGGCCGTACTTACTTTATCTTACACCACTGATTCGATTACTAACCAATAGCATCTCCGCTACACGTAAATATACTCCTTATATTGGCCACCAAATTGTTTTTGTAGTGGCTGTTGAATCAGTTCGCTTGACCTTTTGACGTCTCGGTTCCATTTGCCTGTACTTCTTTATTGGTTACAATTGTACACGACCCCAATCCAACTCTACACCATGTTCTCCAAGTTAAAGAACTTCTCGGAAGACGTGGCTAAAAGCTTCAATGATCTCAATCTGAATGAGAACGGTGCAAATGTACGCCGAGTCAATCCCATCAAAGAACTCAAGAACGAGTCAAAATTATTGAACACCAAGACTCCAGATCCCAATGAATTGACTCAACCAGAGGACGAGCCTGTGGTTGAAAGCGATGGAGGGCTTTCGAAACTGGTGACTCCTGAAACCGATTCCAAAGCTGGTGGAGCCTTTGATTTAAACGAGCTTCCTCCTGGTATCAGATCCAAAATGAAGAAGTTTGCAAAGTATGAGGAGAAGTATCCCTTATTACTAGAAGCTTTCAAGACCGAAAAGCGTAAAGGGGAGTTGATTGTGTCATTTGAGAAGGTATTACAAGAAAACACACCCATTTCTAGCATATCTGATGCAGGATTGTTGGTAGAGTACCTTAATGGATTGAATGAGAAGACAGTGATGTTGAACAACGAATTGAGAAGACTTTCCAAGGATAATGGAGGGTTGTCGTCCAAGGTAAAAAAGTTGGAGGAGGAAAGAGAAGATAACAAGAAACAATTGGAGCAGGAGAAGGAAATATCAAATAAGTCTTTAGACGAGTTAAAATCAAGAATACAGGAGCTTGAGAAGGTTGACGACATAAAGAGCCCTGGTGAAGTAGATGCCTTGAAAAAGAAGATAGAGGAATTAGAATCCGAAGCAAAGACGGCCAGTGAACATAAAAAGAACTTAGAAACAAAAATCACGAAATTGGAGTCTAAAGAAGCATCGCAGTCAAATGATGAACATTTAAAGAAAAGAATCGATGAGCTCGAGTCCGAAAAGGCAGATGCTGATAAGAAATTCAAAGAGCTCCAATTGACAGTTTCGCAGAATGGCGACATAACTAATAAACTCGAATTAGTAACCACTTCAAAGGAAAATTTAGAAAAAGAGATTTCAGTGTTAAAATCAAAGCTTGATGCTGAGGTTAACTCCAAGAATGAGTTACAGCAGAAAATTTCTAACCTTGAAGGAAAGTCAAAAAACAATGAATCTTTGACCAAAGAAGTCGAATTGCATAAGCAATCGGTGAGTTCTTTAGAATCCAAGAACTCAAAACTTGAATCTCAACTCAAAACTAAGGAAGAAAGCTTTCAAAAAGAGATACAAGTGCTCCAGACATCTATAGGCGAATATAAACAGAAGATAGATTCTCTTGAATCAGAGAACTCTGAGTTGAAAATTAAAGCACAAAGCAAGGTGGATATCAAGGATCCAGCACCTGCTCCAGCACCAACTGGAAAGAGTAAGAAGAAGAACAACAAAAAGAAGAAGAACGCAGGTAATAATATAGATGCTACATCTCAAGAAACTCAACCAGCTAATGATCAAGCAGCATCCACTGAATTCAAAGATAAATTGATCGCAATCGAAATGTCTCTAAAATCTACCAATGAAGAAAAGGAAAAACTCTCTCTTGAACTTAAAGAGGTCCAATTTAAATACGACTCAATTCTTCAAGAGAATAAAGAATTGAAACTGTCTTTGGAATTGAAAACGGAAGATGTTGAAAACCTTAGTGACCTGTTAAAGGATATTGGTAACGATTTGGTTGCCGCAAGAGATCAGATCAAGGAACTCAAATCCCACAATGAAGAATCCCCTGCTTCTGAACTTAAGAGAGCCATAGAAGAACACGAAGTAAAAATCCAGGAATTGGAAGACCGAGTGACTAAATATATTAAAGAAATTGAAATTCTCAAGTCTTCGAAAGCGACTTTGAAAGAAAAATTAGACAAATCTCAAGATTCAGAATCATCATTAAAGGAAGAGAACTCGTCGTTAACTTCTGAAGTACAAGCTGTTAAACAGGAACTAGATGAGTTAAAGAGAGAAAAAACTTTATTAACTGAAAAACTTACCAAAGTTAATAAAGACATCGATGTTTTGAGGGATGATAAGGAATCGTTGACTTCAAAGGTTGAAACCCATACCAAGGAAAATGAAAACTTGATTAACGAAAGGGAATCATTGAATAATAGAATTAAAGAGTTGCTTAAATTGAAGAGTAATGATTCCTCACTTAAATTGGAAGTGGTTTCGTTGAAAACTTCCATAAATCATAAAAATCAACAGATCGAAGATTACAAAAAGAATATTGAAGATTTAACAAAGCAAAGAGATCAAGTAACGAATCAAAAGGATGAGGTAATTTCATCTCAGAAAGATCAAATTACAAAATTGATGATTACGAAGAATGATCTTCAAAACCTCAACAAGTCCCTTGTTAATGAAAAAAATGATTTGCAAACCAAGCAAGAAACTTCATTCTCAAAAGAAGCCTCCTTGACCAAGGAATTGAATGAATTGATATCCCGTAACCAAGAGACGACTACAAAGTTTGAGGCTCTTAAATCCAAATACGATTTATTAGTTAAAGAAAAATCATCATCTTCCAACGAAATCCAATCATTCAAACAACAATACGAAGAATTAGCTATGAAATCCAAGGAATCCAGTATAAGGATCGAGAACCTCGAGGACGAGCTTAACGAGTCGAAAAACTTACAATCGGAAAGAATTAAAGAATCATCCACCTTGAGAAGATTATTGGTTGAAACTGAGGAACAAATCAAGACCAATGAGGTAAATTTCAAGAATGATTTGAATAAACTTAACAATGAAAAAATTGAACTAGAAAACAAACATCAATTGAGAATCAAGAAGAAGGATGTCGAGATTGAATCTATTACTTCTGAATATGTTAAACGAATCGATGAATTAGAGAAGAAGTTAAAGGATTACGATAATAAAGAAGGACAGGATGAAAAGTATCCTGAGACTACCGAAGACGAATCACACCAAGAAGAGATCAAGCAGACCGTCACAAGCTTGAGAAATTCTTTGCAAGAACTAACCAAGAAACAAATGGAATATCAGACTTTGATAGGAAATTTGAGAAGGCTTAATGATGAGTCGAACTTAAAATTCGAGAGGTTATCCAAAAATTACAAGATTTTAACCCAACAATACCGTACAATGAAAGAGTCCGGGGAACACATAGTTGAAGCAACACCAAAAGTCTCGATGGAATCTACCCAAAGCAATGGAAGCTCTGCTTCTGAGCAAGTTTCTTCGGAAACCAACACGGCATATCTTAAAAATGTGTTGTTAGGGTTTTTTGAGCACAAGGAGCAAAGAGAGCAATTATTGCCTGTGATTAAGACGTTATTCAACTTGAACCAGGAAGACGAGAAGAAGTTTATTAACGCATTAAGATGAGGGGAATCTGTATATAACTTTCAATAGTAGAACTGTTGTACCATTAGCATTGCAAGAAATTAAATAGCCAATAAACTTATTTATAGAGAGCTAACTGAAAAACCAATAGGAAAAGAGCTGTTGTCCGAAAATATCCTTATATTGACAATAATTCTCAAACCAAAACTTACATCACTCATCTGATACCCCCAGCATAAAATTTCTTTGGAATAATTTCGCTTAATGGTCGTAATCTGAACCAGTGCTCATCTCTGGCCTTCGCGCAGCCTCTTCATTTCTCATTATCTAATAATCACTTACATCAAGAATCATAGATTAAACTTATCCTCAGGATAATCATATTGGCAAAACTCCAAAGCCACTTTAGTACCCTGCTCTAAAGTTCGTTCATAAGATATTTATCTATGCAAGACCCATTTGATCAAAAAAAGCAAGCCATTCTCAATGAGATAGGAGCTACCAATGGTGGAATCCCCGATGCTTCTCCCAAAGGAACTATTGATGAGATCTGTATTCCCATTATAAACCTCATCAATTCTAGTCCAGATATGGTGACGACTTCATCCTGTTCAGGAAGAGTGTCGGTTTTCTTGGAAGGTGTCAAAGATATAGGCCAAGAGGAAGTCAAGATAGGATCCAAAGGGAACCAGGGTCATTGGATATTCGTCACACATACTCCAGACAATTTGGATGGATGGTATGAAAACGTGGACTTCAAGTACAATATCCAGTGGAACACGGATGCCACTACAAGGTACATACTTTATAAATTTGAACCTCTCATCCTACATGTGAAGTGCCGGAACTTGGAATCTGCTACTGCTTTATATACCACGGCTATGAACTGCGGATTTAGAGAAAGTGGAATTGGTAGTAACAATATTGTGGCAATCAGAATATCCATCAAGTTGGATGTTCCAATTGGTCACCTTCAGGATCAAGATCTCATATCATACGTCAGTAAGGATTATTTGAGAATTATAACACAATTATCATTGGATAGATTCAAAGAGAATTTCAAAAAATTGGATGTTTTGCATAAGGCCATTGAGCAAATGAAGCCTAAGGTAGTTGAGAATGTAGAAACAAAGGAAGAAAGAAGGCAAAGGAAGATTGCTGAGGGAATGGCCAGAAGAGAGGGTGTGAAAAGGGAGAAAGAGCAAAAAAAGATAGAAAAGCAGGAAAGGGAAGAAAAAGAAAGAAGGGACAAGGAAGAGAAAGAGAGAGCAGAAAAGAACCAATAGGAAGCAAAAAACTATAAAAAAATTTACCCAAATTTACCCAAGTTTAGAACCCTTTAATGCTTCGAAATCTAAATTCGCTGTGTGACCAAAACTTATTGTACATATTTCACTTTATTCCTCATTTCAACTCATCAGTTTCATCTTGCATCTCACGGCATTCAAATATGTTATACTCGTTATGTATTATAGAACAACTAAATTAATAGTATCAATTAATCTTAAGGTCTTTTTTTATTATTATTGTATTATAGATATTTAGTAAGTTTTACTATCACTTTACTATCGCTACACTGCTGCTGATCAGTCCTGTCCGACACCATTAGTATATTCGCTAATAATTTCAGAATTGATAAATAAACCAGTATTGTATTGTAAGGGGTCCATATATATTCTTTTAACTTTCAAGCTTTAACCTTTTCTTTAATTTTCCCAATCTTACTTTTGCAATTATTGTCTATTTAATTGAAATTTACATTGTAAACCTCGTAGCTCAAAATCAGAAAAAAGCACAGACAAAATTCAACTGAAAAGAAACAAAATTCCTCTAAGACAAGACTCTTAACAGTTTCGGACAAATCATCCTTACAATGATAGAAATACTCCCAACTATTGCACTCATTGACTCATTCACCTTTAAATTGGTTATTCCTATATATGACAAGTGCGACTAAAATTTTCAACCCATATTGAAAAACTTGAATTGATTTCCATATCACTACTCCCATAGTCGTAGTTCATTATACCATGTCTGAACCAGTCGAGAAGTTGGAACAGTTGAACATACAAGAAAAGCCTGTTACCGAGGCTCCTGCTGAAGAAGTCATCTTGGGTGAAGATGGTCAACCATTATCCAAGAAGGCCCTCAAGAAACTTGCCAAAGAGAAAGAAAAGGCTCAGAAGAAGGCCGAAAGAGAAGCTCAATTAGCTAAAGAAAAGGCTGAAAAGGAAGCCTTGGCTGCCAACGATCCAGCCAAGACTAACTATGGAAAGTTGCCATTAAACAACTCTGCTTTCAAGACCGGTAAGGTTAGAACCAATATCAAGGATTTAAGTGCTGCCAATGATGGAGAGGAAATCATCTTCAGAGCCAGAATCCATGGTTCCAGACAGCAAAGTGCCACTTTATTGTTCCTCACTTTAAGACAACAAACCGACTTGATCCAAACTTTAGTCAGAACCAACAAGGAAACTAACGAGAATGCTGTTTCCAAGCAAATGGTCAAATGGGCTTCCTCCATCAATTTGGAATCTATTGTTTTGGTCCACGGTGTGGTTAAGAAGGTCGATGAGCTCATCAAATCCTCCACTGTTCAAGATGTCGAAGTTCACGTCACCAAGATCTTCACCATCCAAGAAACCCCAGAACAATTACCATTATTGATTGAAGATGCTTCTAGATCCGATGCTGAAGCTGAAGCTCTTAAATTGCCTGTTGTCAATTTGGATACTAGACTCGATGCCAGAGTTATCGACTTGAGAACTCCAACCAACCTTGCTATTTTCAAGATCCAATCTGGTGTTTGTCAATTATTCAGAGAGTTTTTGAGCAAGAAGGGATTCACCGAAATTCATACCCCCAAGATGATTGCTGCTGCCTCCGAAGGTGGTTCTAACGTCTTCAAGGTTAATTACTTCAAGGGTGACGCTTACTTGGCCCAATCTCCTCAACTTTACAAGCAACAATTGATCGCTGCTGACTTCGAAAAAGTTTTCGAAGTTGCTCCAGTATTCAGAGCTGAAAACTCCAACACCCACCGTCATATGACTGAATTCACTGGGTTAGATTTGGAAATGGCTTTTGAAGAACATTATGATGAAGTCTTGGAAGTTTTGGCGGATTTGTTCGTTTTCATTTTCTCTGAATTGAAAAAGAGATTTGCTAAAGAAATCGCTGTTGTCAGAAAACAATTCCCTGTGGAGGAATTCAAGGTTCCAGAGGGAAAGATGGTCAAACTTCATTTCAAGGAAGGTATCCAAATGTTAAGAGACGCTGGTAAGGAACTTGGTGACTTTGACGATTTGTCTACTGAAAATGAAAAGCTTTTGGGTAAATTGGTCAAGGAAAAATATGACACTGATTTCTACATCTTGGATAAGTTCCCATTGGCCATTAGACCATTCTACACTATGCCAGATGCTGAAGACCCAAGATATTCCAACTCCTACGATTTCTTTATGAGAGGTGAAGAAATTCTTTCTGGTGCTCAACGTGTTCACGATCCTGAATTGTTGAAAGAGAGACTTAAGGCCCACGAAGTCGACGGTGACGTCCCAGGTTTGAACGACTATATTAATGCCTTCACCTACGGTTGTCCTCCACATGCCGGTGGTGGTATTGGTTTGGAAAGAGTGGTAATGTTCTTCTTGGACTTGAAAAACATCAGAAGAGCCTCTTTGTTCCCAAGAGATCCTAAGAGATTGAGACCATGATCATTTTCGTATATACAAGAAATATAGTAATATTATAATATTTTACAATGACCCTTGTATTCTAGTAAAATTTTCACATTAGATTAATGTGGAATTAAAATTATTAATACTTCAAATGAATCTAGCTTTTGAATGTTTAATATAAAATATACCCACTTTACCAGAGATACATAAAACCAATTCCGGTTTATTATTTCCATCCAAAAATCTGTGTAATAAGGTATGCTTTGAAGCATAGTTATACAATAATCCTTACTGTGATATACTATCATCCTTGTAAACCAATTCTCTTGGAATGATTATGAAATACCTTCAGGTTTCTCCTGTTCTGGAAACACGATTGGATCCTCTATTGCTGGTTAATATTCCTTGTCTCAGCAAATATTGTATCAATGTACCTAATGAATTCTAGAAACAAATCTACTATAATAAATTACCAAAATCACTTACACGTCTCAACATAAGATACAAACTATGAAATTAATGCTAGTAACATAGTACCAGTTAAAATGTAAACAAAAACAGTTTTTCTATGTTTCGATTAAAGTTTTTTGTAATTCCAGCTTTAGTTCAGTTCCTGGTCAGGGTTCCATCGCGACTGCACACAGCTATCTATATCGTCAACCAGATAACACTATTGTTACAGTGCTGGCAAGCATCCTTATATCATCGTATACAAATCAAACCCAACTCCAGTCTTAACTATATTGCCAGAAAGATGGAAGCAATTCGTATTCCCAATCCTAAAGACACAAATGCTACTATTCTCCTTATGGGGCTTAGGAGAGGTGGAAAGTCCTCCATTTGTAAGGTGGTCTTTCATAACATGCAACCTTTAGACACTTTATACCTCGAAAGTACATCCAAGCCCACCACAGAGCTGTTCTCGTCGCTCATCGATCTCTCAGTGATGGAATTGCCCGGACAGCTCAACTATTTCGAACCCAATTATGACTCTGAACGATTATTTTCTTCCATCGGAGCCTTGGTGTATGTTATAGATTCTCAGGATGAGTATCTTAATGCTTTAACCAACTTGTCGATGATTGTGGAGTTCGCATACAAGGTCAATCCTAAGATTAATATTGAAGTGTTGATTCATAAAATAGATGGTTTATCAGAAGATTACAGAATTGATGCTCAAAGAGATATTATGCAGAGAACCGGTGATGAATTACTTGATTTAGGTTTGGAGGGAGTACAAGTTTCTTTCTATTTGACATCGATCTTCGACCATTCCATCTATGAGGCTTTCTCGAGAATTGTCCAGAAGTTAATACCTGAATTACCTTCATTGGAAAATATGTTGGACAATTTGGTTCAACATTCTTCTATCGATAAAGTGTTTTTATTCGATGTAAACAGTAAGATTTACGTGGCTACAGACTCTTCACCTGTTGATATTCAAACCTATGAAGTTTGTGCAGAATTCATTGATATTACTATAGATCTCGATGATTTATACGTTGAAGACTCCAATGGAACACAATCTAAGAATGGCAATGCTAAGGCCTCAACTCCAAAAGAATTGAAGTCCATTAGTCATCTTTCGAATGGATCCATACTATACTTGAAACAAATGATCAGGGGATTGGCTTTGGTGGCCCTAATAAGGAATGATGACGTCAGAATCCTTAACGATGGAACTAGCGATACTTCCATTGGCACTCAAGAAAGATCCTTGACTATAATTGATTATAATGTGAACTTGTTGAAGAAGTCATTAATGAAAATGTGGGAAAATTCCAGACTTGTTACCAGAGATGACCAGTTTGAAAGTGAGAATCACAGCAGTGTTGAAATAGGAAGTGATGGACAATAATGATCATCTTGTAGCATAAATGTAATATACAAAATTTTTATTGTAATAAATCAACAGACTCACGACAATAAAAACAAGTAGGAACATTATCACTAATGAAAATCGAATTATATCGATCACAGCTTTCCTGAAGTGGAATCACCCACAATTTTAAAGCCTGTAATAGTATTGATGATCGTTAACAAGTAATTCACTTCATACTGATGACATCGTATTCTATACAATAGTATCGACAATGGCAATATTTCCCTCACACTTCAAAGAAATGGAATGGAAGAAAGAAATCAAAAATTACAAGATCCACACTCTCGACCCGAAACTCGCATCCAAAGACGCAAGAACGAACCATAGTGAGAGTTGGCAAAGCTCCCTATGGCGCTGTGCAATGCCTCTAGGGTACTAAGGTTATAGAACTTCTTGATCTCCTATAACATCTCCAGGTAAGTATGAGAAAAAAAAGAAAAACCATAAAGGCGGCGGGCGAGCACTCCTTATATACCCATACAAAATCCGGGTAACTGACATCATTTTTGCACCCACCATTTAATACGTATTATAATAAACCGTAAGTTCCATGGTTTATATTTTCTAAAATGTGATACTTGAATCATTCTAGACTTTCCATAATATTTAGACTGTTCTCGAATGCTTAAGTAAAAAGTTCTAAGTATTTTTTTATCTACAATAAACTAGTATAAATTTATAATCGTATAATGTCTATTATTAACTCTAAGTCAAATTGTCCAGGATCATTTCTAATTCTGAATATATTTAATTCTCGCTTTGTACAATTTCGAGGCACCGATATTCCTAACAAAAACTTCTTCCTCCTTGGTTTTTCCATCATAAACTACACAGCCAATGCCAGAGTTCTTTCCTTTACACAAGTTAAAAGCTCCACTGGAAACGTAGCCAATCAAATAAACACAGGACCATGGTTGATAAGTGTTGGAAAGATGATTCTTACTGTAGATTCTTGCTCCATCCTTTATTACTCCTTGTTTTACAAGCTCAATAGACACTTGAACGACAGGAATTCTCCCCTTCACCACTTCGTTCAAATCGGTGATTTCCATCTCACCAAAACTGACATGAGAGATATTTTTTTTGTCAAACAATTCAACAGTTGATTCCTCAGACTTGATAGACCTTCCAAGTTGAATTAGATCATTATACGATTTGATAGTTCTATTGAGGTATTTATCAAATGATGCGAATGTTGGTGAGGTCATTTCAAGCTCTTTATCTGTTTTCTTCGAATATTTCTTAAGATAGATAATATTTCTTAATCCCGTCCAGTCGCATTTGAATGGACTAGTTATCATTTCTTCGTCTTTGAAATCAGGTGCCGCTTTATTTTGAAGACTGAGTGGTTTTTTATCATACTTTTCCTTGGTAATTGTCCCTAATAACTCATTGTAATTCCATCCGTCCTTCAAAAATGGATAATCCTGAGGGAAGTTTGGAACATCTTCTTCAAAATTTGCCTGCTGCAATTGCTTTATACCTCCAATTTTGATGTTTCTAACACCTATTAATTTAGTCCACACAGGTAATACCCAGTACCAAGGCAAAATTAAGGTCCAAGAAAATTTAGAGACTTTCGTTATAAGGATAGGAATGGTAGAATTTTGATGGTAAACTGGATTGATGCTGTTATTTGAATCTTTGATTTGGGAGAATTTTTGGCTGATGGCTTTAGTAGAGAATTGGTTTTTATATGATTCGTTTCTTGCAGACAGATGTAGGAGGTTAGATATTGAATCTTTTTCAACAGTAGGGCTATTCCACTGGCTCAATTTGATAATCAAATCATTCGTCGAACTCAAAGGACTTTCTTCTGTTGAAATGGGAATACCCACAGGTCTTTTCCAGATCCTAGGATCCATGATATTGAATGAAAAAGTTGTCCCTACTGGTACAATACTGGAATCGTTGATTTTACTTATCTCTGACCATATCTGTATCAAGGTCTTATTCTGATCTTTGGATAAATGTAAGATCTTGCTGATACTATTCAATGCTGTTGGGCCAATTAGTTCCATACTTCCTAAGGAATAACTGCAATCATAGATAGTATTTTGATCTCCAATTAGGGCCTTGAGTTTTTGGAATAAATCATGATATATCGAAGGTGGAACTCGTATAACAATCTTGAAGTTCTCAATGCTTGAATAAATTAATCCCTTCCCGATCTTTTCTCCGTTAACCTCTACCCAGTCATTATACGACTTGTTTCCTTTGACGATAGATTCCGGTACCTTTTTAATATATTTAGTCAAAGATAAAAGTGTTTTTTGGTACTTATCAACATCTTTAATCTCTAATATTAACGTGTTCAAATAAGATGATTCCATGAGAATGGTTCCTATTCTTTTTTGACGGTTCATCAACCGAAAGGACTTTTGGGTGGGAGTTAACGGAATTTGATAACCATTCTGTTTGATCATATGAAATCTCTTTGAATGCCAAATATGGGTAGGCAACCACGTAAATTTATGCTGACGCTTATGGAATTTAATATTTCCTCTTGGTTTCGGAGCGAGTTGATTGAGACCAGTATTGTCATATGAACCACAAGAGTTGTTGAGTTTTTCCCTTGCGTTTTTACCCTCTTCTTCTTCTTCAACACTCTTGATTTGTTCATTGATTTTCTTTATTTTCTCTCGCATGTTCAACTTTTGATTATAGAAATCGTCTCCTGGAAGACTTCGAAGCAATTTCAATCTGCTGGCCAACTTCAATAGTTTCTTGCTCGTGTTCAACCTGTACAACCTTCTTCCTCTTGAATGTTCTTTTTTTGCTGGAACTCCATTGATGGAATTCTTCATCTCTCTAAGAGCACGATTTCTCAATCTCTTAGGTATACGCTTGACGTTATGAGATGCTGCTCTTCTTCTAAGCACACGAGGCAAATTCTGGAAAACTCTGGTAGCAGATGCATTTTTAGTCTTCAATTGTGATAGTTCAAACGATTTGATCTCAAATGTTCTGGACTGTAGAAAGTCTGGAATATTGAGTCTTTCTTTATTCTCGAAACTTGAATCGGTAATCTGAGTCTTTATATTTCTGCTGTTGTAGAGTCGAGACTTTTTGGCATTGTTCTTGCCATTTGTGGCTTTTACAACAGCCATATTACAAATAAAAGAGTACCCAGTTCTAATAGTGTTGGACTATTAAAGTATGAGGCATCGCGGTGGGAACCGTCACGTGACGTGATTAATTATAGTACATTACTTATGTTAAATACTTATATGATGCATGAAAGGTGATTGTTATATCCATTAAGGCTAATCAACTCGTTGGGTAATAGACCCGAATACTGCTCAAATATAATGAATAGACTAGCTTCACCGTCGTATATATTTTAATTTAGTTGTGTGGTCTTTAGACATGTGTAGAATTTAGAATTCAATTGTGTATAGCAGTAAGTGGAATCTGAAGATCTTTGTCTATTCTTATAATTGCCAAACTTTGTGTCAAGTTAAATTTAACCAATTTTCTAACGTGAGTTGTAGGCACGTTTGTTGATCAAGACTACTTTAATTGAGGGTTAATACGGTTGGAATGTCTCTGGTTAGTTGGAATGTTAATTTGGTTTCAATATCTCATTGACATTTAGTAATATGACACACTATACAATGTAGGCAAGTGTGTATGATTTTTCTGCCACTCAGTTAATATATTCATCATCTGATCCTCCAACAACAAACTACTCTCATCATCCCCCTCTTCCTTCTTCTTACTTCTAAATTCATGAATCATGTTCACCAATTTCAAAATCCCTTTCCCTCCAATTAATGCATTTTCATTATCATCCTTAATATCCACATTAATAACATGTACCAATTGCCTGACATCATTTTCATCATCTTTACTGTACATCCGGTACATCAAATCATCTAATACACTGTCAAAACATCTTTCTTCACACGTAATCACCAAGTCAAATTTTCCAGCATATGCATTGTTTTGCCATTTTTCTGGTGCTGTCTTCACATGTCTATTTCTATCCAACATATGGATTAATCCATTGGCTTCGTAGATCTTTCGACAGTTTTGCGATATCAAATCGTTGTAGATGTCCTCGTAAGGAGTTCCGAAGTCATACACATTCGGTTTGTCAGCTGAGGGACCCGGAAGTCTTACTGCGGACCCTGTACCAAAGGATTTGACGTTGTAGCCGGCATCCTTAAGCTGTTTATGAGACTCCATCGACCGGTTATTGTTGGAAGCACAGACGGTGCAAATCTTGAGACTATTCTCCACAGGCATAATGAGCTACGAATGAAGGAACTACGGAAGAAAAGGGAGTGAGTGAGTATAGCAGATGTTGGATTTCGAAGTCATGATATGTGGTGGGCGCACTACAATACACCTTAATTTACAGAACAATCAAGCTAGGGTCAGAATGGAGTTTGAAAACTATAAGGAATTGGCAAACTGTCATCAATCTAAACCGTATTAACTGCTAAATTCTAAATATTATTATGCTCAACTGTTATAGATAGTTGGCTGCAAATTGCAATCTGGAATTGAATGTCACTGCCTCACATTAGACATAATACTTGGCCCGCAAGTCATGGGGAAGAGGACTCATGATCATAATCATTTCGGTGGATGGTCTCGAATGGTTCAAGATGGGAGACAGTAACGGGATTCTCAAAAGATGGAGAGATGGATTCAGTAAGGGGTCCCGAGGCAGCTCCATCGATAACCGACAATATTTCAGATTGTTGCGCTTCTTTATCTTCCTTCTTTTCGAATTCGACATCTCCGAGATCAACAAAATCATCTATCTCATTTCTTGGACTCAAATGCACAAATTCCACTTCTTGCTCCACGTCTTGATGCTGTATATTGACAAACTCTGAATTTTTACGAGGTTGCTCGTTTTTCGAAAGCCTTCTGGCAAAAGGATGGAAATGTACTATCTTGTGATTGCCTTGTTGACATACTTTTTTGAACTCCAAGTATTCGGATGAATTTCTAAGCATGACACCAATCATCATTGATGGATCTAAATCACTAAATCCCAATTTTTGATAGTTTACCGAGTGGTAGGTCTCATAATCAATAATTTCTTGATATGGTTGAGGATTATGAGGATTAATATATATCAAATCTGTATCTTGGTAACCAACAAAGTAAAAACTAGAAGAAGGCTTACCTCCTGCAATTCCAACTGATGATGATAATGATAAGAGTTGTTTTAAGCTAGAGTGGTAGTATGGATTTATTTTATCGATTCCGAGCCTAATTGGGAGTAAAATTAATAACCCATCGATTCTCTCCGAGAATAAGTCATCTATCTGATTATCGTACAAATCACAGCTTTCACTGATGATTACCTTAATTCGAGGTACCCCTAAATCTTTACCTGAATCGTATGCTTTATCACAAAGTCTCTTTATTGATAGAGAAGCAGCATTTGGTCCAAACCATTCTCCTGGTTTTACCTTTAAAGGCAGATCTGAAGCCACTCGAATAAAATTGTGCAATGAAAATGGAGCATCCGAGTTGTCTTTAAACAAATCAATAATCGTTTCTCTGGACAGTGGCACTTCTTTTAACAAGTGTAAAAACGAGTTTGCCAAGAGACTTTGTGATGTCCTGATCATACATCCCCACCCAACATCACTGGTGAAGTTCTCATTGTCGATCAAATTTGGTAATTGGCCAAATCCATTGAGCAACACGCTTTTGCTGAAGATGAATGATTGTATAAATAACAAAGGGTGAGGGCCTCCTTGAGCCTTGGGTATGGGTTCAAATCCGAACCGGTATGTTAGCCAAATTTTAGATCTGATTTCTTGCTCATACTGTGCCCTATCAGTGTACTCTTTACCCAATACAACCACCGGAGCCGGTTCGGTGGGCAAATCGTTATCCTTATCGGTTAATGCTGTCAATTGTTGCCACAACTGAGAGATCTGAAACGGATGAGCTGAAGGGGTTGGTGATTGCTCTGGGTGTATTTCCCGGGATTGGGGATCCTCCTTAGAGTGTTCGTTCGATTTTGAAGACATGGCAAAGTGTTGGTGATAAGGAGTAGGTCCTAAAGGGGTCCTGTACCTTGTGTGCGTGTATATAGCAGCGATGCTGTCTGCAGGAAGAGGATATAGCCAGAATTTATTAGCCATTGACTATAATTGGGGATCTCGTAGTAAGGGCTGGGTAAAGCAAGCTTGTGAAGTTGTAATACTCCTTGGTCATACTTTTTTATAGTGCTATAAGCTGGATTTTTACCAGGAAGAATTGCAACGTGTCGCTATCGCAAATTGTCTAATCAATATTAGCTCAAGACAGATTCCAAGCAATCTAAAGAGTGGGAATTGAGTACGGAATTATTTTAGGCAAGACGCTCGTCAATTTAATCCATCCAAAACTATATGGTTTCTCATAATATGATGGAAATTCTACAATTTGATAATGAATACAGTTGTTAGATCGAACATGTTAATTGAGTAAATTCTTTGATTGAGTTTTGTATAACAATTTTTTCTTTATTATTATCGGTTTGAACAAGCTAATTCACCACATTTTGGCTGATTAATTTATGAAAAATTATTTTATTGTTACAATAACTACATCGAAGATCAATATAATAATTTCTACTAAAGCACCGTGTCATTTATTCAAAAAGATCCTCACCTCCATGCATGCTTGTATGACTGTATATTCCCTCGGAACTTTAAACTACCCTGTTAATTTAAGGTTGCAATTATAGTGTTCCACGTTTTTTTTCCGTTTACTAGTATAGTATGATCACTAGATTAATTCCCTCTAGCACATCTTTATTTAATCGTTCATTCTTTGCAATGTCTCGAATGGATCCGTTCAAACTACCTAGAAACACTCCAATGTAAATCATTTTCCTTCGTGACTCACTCCTCAAGTAGTGCATCCCATGCTCTCATCTCCACACGTGAGCGCCACCATATCTTACTTAAACCAGCTCTATTCTTCATCAGATGCCCAGAAAACATACTAGAGGGGCAAGAGGTAAGCCTAATGGCACCAGAGGTGGAAACTTTGGTCGATTCAACCTAAAAAAGAAGAAAAGCAAAGGAAAATCCAATAATCATCGTCAGGGCAATGGTGGTGGACCAGGAAGAACGGGAGATTTCCCAGAATTGATGGATTTGAACGATTCCATTCAAGTTCCAGCTCAAAACTCCATGAAGGCATTGTCTAAAAGACCAGGCAAACTTATGCAAGAGGTGTTGTATACCGAAAGTCATCAGGGCGAAACCATGTCAAAAAGCTTTAGAAACAGACCTATAGAATTCGTAAAAGCTAAAGAAGTCTATGATCCTCAAATAAAGATAAAAGAGATGATCCAGAAGCATTTGAAGAGCTCTGTGGAAGGTGTTCTGGAACCAAACGAAAAAACCAATTTTGATGATACCAATCATGAATCTGATCTGGTTGAATTCGAAAAGTTCAACGAGTACATCAATAAGCTTACAAGCTCAAAAACAGATGAGATAGCGGGTCCTCTCAAATCTGATTCCATTAAAGATATCAATAATCCTGATATTCCTAAGGAAAACAAAGAATTGCTAGATATTTTGAATTCTCCAGATAAACCCAGAATCACAAACGATACGATATTGTCATTTTCATCTGGATCCGAAGATTCAGAGGACGAAACTACTCCTGAGACACTCTCAGTTCAAAATTTGACTATAAATGAGCCCGAATTTATTATAGATACAGAGGCAGATGCTCACACTCAGGTGGAGAAACCAGACATTTCAGATATAATCAAAAACAAGGACAAAAAGCTAGCAAATTATACCGAAGAAGTTGAATCGACTCAACTCGAACATGATAACATCCTTACAATTGGAAAGGTAAGTTTACAAACCCAAAGAAACAAAGATGGGACCATCACTACCCAATTGCCTTCCAAGAACTTGTCGTTATCAGATTCAGAATCAGAGGAGTCAGCAAACGAAGGATATAGGGACTATATTTCTTCTATTATCCGAGACATGCAAAACAACTCTGATGATGAAGAAGATGGATACATAAGTTCAACAAATTTCGATATCATGGCATCCTCATCATCAGAAGAGGAATCTGATAATGAGGACATAGATGAAAATCCTGAGGATCCAGAGTACGGATTTTTACCTGAAGATTTTGAATTTGATGTCTCTCAAATATCAGTAACTAACGTGAGGTTTGGACTTCAAAATCAATTCTACACTAAAAATCTTGATTTAACAGGATCCCCAGATACCTATCAATGGATTGATGAAGATGAAATTGTGGATTATGTCATTCTGAAGGGTGTTAAAGAGCATAGACTAAGCAGCTTTTTGAAGTACATCACTGGAGGATTAATCGATCAAAAATATGAAGATCAGCCAAATTATTCTGACGTCTATATCTCAGAATCTGAAGAAGAGGAAGATGAGGAAGCTGAAAGTGATACCAGTCAGGAAGGTGATGATATTACTGATCTTATAGCATTCAATCAAAATCAAAAGAAATCGTTTGCAATTGAGGACATTCAAACTCAAAGTCTTCAAACTAAGGGGAAGGGAAGAAAGAAACAATTGGATCTTGATAGATTTGAACTTGATAATGAAATAAGGCAATCATTAGCCGAACAATTCCAAACACATAGAGACCGTAAAAAGGAGAAGAAACTGGCTAAAGAAGAAGCCAGAATACAAAAGGGCCTCAAAAATCATGATTTACTTATAAAGTACCCTTACTCGTTACATATAAGGGATATTAGAGACGAAATGGAATTGTTTCTTCATGATTCTGGTAGAGATTCAATGAGTTTCCCTCCACTTGACCCTCATGGCAGTAAAGTTGTCACTAAAATGGCCAAATGCTACAACTTCAATGCCAAAAGAAATGGTCCTAATGGATTGCATCTGTATGTCAAGGTATCCAAAAGTAGGAAAACTTTCCATTACTTACCTAGATACAATGAAATCAGTCACATTTTAAAGCAGAGACCTATTTTCAATAGAACTGACCAAAAGAGACCAAAGGATGAGATTACAGCAACTGATGGTAATGCTAAGAAAGATAGATCGAGAGGCAGGAACAAACTGAATATTCCTATAATTAAGGAAGGTGATGTTGTTGGAGCTGCTGCTCCTGAAATTGGAAAGGAGAATATTGGTAGGCAGTTATTAGAAAAATTAGGATGGATCAAAGGTGAAGGTTTAGGGGCACATGGTAACAAGGGTATTAGTGAACCTTTGTTGGCAACTATGAAGAAGTCGAAGACTGGATTAAAATAAACTAAAGCGATCAAACATGAAGTTTTGAGTTTGGAGCTTATTTAACTGGAGAACTAATACCAAATGGGGTTGGGTGGAGTTTACCTTTTATCTTACTTATACTCTATTATATTAATAACTATTATAATTCAATAAAATATAGATCTATTAACTGTAATGCATAGGTGATCTGATGTACGACTTTTAATTTTAATACTTCAGTATGGGCCCTGCTATTTCCTCTTTTTCTTTCCCTTTACCTCCTTCACCGGAGCAGCATGTCCCGTTGCCTTAACATGTTGAAATAACTTGTTCCTAGAAGAAAATATATCATCACATACGACACACTTCTCAGAACCATTTGGTACCTTAATCTTCTCCTTAGAAGGTTTGGGAATATTGGAAGCCGTTTTTGGTTCCTTAAGACTAGGAGATAGTGATTTTTCACCTCTTTTTTTTGCTTTCTTGCCTTTCTTCTTATTGAATGACCAATCATCATCACTATCATCAAGCTTGACACCATTCGCTAACTTTGTCAATTCATCATCAACAGTATCTGTTCTAAATTTATTAATGCTTGCTGCCTTTGGAGATCTTTTGCTTGTTGTAACTTCGTTTTCATCCTCAAGTTCCACATCGTCATCAACCTCAAAATCATCGAAATTGAAGTTTGTTCCGTTAACTTTATCTTTAAATTTTCCTTCTTCTTCTTTGACATCAACATCGTCCTCAACTTCTACTTCTTGTTTCTTTTCTTCTTCCTCCAGTTCTTCATCAGTCAGATCTATTTCTTCGGATGCAGTTTCGAACTCATCGTCTTCTTCATTATCCAATCCCAACTCTATTCCCTCCTTTCTCATTTCCCATTTCATTCTATTGAGCTTCTTTTTATGCTTATTCGACTTTTCATGTGTATCAAATTGACTTTCACTCTTGAAGACTTTATCACATATTATACATTCAAATTCTTCGTCCTCTATTGGATTTTCAAACTCATCGAATTCACTGTTTGAATCTGAAGATATATCATATTCCTCATTTAGCAAATTCTCCAAATCCTCTAATTCTTTCAGGGATAATTGTTGCCAGTCTTGCTCAGTATAATTCCAGAGCCTTTGATCTTTCTTGACAGACTTTGCTTGTTCTTCTATTTCTTTTTGCAACTTTCTCTTCTTTTCCTTTTCAAGTTCCTCGGCTCCTGCTTTCACCCTTGGGTCTCTTTTCTTAATAAACAGCACAAAATTTCTTACCACCTCATTGTATTCCTTCCTGGCTGCATCTCTAGCTTTCTTGTTCTCTTTTTCCATCAATCTTCTTGTTCTTCTATCGGGAGCTGAAGAATATCTATATTCATCTTTCCAATTAAATGATTTTACACTTTGAAAAGAAGACCATGAAGCATAGAATGTCCGTACATCCTTATAATCAGCTCTGCTTCCTCCTAATCTTGGATATAAAAGAGACGATGGATCAATCACGTTGATATTGGTAAGATCGTCGTCCCTATATTTAGAGTAGTCTGAAACATTTTGAGCCTTTCCATGTATAATCTCTTCACTAGCAAGTCTTTCAAAGAGTCTTGATACCACATAGTAAAACCCCTGTTGAGAATCATCAAATTTAGTGTATAATGATGGATTGAAGTATCTCATAATTTCGTCTGGTGAGATGGACGGTATGATCATATCTTCCTCAGCACATACTTCAATATCATCGTCATCTCTCAAGATCGATGACTTGTGTGAATCATACCATGACCGTTCTTGTGGGTCTGAAAGCACTTCATAAGCTGCCCTTACTAACGCAAATCGAGCAGTAGCTCCCTCTATATCATGTGGATTTTTATCAGGGTGAAGCTGAAGGGCTTTTTTTCTGTATGCCTTTTTCAATTCTGCATCTGTGGCAGATGTCTCTACTCCTAGAAGCTCGTAGTAGTCAGTCTTCATTGGTAGAGTTAGAGTATGGAAAGTAAAATTTGATGTTGGGTCGTGCAAGTACAAAAGAACCAAATAACAAGTTCTGACACATTTCTCTATAGAGTAACACAATTACCATTACTAGATGAAGTATTCAAGAAATATAAGTACTCCTCTATTCTACAAATATCTCGAAATAAATCAATATAACTCCTGAATAAATACCTTTATACAAAATAGGTCAGAACTTTTAATGTCTCGACCGATAATACAGCCTAGAAAGAAACTTGATGATTGGAAGTGAAGGGACTTTTTAAGTCAATAAAACTAATTTTTCTTTTTTTTAGGTTACTCCGATTGATTGCTTTGCTGTGTGGCTAAAATTTATTAGCTAAGCTACCATCCTTTCGAATGGTAATCGTTAATATCGATTTCGCCAATATCAGGCAATTCTTCAAGGGTTTGTCCCACGACTTTCTTAGGCATTGGAACCTTGCCTAACTTATAATCAAGAATGATAGACTCTTTTAACGAATTACTCAATTCAGAAGATAACATTGAACGACGAGTAGATTTTGGAGACATTTTTAAGCCTCCAAAGTTTTCAGAAGTGCTTTGATAATCTTCTCTAAATAAACTGATATCGCTTGGAGATTTTCCTGGAGTGGCTGAAATTGGTGTCGAGGTGGAATGTGGAGAACCTAATTTTGCATCAAACTGCTCTGCAGCTACAACATTTGGTATTTCCGAGTTGGGGTTGGATATTGCCTCCCCCACTGTTTCCACCGCTTCATGTTCTTCCCTCTCATCGGGTTTTCCAAACATTGATTTTGAATTGTGATACAATTTGGTTATGTTCAAAGAACTTTTTGATATCAAACTTCTAATTGGGTTGTGGGTTATAGATCCAGATAATTTATTCAAACTTGATGACAAAATAGCATGTGAATTTATCGGCTCTGGAGAAGTTTGAATATTACTTCTATTGCTCTGTGAGTCTTCATTCACCACACTTACCGATGAGGAAGCCGTTGCATTGAATTCAGATATTCCAACAATTGACTTTTGTTTTCCTAAAACAGAGTCACGGTCATCTTTAGAAAGATCACTTGATTGAGATGAGTCTTTCTTGGCAAGATTACTTTGCAATTGGGGATAATTTTTTGAAATGTCGGTCGATGATGGGTACTTTTTTGTGAACATTATATAAGGACGCTTTGAATGGGACGCAAGCTCAGTGACGCTTCCAAGTCTATTTCCACTCTTTAATTGGTCGAATGTTATGACTCCTGTAGTTGATGACCTTTTTAATACAGGTTTTGAACTAATATGAGAATTTTGCTGGTTTTGCGCGGAAAGCTCATTTAAAAATAAGCCTGACAATAATGATCTTGGCTTTGTTGTAATTGCAGGTGATGAATAGCGTTTAGGATGTTTTTGACTTTCGTTCAGATCAACTGGTAATATGTCAGTGGAAGTTGAAGAATTACTTTGATTCTTCGATATAGGAGGAATTTTATTAAATTGTAAAGGATGAAACTTTGGGTCCTCGGATTTCAAATCATCATCTTCGGAGGATACTGACAACCATTCAGAATCATTATCGGTAGTCATTTGTGTAGCAACAGAAGATTTACGGTCTCTTTTGATAATAATCTCATTGTTTGTTTCTTCACCCTTTATAGGAGGGACTTCGTCATCACTATAATCTTCTTCATCCTCTGATATATCAGTTGATGAATAACCATCATCCTTAGGTTCAGATTCATGTCCCTTTGACGATTGATCAACGGACGAATTATTGGTTGATGGCTCGTCCTTTTTGAACTGCAATTGAAAATTATTAAATAAAGAGTTATGTCTTTGAATCTTAGGTTGGTTCAATTCCCCGGTAACACCAGATTGATTTGATTGAGATGCTCTTGTAGAAGTGACCTGAGATCCACGGGTGGAGTTTCTCTCTGATCCAGAATGATTGAATATTGATTGATTTGAAATTGAACTTCTTGTTGAAACTTGAGGTTTCATTTCATTTTGATTATTTTGGAGTGACTTAGGTGAGTTTGGTATACCCTTAGAATTTGATCTAGGATCTGGTGGCGAAGGCGAATTAGCCAAATAAAATATATTCTTGTTTGGTGGAATGGGAAGTTGAGGATCTTCGTTTGTAAGAGACGATTTGGAGGCTGTGCGTTCCTTATTCTTAGATATCAAAGAAGATGAAGGAGATATTGACAGTTGACTTGGGGAAAAGCCTCTTACAAATGATGTTCTGGGGCGTCCCAATGGAGGTGGCTGTTGAGCCGTAAAAGGTTTGGGGGAAATCTTTGAATGAACCTGTTCTTTTCTCGGGTCCTGTGATCCTGGTGAATTTTGAATATCTTGACTGGACAGTTGTTCACCCATTGGGTTCAAACTATTAACCTCGTTATCAATAATTTTTGACAATTGACTATTTACAGACCTTAGATGCTCCTTGGGTGTATCTGATGCAATAAACCCGTCGTCATCCTCTTCTTCTTCCGATATATCCGAAATGTCTGATATATCGTAATCATCATCATCCTCCTCGGAATCCGGAATAGGGTTATTTTTAGGGACATAGGACTCTAGGCTGCTATTATTTGTACTTTTTCTATTACTATGCAAGCTTAAGTTCGAGCTATGAGAGAACAACGAAGGTCTATCGGATAAAAACTGGGATTGTTTAGGAGCAAAATCCGATAGCGAATCCTTGGATAAGTCTGTAATCGATGCATGGAAAGATTTTTGTAAATCGTTCAGCGACAGATGGGATTCCGGTACCTCTTTCAACACCTTGTTACTAATTATACGCCAGGAACGATTATTCAACCGTTCAACCGATGAAAATTTGGAGGTGATGAACTCGTTCCTAGTAAGCTTCCAGAGCCTGATTAGTGATTCATCCAGCTGATGGCCATAGTTGAAAGAGAGATCTATCGACTCCATAGTGGCATCGGTAGAGCAGAAGCTTATGAGGTGGTGATTATGATGGCCGTAGATGGTGGTGGTGGAAGTTTGGGAAATGTGGTGATCTGGTGAATGTGGTCAGATTTTGACGGCTTTTTCACGTGGGTATCTGGAATTATAAGTAGTCGATAATAGTGACACTTTCTAGCGATCGATTCTAATCTATGGTGTGCTAGTTAATGGTAGTCTACGCCTGATCCAGCGAGTATTCGCAAATTTACTATTAGGGTGAAAGTGATCATTCAAAATTTTGAAGTATCGCGGAATTGTAGGAGGAGTGCACACAGCCCCAAGTAACCACCACCTGTCACCGAAATCGTCAGGGTCAAGAGGAGTTCGGATAAAGTGAAAAAATCGGGGGGCTTATAACTGAGGAGAATGCGACATGGCCCAACTATGGATGGTGACCGTCTTGACTCACCTTTCTATGATTTGGTGGACCCTATTTGTAATCACCAATTGCCGCAAAATATGATACGATAGATATCGCGCGGGTCACGTGACCTTGCGCGGTCATGACCACAGAAGGGGCAGTGACAAGGCGGGGCCCGGGGCTCGGGGTATATCGGGCAGTGCCAACCGCGGTAAATAGCGAATGTCGTAATTTTCAAGCAACCAGTCTGGTAATACAAATTTATGCCATAATTTTAAGTACCTCGATATAGTTTATTCATATATGGCCTTGCTATTATTGATCTGATAAGAGGACAATAGTTACAAAGAGACAGTACATAATTATTAATGTTGGGTTTAATTATTTTGAAAATAAAATGGACTGCATTGATAAATTGTGCCCCTCAAAACTGCAATAAAATAATCAGCAATAAGCGGAAGAATTGATTTATGAGTTTACCTAATGTCAATATTACGAAACAGAAAATCGACTCCGAGTGAGTTAGAAGTGGTGTGTGGCCCAATACGAACTCATACCAGCAAAGAGTATGGTTTTCAACACTTGATATCTTTGTTTGGGCCTAGTATACAGTAACTGAAATATCCATAAAAATCATTATATTACGTACTATTTATATAGCTCACCAGCACAGCTAGTTAAGCCTTTTCGTTAATATCACCCATAACATTCTTCTCTTGAACGAAGTCTCTGATACCGTCGGTACCAAACTTTTCCATCAACTTTCCAGCATCAAATACATCGACCTCGGTGTCCTTGAACTTTCTACTGGAAACACCTTGTTCAAACAAGTGATCCAATTCAGCAAAAGTTCTATCTTTAGTTTCAGGCAATTCGAACCAGGTCCAGATGATTGCAAAAAAACTGAATCCAGCCCAGAAAAATCCTGTCTTAGCCTTCCAATTCCAAGCAGTAGGGTTCAACATATAAGGAGTGATAATGGCGTTCACAATACCAGCAACATTGTACAAGTTTCTAGCAAGCATGACGGTGTTAATTCTCAATCTTGAAGATGGAATTTCAGAAACAATACAGTAACACATAGGACCAACAGTTAAATCGTAGACAAAGGTATAGACCAATAATAAGGATCCGATTCCCCAAGAACCACCAGCTGGGTTTGCAGCACCCAAAGCACCAATAATTAAGAGCAACACGAATTGAGCACACAAGCCACCGAAGAAAATAGGGAATCTACCAACTTTCTTGGAAAGGAACCACGATCCAACGGTACCAATAATACCCAAAACATATTGAACAATAGAAAAGGTGAAAGAGTTACTGTTAGACAACCCAGCTTGAATGTAGAAATAAGTAGAATAACCCATGAAAGCAGAACCAGTAATATTCTGAAGAAGCCATGTAATAGAGGTGATTCTAGTTCTTCTCCAGGCAGTACCAGTGAAACACTCCTTGAAAGTGGCTTTATGAGCAACAGCTTCTTCTTCTTTGATAGTCAATTGAATTTTGGTTAACATAGCTTGAGCTAAGACGTCTTTGTCTGGAAGGTGTTCATTTTCGGTAAGAAGTCTTTTAAGAGATTCTTTTGCTTCGACATCTCTTCCTCTCTTTGCCAAGTACCAAGGACTTTCTGGAGCCAAATAGACACCGATACACAAAGGAATAGGCCAAATCCATTGGATAGCATATGGGATTCTGTAGGCATTAGAAGAAGTCATTTGAGAAACCCCTTTAAGTACACCAGAAGAGATCAATTGACCAAAAACCCAACACACATTGACATAAGTAGTAAGATAGACTCTAAGAGTAGTTGGAGCAACTTCAGATGCATAAGTGACTGCTAAAGTCTGATAAGCACCCCAATTAATACCCAATAAAACGTAGGACAACAAAAGAACCAGTCTATTTGGACTGAAAAATTGAAGGAAAATCAAGGCAACCGAAGTAATCAAAGCGTTCATCAATGTCTTTCTGTAACCAATTCTAGAGGCGATAATACCGGCCACAAATAATCCTAGGATTTGTCCACTCTGGTACGACATTGATAAACCAGTTTGCCATCTAGCAGGAATTTGCCAAGTACCAAGGGAAGGGTAGTAATCACCAAACTTTCTGTTGAAAGCATTAAACCCGTACATGGAACTCAAAAGATTGGTATCATAACCTTCCATAACCAACGCAGAAGACAAAATAATAGACCACATCATAGCCTTAGGGAAGGTCTTGATACCTTCCTTCAAAGTCATGGTTCTTTCCTTATGATCATTGGACTTTGCCTCGTTAGACATATCGAGAAACTTGCTAACATACTCATCCATGTTTTCATCAATAGATGAAGATGAGTTCTTCTTGGAAAGCGGATCGGAGACTACCACTGCAGTCCCCTTCTCGACGTCTTCGACAAATTCAGACATGGTAACGGTTGATTTTAGTCAATATGACAAAGGCAGTAGACTAGGAATTGTGTTTGTTATAACAATTTAATAAATGGATGTTGTTATCAATTTAGATTAGATAACTACTAGCTGATGGTGCTGTATCATGAATAATGATTCCTTTATATACCTTGGATCATTCGCTAAAAATACGAGAAATACGAGTAACCCCACTTCAAACCCCACATAGTGTCTAAAGTAGAAGGGGAGAAGGTTTGGATCCATGGACGCCCCGCCTATACGTTGGGTAAGGAACTCGGGGTAAGTCATGCAATCTATATAGGTATGCAATTACGAGGATTGCGCAAATTTGCGTTGATGATAATCTGGGGTAACTGATGAGTGTAAACAACCATTTCCCCGGATTTTATGCCTAGGTTTGGCAGCGCGGGCCGCATCATGCATTGGTGGGGCTGCAAGCGATTTTGCGGATTTGCGAGATGGTTTGCGACGACCCCGCCAAGAAGGCACGCTCCCTGCAATATGTATGTACCTGTTGTGACAGGGTTGTTGGGACAACCATTGATGCAGCCCCACTGTGCAAGCCTTCTAAGCCTTGGCAGCCTTAGCCAGAACACGTATATTAGATCTATGTACGATAGTTTATATTCTAGATACAATTGTGTCAACTGTATGCAAACCATCGAAATAAGATTGACTGTCTTGGTCAATCTTCTTGATAGTCACGATGGTAGATCTCATACTACACCTAACGGGGTTTCAACGGTCTGGTCACCCCGCATCTGGAAGCCCGATAAGCCATGTCAAGCAACGATCTGCAGCATCTTACCTCGAGATGTCATTCGCCCAATAGTCGGTAAGCGCGACTAAGCCCGAAATAAACAATGCATTAGAGATACGAGCTGATCAGTGGGGAAAGTGCCTCTCGGAAAGTATCCGTAATTACGGAACGGTGGTCGCAATATCTTCGGAACCAAATATATCCAACCGTTGGTCTTTCCGAGTTTTATTCCCAGATACCAGTGGGAAAGTATAAATCAGTAATTGAAGGTCATTATCATGATAAATTGTTCAACTAATAACTTCTAACTAAAAATATGACTATTACCTACACCTGGTGGAAAGACGCTACCGTCTACCAAATTTGGCCCGCATCGTTCAAAGATTCCAACGGCGATGGACTTGGTGATATTCAAGGTATTATTTCCAAATTGGATTACCTTAAGAATTTAGGTGTGGATGTGGTCTGGTTATCTCCTATGTACGACTCACCCCAAGATGACATGGGTTATGATATTAGTGATTATAAGTCGGTCTACCCCAAGTATGGTACTGTCGATGACATGAAGGTGTTACTTGACGAAGCTCACAAGAGAGAGATTAAATTGGTATTGGATTTGGTGGTTAACCATACCTCAAGTCAGCACCGTTGGTTTAAAGAGTCTCGCTCTTCTGTCGATAACCCCAAAAGAGATTGGTACATTTGGAAAAAACCAAAATACGATGCTCAAGGCAATAGACACCCTCCTAACAATTGGAGTACTCATTTCTCGGAGCCCGCGTGGACCTTTGACGAAACCACCCAAGAATACTACTTGCATCTTTTCGCAAAGACTCAACCCGAGCTCAACTGGGAAAACCCTGATACCAGAAATGCCATTTATGAAGAAGCCATGACATTCTGGTTCGAATTGGGGGTCGATGGTTTTAGAATCGATGTTGCTAACATGTACTCTAAGGACCAAAGATTCCTTGATGTACCAATTGTATTCCCCGATCAGGACTTCCAGCCCTGTATGCAATATACTCACAACGGTCCTCGAATTCACGAGTTCCACAAGGAGATGTTTGAAAAGGTCACTTCCAAATATGATGCTATGACGGTAGGAGAAGTTGCCTACTGTTCCAAAGAAGATGCTCTTAAGTATGTTAGTGCACACAGAAAAGAAATGAGTATGATTTTCCTCTTTAATGTGGTTGATGTTGGAACAGTTGAAGGTAGAAGATTGGAAGGAGGCACCCCTTGGACTTTACCTGATTTGAAGCAAGCAGTTGAAGATCAATGTGATTTTATAAAGGGCACGGATGCCTGGTCCACCGTTTTTTTTGAAAACCATGATCAGCCAAGATCGGTCACTAGATTTGGATCTACCAATCCTAAGTACTTAGCAAAGTCGGCAAAATTATTGACATTGCTTGAGACTTCCTTGACTGGTACCCTTTACATTTATCAAGGTCAAGAAATTGCAATGACCAATTTACCTGCTTCTTGGTCAATTGACGAATACCTTGACATCATGACCATCAATTACTACAGACAGTTCCTTGAAGCTCATGGCAAGGACGCCGATTTTGAACAACAGAAGAAAAAGGTCTTGGCTGATATCAACTTGTTCGCAAGAGACCATGCCAGATCTCCAGTTCAATGGGACAGCAGTGAATTCGGAGGTTTCTCTTCTGTAAAGCCATGGACAAGAGTTAATGACAACTACAAAGAAGTCAATGTTGAATCCCAACTTCAGGATCCAAACTCAGTGTTGCATTTCTGGGCTAAGTCCTTGAAAATTAGAAAGCAATACAAGGACCTCCTTATATATGGTTCTTACAAGACCCTTGATAAAGAAAACCAACAAGTGTACTCGTTTATCAAGTACCTGAACGAAGAAACCAACTCTCCAAAGGTGTTTGGTATTTTGAACTTCTCTGCTGAGCCAGCAAAATTTGAACGTTTGGTCGATGGTGATTATACTTTGCTCAATTCCAACGTCGAAAATTTCGAAGAAGCTACATTGTCTCCTTATGAAGGACGTCTTTACCTCGTAGATTAGATTTAGAGTTAGAGCTAGAAGCTATGATATATGATAAACATTTTTGATTTCTAGAAAAATATACAATATTCACCATAAAAACAATTTTGGAGTAAAACTTAAATATAGGGCTATAAATTTTTGAAAAAGTACACATCATGCTATGGAAAGCAGCTATGGTTAACCTCGGTAGCTTTCTGTTAACATTGCTTTGCAATAGAAATGATAATTGTACTCAATTTCTTCACGTAATTGTTTATTTAAATGATATTTATGGAAATTTAAAAAAATTGCAAAACTCAGTTAAATACTTCATTTTACCAATATTCCATATAGTTACTCATACTTCTCTACATCCTTTTGATAGACCTGTAATTTCGATTCCAACCATAATTTTGCACCCTTTCTCATCTTACCGATCTAATCACGTGAGCAAATATCAACAACTCTAAAAAAGCCCCACGATAAGCACTTCCAACCAATACCTTCACAATTAATCATGCCTGATTTCGTCAAAGAGGGGGAAGTATCCTCTCCACCAAATCCAGTTGAGCGCCTGAATCCTCAAGATATAGCAGAGTCACATGCACAAGGAATTGAAGAATACGAGGAGCCACCCAGAAAGTCATTGCACGAACAATTGAAAGAGCATAGAGGTATGTATAATCAAAAAGATAGAAGATTAACCGAGCCTGTTCCATATTATCAATTCATTACTAACGTTTAGATAAGAAACAGCTTGAATTTGAACAGCAAATGGCAATACGAAACAGTTCTTACAAGCTCGATGAGGAGTCTGCCAAGTTTTATCAGAAATTGCAACAAGAAGAACAGGAAAAGGAAAAAGAAAAACTTCAAGAAGAGAGGGAAAAGCTAGCGATATATAAGCAGAAGCAACAGGACAGACAGAAGCAACATACAATTGAGGAAGATAAGAAACAGACCAATGGTGGACACACTAAAAAACGAACACTCCCAGTTGAAACTCCAGTCGTACCCAAAAAACTAGTCTTATCCAAGAAAGTAGTGACAGTCCCAAATAAAGGAGTGGTGGGATTGGGAGAATATTCTTCTGATGAAGACTGAATATCTTGCTTACGTAACGGCCGCCCTTTTCTGCTTCAGACCTCTCTTACGTAATAGAACTGGCGCACGCCCACTCATAAATTTTCAACAAGATCCACAACCCTATTCATCCATCAATCATGTGGGGCCAGCTTTTCTCGTTTAAGACTCCGCTTTTGAAAAAGCCCAATGTGGTCTTGATGCAAGTCAGAACCAAAATGAAGACTCACAAAGCTGCCGACAAGAGATTTATAAGGACAGGAACTGGAATAAAGAGAAAGCAAGCCGGTAGAAACCATGGCAATGGAGGGTTCAGTTCAACCTCTTTGAAACATTTGGACTCCTTTGTCAAGGTTGGAAGCAAGGGTGGTCATTTCAAGAAGTTGGATAAGTTTTTACCGTAGGCAGATAGGGCCTGCTGATCATGCTAATTGATTTCAACGATATCGAACATTACCATAAATTCTAACCAGATTTACCACATGTTTCATGATAATAAATGATTAACCATGTTTCTTGTATATAGGCAACTAATAATAATAGAATAAAATCATAATTCAAAAGTAATGTAAACTGAATGGTATGCAAAAAAAGGCCTAACGGCTATATATTGCCTTCAAACTAACTCCATCGAACATCATTTCCATCGACTTTAAATCCGTGAGTCATATCTTGTTACTTAGAGTTTTACTACTAGTTATCTATCTATTTTAGTGTTTATTCTATATACTTCTATTTGTACTCTTTTTCTTCCCAGACTCCATTAACCTTCTTTATTTCTGAGGTAGGAAAGTAGTGGTAGTTCGTTTTGATCGAGATGGCCATTGGCACATTATCAAACGATACCAATCTCAACTTGATATAGGTATTATCTGGAATATCCTTCACCACGTTCATAAATGTCTCCAATTCCCTAGTCTCTATATCGTTAACATGAGTAATGAAACTATTGGTGGCTATACCATATTGAGTAGCGGGTCCACCAGCACTCTTCTTTGTAACATATACTTGTGAAGGAATGTTTTCCATGATTTGACGAACACCAAAATGAGGGATTTGTAGAATGGCACCAGACCAGAAAACAATATGGGAGGTATTGATGGAGGTGGTATCAATAGTAGGCACGATTAGATCTAATTCTTTCTTCTGTCTGATAACCTTAAAAGCCAATTGTTTTTCTCCATACATCACCTTAAAGTCTCTCATAGTTTTAACAATCTCACCATTCACCGATAAAATGATATCACCAATTTTCAATGGATTATAGTGATTATCGATTGAAACTGCAACCCTATCAACAGCCAAAAATTTGATTTCATCATCACACACTTGTTCGAAACGTTCGATCCATTCTTGAGGCACTCCCCTGGTTCTTCCCTGTAAAACTGTCATAGAAGTGAATTCCGCATCTAAGAGCCTAAGGTTTCCTGGCACCTTGTTCTCTTTTAATCCTTCAATGACGTCTATGACATCTACCACATCCAACCCCATTCTATACATAATATCACCCGATTGATCACAGTTGGTCTCCCCCAAGTACGTAAGCCAGAAAGATCTAATAGTACCATCATTATCCACAAATACACCAGTGTTACATTCTTGACAAATCTTATTATCCACCAAAATACACTCCAAATTGGTTCCTCTGTATCTTGGAGATAACGAAGTAGCAGGAATATTAAGAGATGAAATTCCACTTACTTTGACATCGTCACTAACCAATCTTAAATTATAGTTGTAGCCAATAAAATAACTCTTTTCACCTCTCTTCAATGGCTTATTACTAAATTTAGGAGTCTTGACATCAGCCAAAACCAACGAAGGATCATATTTGATAATGGCATAATTCAAGTTAGGATGGAGAAAAACCACTTCAGCAGGAACATCAATTGACTCCGCAAAAATGACAAAAATGTCACACATATCATGGGGCACGAATCTTCTAGAAACTAACACATACCCGTTTACTGCATCAACCACTACACCATAACAGGTCTCTTTTCTGTATGGGAAACTATCAATTGGAATTGGTAAAACCACCTTGATTTGAACAAAAGAACGCACCAACGAAGAACAACCTTGCTTTTCTTCATCGAATGGAAGATCAATAAACTTGGCGTTTTGAGGTTTCTTTGGCAAAGCCTCTAATGGTTTGTCTTGTAAGTCTGTAAAATCCCAAAGACCAGTTTCGTCGTTTCTTATGGCTTTTCTGAACGTGGATTGCCAGTGTCTTTCAATGTAGATAACCTGTATATTCTCTGTGTGAAGGTCGGAAACATGACGATAATTTATGGTAACCTTTTGACGGTCAGGAATTTGCTTCATGACCTCAATAAATGTAGCCAAGTCTGGAGTTGCCTTATCATCCACAGACTCCAATAGCCAACCTGATTTCTCGAAGGAAGCAAATTCAAATGAACCTAAAGAATCGTTGATGAATACTCCCTTAACTGGAATACAATAGCATCTAGCAATTTGATAAGAAAGATTATTGAATGAAGCACCAGCCACTTCCACATATTCATTTGGAGTGATAGCATGCAAATCACCAATTTTAATAGAATGCCTGATGACTTCTTCCCCCCTTTGTAATTCAAATTCAAGAACATTGCCAACATTGTCATCCAAAATTTCATCCACCTTGATAAAAGTCGAAATAGGAATATTATTGATTGAAATTAATGTATCACCTTCCTTGATTAATCCATCTGCAGGACCTTCTGGAAGTACCATTTCAGCAACTAAAAGACCAATTTTGGAGGGAAACCTTTCTCTTGCAAGTTTTTCTGCTTCTAAAGTCAAACCCAACCTTCTGCACTCATCAAATGGCTTCAATTGCCATTCCACTTGAATATCTCCTCTGGTGATAGGATTCTTGTTTTGTATACATTGTAACGCTCTCAAAGGACGATAAACGGGAAGGAAGAAATCGGTTGATGCTTCCGAAGAACCTCCTGCTTGTAACGCAATCACGTATCCGTCTTCATTAACCACAGGAGATCCCGAAGAGCCACCAGATGCAGAAGCTGCTGCTTGAATATATTCGGTATTGAAATCATTATAAGTTAAAACGCCGTAATCAGGGGCGTTTCTATCCAACCTGGAGATAAAACCGGCCAAAATCGACAATTTTTCACCGGCATCGTTACCTACCACTCTAATTTCGGTTCCTACCTTGGCCAAATCAGGTTTCAAATCCAACTGGGTCAACTGAAGGTACTTGACATGAGAAGGGTCAAATTGCAAAAATCCAAAATCGTGAATTGGATCTCTGTAGATAGGTTTCACCACCACTTCCTCATGGTTATCAAATACTGCATAGCCGGAGAATGGACCTGGGCCAACAACGTGTCTGTTTGTCAAGATCAATCCTCTGGTGGAATCTACCACGAATCCGGTGGCTTCACTGACTATTGATGTCTCAGTATCAAAACTGGATACATGGGAAAACTGTATAGATACCACGGCATTGACCACTTTGGTGATGGCTTCTTGCCATTTAAGGGAGGAAGATTCGGAAAATACTGGTGAGTCTGATTCGGAATAATATTCTCCGTCCAGAGACTCTTCCAACGTTACCTTTTTAGGTGCTGTGCCATTTAGAGATCCGTTAGATAACTTTCTTTTAGACATTTGGAGATATATGTATAAATGATTCTATGGTCTAGTTGGTTGGAATCTTGTGTATGATGAATATGCAAACGTTGGAATGATGATAGTATGTGTTTAACGTATCGTCTACTTAACTATTAAGGTGAAAAGTTTGGGTGTGATGATTTGTCCGGGTAAGACAGAAGCTCAGTGAGCAAAGCTGCCACAACGATAGTGCGAGGACAATGCAGATGGTGCTGGGGCGTGCGACGTCTAGCGAGACCTAGTGAGGCCCCAGCGAGACTTAGTGAGAATAGTGAGAACCAAGGAGCAGAACTTAAGAGAATTAACCAATAGTTATTGAAACTGAAAGTATGCTGGAATAACAAGAACTTCGTAGTAACATCTGTAATTATTGCGAGTGAAGAGCATAACGATCTGCTCACTATAATAAAATAAGCGGTAGTAGGGAGCCTTTAGCGAGAGTTCCAAGTCATACTCACAAATAACTATTGCCATAATTGCATTGCGACCATCATGATTAATGAACCAGATCCTTGGCTTAAACATCTACGGTTTCAAAAGTATTATATTCAATACTGGAATTAACCAATTGAGATATCTGATACTTCATCCGATCCAAGATACTCAGTCATTTACCCGTCACTCATTCCTCATTCCTCATTCTTTTATTAATCTTTTAAATTAATCTTTTTTGAGCTCTTCCAATACTTTACCCTTCCAGTTTTCAAAATATTCCTCTTGTAAACTTCCCTCATAAAGAACGTCACCATGAATCATACTACCAAATTTCTCCATCAAATCCCAGCCCCGACCTACTCTTCCCAACATTTCGTTTCTTTTCTCAACCTCTTCAAGGCTTTGATTTTCGTACATATATGTTCTTTCAATATCAAGAACCCAACCCTCGTCCTTTATCCAATCATCTACTATATCGCACCAAACTTGCATGTTCCATTTCATTAGCCCACCCTTTTGGTACTGGAAAAGATGATTTATCAACTGTGACTTGGCTCCCATTTTGGAGGTAAGAAGCTTGTGGTTGATTCTGGTGTATGCTGCATTTACCATTCCACATGCCAACAACCATTCACTTTTCTTGGTGAATTTGTGTTTATGAACTAAGAATGTCTCAATCATTTTAGGGGTTATTGTTGCCGGTATGAAAAAATTATTGGCAAAAGAAATGAAATCCTCAATACTTACATGTTTTTTATCATATTTGTAAACCGTGCCTTTAGGTGTTCCCTTTGAAGGAGAAGATTTTCTTGGAGATTTTGTAGGTGATTTTGTGGGAGACACTTTTGTGGGACTTGGTAGTTCAATATTTTTTGTTTTTGGATTAAATGGAGAATCCACATCTCGGAATTCAGAATTGTCAGTCCTAGCTTTTTTTACAGAATTTTGATCATTTAGCTGTTGAAGTCTTTTCAAAGGAGAACTCACTTTAACGGGAGAATCACGGGTCTTTGACGGTGTCCCCATGGGAGTACTGTATACTGAATTCGATTTTTTAGGACTTGACTTCGGAGTACTTGTAGTTGATCGTATTTGATACAATAGATTTTCTCTGAAATCATTCAAGAGCTTGGATACTAACTTGGGCTGGAGAGGAATTTTATTTGCCTCCGGCTCAGGAAGTCCTAATTGCTCCAGATACTTTTCTGCTGCTAAGTAGGCACAAATATGGTACCGAGCGATCTCACATCTTTTAGGAAGAACCGGTTGTTTTTGGAGGCTCAATTGGTATAATGAGTCGCCGCATGTAAGGACTTCTGAAGGAATCTGTCCCTGGAAGGTGGGAATAACATCCTGAAACGATTGTTTAAGTTGGGAGTTCATTAACGATAATTTACCACACCAGTCGTAAAACATTAAAATATTACGAGAGAATCATGTGATACGCAGCACGGGTATTCGCAATCTGGTGCACGTGGTGTACATCACATGCGCATCGTCCAATCTCAGCCAACCAGAACAATTTTATTCAGCACGTCAATCATCGTATCGTAATCATCGTCCAATGTTGACAAGAAGCATCAGAACGGGATTCATCCGTCCCTTCTCTACCCGCAGCGTGATTTTGAACAGTGTTAAGAACGGAGTCAGCGAAATTGCCCACCACAATGAACCTGCAAAGGAAATAGTATCGGGAGCACCAAAAGACTTGGTGACATCCAGAGTCGTAAGAATTTATAAAGAATCCAAGCCAGCAACACAATCATCCCATCACAATGGTGACCACTGGAAATTGGACTGGGACGTCTTGGGTAAAGGAAACAGATGGGAAAACGATTTAATCGGTTACCAAGGGTCTGGTGATTACATGCAAGGAACCATTATGAAGTTTGACACTAAAGAGGGTGCCATCAGATTTGCACAGGGACAAGGATGGGACCACTATGTTCAAGAGCCTAACAAGAAGCATTTCAGAAAGAAGGAATATGCTACTAATTTTTTGCATTCCCCAGGTCCATTGAAGCATATTAGAACCAAGTGAGTAATCCGAATAATCACAATAAGTCCCTTAGTTTGATGAGGAGATTTTGCTAGTACCTTAATCAGTAAGAATTATCTCTTGCTTGGTGAGCCAATGAAACATGCCCTTAAACTGTGAACTTTAAAGCACATATCCAATCAATATCAATATACAAAAACTCGGTATAACCCAGATTTGTTATCGGATTCCAGGATCCACTACAAATCCCAACGTAATTGTAGTATCTCCTCCCGAAGTTCAGAAATGCTTGTTTCAATAAGAAACAGTTGTAAGATTAAGCAAATTGTTCACGTGCATTTTACCGTGAGTTGTACATCAATAGTGAATACTTGAAAACCAAAATAATTCCAGTTATCTTTTCCGAGTCAAGATATCATAGTAATTGTAAAAAGTAAACTTACCTATGCTAATTTATATTTAGTGTCTTGTCTTCAGGATAAATTTCAGTGCACTACGCTACATTAGCGGTGACCAAGTGTAAGAGTATTCGAAATAACTTTTTGCTACAATGATAAAGGTGAAAAGAATTCAGAATCACCACATCTTCATGATTATTGCCAATGAAAGCTATCAAAATAATTCTAACGCAAGCAGTATTCTATATGTCTCATTTGTGATGGCAACTTGAATTGGATTTCTCCAGATATAGTCAGATAATTTAATCAAAAGTTGATAACAACACTAGGTAAATTTGGAGTCCGAGAATGTAGTTAGATGAATAAATTTTCAATTAAAGAACGTATTTCAATATGATCTTGAATAAAAATAAACCGTTTTTCAACAGGGCAATTTATTAAGATGATTTATCACGTCTATTTTAATTAAGTTATTTTTGCTTAATTAGTATTAGATTACTTCGAAGGCTATTCTCTCTGATCACATGCTCTTCTGGTCATATCCATAGTTTTACTCACTACTGGCTTCTATCGTACTGACCCAGCTCGCGTCTCTTTCTCGTCTTCTCGCACGACCAAATCACCCCAACCACTATCAACTATCAGCACAACGACTCCAACCCTTACTATCAGCTTGCTAGCCACGACCGCCATCATCACATCACGACTCGCCACAACCCGATCAAGTCTGCTCTGTCGAACGAAGTCTTCTTGTAGCCATCCTTGAGAACGTCGTTGATTCCGAAAGGCAGTAATGTCATATAACTACCGAGGAGAAAACTCCCACGGACAGTCTTATGGGAAGTCACACGGGCATTCCCATGGGCACTCCCATAAGCTGCGGCACTGGCCCCGATATTCTGATCATCGAGATGAGGAAAGACCCAAAAATAGCAGATATGGTTCGGATTACGGCCACAGAACCTCAGGGTACTCTACTCCAGCAGGACCTATAGATTCTAACGGGTCAAGAATGCCGTTGGGTTCTGCAGTTTCTACTAGCTCTGCTAGTAATACACCCAATGGGTTCAAGTCGCTGGAAACCACTCCCTATAAAGGCCAATCTACACCAGAACCCCGTTCCAGTAGTGAAAAATACCCAGGAACAGACCCAAAGACAGGTAAGAACCCTCATGACATGAAATTCACCAAGCTTATGCATCATATAGACTTCAGAATACCGAAACAGTCTCGTACGCCTGACACGTCAAAAAACTATAAAGTTCTCTATGACCCAGAACTCGATTCTTCCTTGTCAAAAGCAGAAAAAAAGGCAAAACAGAGAAAACTCAGATTTAGAGGCGAAGGAATAGACTCTTCTCAAGTGGTAGACCCAAGAAAAGCAAACATAGCCCAATATTTTCAAAAACCTAATAAGAAGTCAAAAAAATTTCCGTTCAAACAATTGCCTCAATCAAAATTTGTATTTGATAAAGATTCCATGGGTCCCCCACCTCAAACAGAACTAGTTGTATGGGATTTACCGTCAACTGCCAGTGAAGTATATCTTGAAAATTACTTTAAAAGTTACGGAGATCCAATAAAAGATATGAAATTCATTAATGATCCTATTAATGCAGTTCCATTAGGAATAGCGTCTTTTAAGTTTCAAGGAAATCCAGAAAAGGCACAAAGATTAGCGAAAAAATTGATTCAAACTTTAAAGACGGAACATGCAAAAATAGATGGTTCTGAAATTAAAATTGGATTGAATGACAATGAGGGTAATTTTCTTCAAAAGAAAATTGATTCTGCAAATGAAAAATTACGTATAGTAAAGAATAAGAGGGCTGAAGAAGACAAACGCAGAATTAAAAGACAATTAGAAGAAGAACAAAGAAGAAAAGATGAGCAAAAACGTATTGAAGAAGAAAATAGAAAACTAGAAGCTGAGAAGGAAGCTGAATTGAAATCAACTTTAAAGCTAGCTAAATATCTGGCTAATACCACTACACTTTCAATTAGACATAATAACAAGGTAGTACCTGGGGTATTATTACCTTCTGATTTAAAAAAATATATCAAAGAACGTCCATACATCCTAATTCATGATAAACATATTCCAACCAAAAGGATTCCGTCACTGGATTTGAAACGTGCTTTGAATAAATATGACTGGACTAGAATTTTATCTGACAAAACTGGATTTTTCATCGTTTTCAATTCCTTGAATGAGTGCAAAAGGTGTTTTCTTAATGAGGATGGTAGAAAATTTTATGAATATAAAATGTATATGGAATTGGCAGTGCCAGAAGGTTTCAATAAGAGCACTGATAATGAAGATGATGATGAATTCCTGACTCGAACAAGAAAGAACGATATGGTAGATGAAGCGGTGAACATGTTGATAAAGGAATTTCAGACGTTTTTATCGAAAGATATTAGAGAGAGAATTATTGCCCCGGTTGTCCTTGATTTATTGAGTCATGACAAATATCCAGAACTTGTGGAATCCTTAAAAGCCAAAGAGGCAGCTCTGAAGGTTAATAATCCTGTGGTAAGCAGTAATGGAAATTTGAAACAGAATGCATTATCACTTCTAGCTAAGCAAAGAAAGCAGCAACAGCAATTCCAATCAAGTCTCCCCTCGTTCAAGAGAAAGATCGAAAGACCAAAACCTAAAAAGAATTTAATTCCAATGCAGCATGCCCTTAATTACGATCGTGACTCAGAATCCGAATCAGACGATGAAGATGAGGATGAATCCAGTAGGTCGGTTACACCAATTGCACGTAAGAGGGATCGTACTTCTGCTCTTACTTCACCAGAAGATGAAGAAGAAGTTCAGGTTAGGAAGCAAAAGAAAACGAAACTTCAAAAATCATTCTTGTATGAATCAGAATCATCCAGTGAATTTGAAGAGGATGTTATTGCCGAAGAGACAGATGATGTCAAACAAGAAATTGATATTGATTATTCCACTATTGAAGAAAAGTATCAGCCAACAGATATACCAACTACTGTATTTCCAGAGAGACAAATTTTACCAACAGATGTATTTGATTTGGATGCATTACAAGACCTTATTAAGGATGATGAAGATTTGAGTTATGCCCAAAAAGTATTAGGAGAAATCAAGCCTCAATCGATTCATAATTTGGATTATTGGGCTTGGAAACAGAAGGATAGTAAAAATGCGTCGGAGGAGATTGCAGAAGATATTGATTTGATTGAAAGTTTAGATCCTAAACTCGAATGCTCGACTGGATCATTTAGAAGTGAAGGGTTCAGACAAATAGTGGATGCCAACAAAATTGAATATTTACCACACCGTCGTAAGATCCACAAGCCATTAAAGACGGTGCAACATGATTACGAAGAGGAGGAGGAGCTTGCAAATAATGCTAACACTAATAACAACAATAACAGCAACAATTCCAACAATTCCAACAATAACGTTCAAAGCTCACGGGTGAACCGTGCCAAAAACAGAAGATTTGCAGCCGATATCACCGCCCAAATAGGAAGCGAATCGGAAGTGTTGAGTTTGAACACATTGACCAAGCGGAAGAAACCGGTTTCATTTGCAAGATCAGCCATTCATAATTGGGGACTTTATGCAATGGAGCCTATCGCAGCCAAAGAGATGATTATTGAGTATGTAGGAGAAAGTATTAGACAACAGGTGGCTGAACATCGAGAAAAGAGTTACCTAAAAACCGGTATTGGGTCGTCTTACTTATTCAGAGTAGATGAGAATACTGTTATTGATGCTACCAAGAAGGGAGGTATAGCCCGGTTTATCAACCACTGTTGTAACCCCAGTTGCACTGCCAAAATTATTAAGGTGGAGGGGAAAAAGCGGATTGTCATATATGCGTTGCGCGACATTGAAGCCAACGAAGAATTGACATACGACTACAAGTTTGAAAGAGAAACCAACGACGAAGAGAGAATCCGGTGTTTGTGTGGGGCTCCAGGATGTAAGGGGTGGCTAAACTGAATAGACCCGTGACATCATGTGTATTATAGACGACGTTTTCGGTCATACCATAACAATGCAATGTATAGAAGTGATTGTTTACATTGTAGAGATGATGCGGCGCAGATCCATCAGGATAACGATTGCCCACAGTGGGCAAGTGGGAACAACTTAGGACCCTAACTATGTAATTGATCTGATGTAATTCTACTTATTCAAATATGAATCCTCCATGGTAATTTTGTAAAATTTTTCAAAATTTTATAAAATCAATAATGACATGAGTAGGAGATCGCAAGTAAAATCCATGTTACTAATGATATTTAATTCTTGACTATTCTCGTAACTTCAATCATACGGCGATGACTAAGTCAGCCGGGCTGCATGGCTCATCTGAAACACTAAACATAAATATCAACAAAACGACCAAACGGGCAATATTATGAAAACAGTGAGCACTGTCCACGAGACATAGACTGGCCCACCAAAATGCCCAACCCCAACCCCAACCCCAACCTCAATTTGTATACCCACTGCTACCCTACCATATACACGATGGAATCGTATGGCATATTCTGTTACTCTATAGTGATACTGGTTAGTTTGCAATCGAATTTGGCTCTGTTATTGCCATATCTAATTAGTATCGATCGCACTTTATCTTAACTTGTGTGCGATCAATCTACATTGGGATTGCAGCCGTAGCAATTTCAGACGCAATAAAAATCACCACCATCACATAGAAATTGTAAATCCATGGGCTCACCATCGCTACTTAGACCTGTCATCTGGCGTGACCACTCCTGACTTCTTTGCTACTTGGATTTGCCCTGGTTTCAGTGGGGTCCTCGGCCCCATCCGGCTGGTTCAAATTTAAGAAATCCACGTGACCGGCCCCCAATTAGTTCCTTTTGTAAATACATCTCAATTGGGCAATACAATAACACCTACCAAATTTTCCACTATAATATACTTCTACTATCCTGGTTGTAAGGAGTAACGAGCCAGACTCTTTTCCGTCTGTATCGCCATCGTCGTCAGATTCAACACTTTCTAACTATCATTGACGCTACGATGTCTCGTGCTCAACCACTCCAGCCGCTCAACAATACCCAGCTCAATAACCGGGGCAATATCACCCCCATTAAGGGCGTTAGAAGGTCCAAGGAGAACCAATTGGAGCCCAACCCCATCCACCAATTGCAGTCGGTACCATCCGTGGCACCAGCCGCCGAAAAACCCAAAAAGAAGAAGGAGAAGCTCAGCGCTCTTTGTAAGACTCCTCCTTCTATCGTTAGAACTAGAAATGGAAGAGACTATCGTAGGGGGAACTTTTTAGGAGAAGGGGGCTTCGCTAGATGCTTCCAGATGAAGGACTCTTCTGGTCAAATATTTGCTGCTAAAACTGTTGCTAAGGCTTCTATTAAGAATGAAAAGACAAAGACTAAATTGTTATCGGAAATTAAAATTCATAAATCTTTAAAACATCCAAATATTGTCAATTTTATTGATTGTTTCGAAGACGATGTTAATGTTTATATTCTTTTGGAAATTTGCCCTAACCAATCATTAATGGAACTTTTAAAAACTAGAAAGAGAGTTTCGGAACCAGAAGTTAGATACTTTATGGTTCAAATAATTGGGGCTATCAAATACCTTCATTCAAGAAGAGTAATTCATAGAGATTTGAAGTTAGGTAACATTTTTTTTGACCCTCAAATGAATTTAAAGATTGGTGATTTCGGATTGGCTTCTGTTTTACCATCAATTGATTCTAGAAAATACACTATTTGTGGTACCCCAAATTATATTGCTCCTGAAGTTTTAGGAGGTAAAAACACCGGTCATTCATTCGAGGTGGATATTTGGGCCATAGGTATTATGATGTATGCTTTGTTGGTTGGAAAACCTCCCTTCCAAGCAAAAGATGTTCAAGTTATTTATGAACGGATAAAGAAGACTGAGTACGCATTCCCAGCCGATAAACCTATTTCAGAAGAAGCTAAAGTCTTGATCAAAGACTTGTTGAGTTTGAATCCATTAAATAGACCAACTATAGATGAAATCTTGAACTATGATTGGTTCAAAGGTCCTTTCCCAGACAAGACTTATGAAGAAAGTTTGGTTAGTACTCCTCCTGGTTTCAGTAAAATCTCCAAAACTCAATCTTCAATTAATTTCACCAATACTAAATCCAGTGCAGGAATTTATACTCCAAAGAATAAGAATCCAGTGGAAATTTTAAGATCAGATTTACAATCTGAACAACCAAAAAGTTTATTACCTCAAAGTTTGTCTCCTAATGATACCAGAAACAAATATGAAGAAGTTAACCCAAGTGTTTTAGGAAAATCTAATAGAAGAGTTAATTTCAATAGTAATTATTCTACTACTATCAAAAGATTAAATCAAATCTGTTTTGAAACTTATCAGAATATGAGAAGATTAGAATACTCTAAGCATGAGCAAATAGTATCCGAAGAATTACCAAGATGTGAAAATCCTATATTGATCAGCAAATGGGTGGATTATTCCAATAAATATGGATTTTCGTACCAATTGAACAATGATGATATTGGTGTTTTATTTAACGATGATAATACCATTTTAAAAGTTCATAGTGGATCAAAATTCTTAGAATTAATTTACCATGAAAACGAAGGTTGGACTTGTATTGAAAACTCCATTCACTATCCTCCATCTCAAGTGAAAAGACAATTGGAAATTGTTGATTTCTTTGCCAAGTATATGAATAGTAATTTATCCAAAGTCAGTGAAAATGAAGATAGAAAAGAGACGGTTTTCTTGAGGAGGTATAGCAGAACTTCCGATTATATTATGTTCGAGATGACCAATGGTAATTTTCAATTCAACTTTAAAGATCATCACAAGATTTGTGTATCGAAGTCAGGATTGGCAATTACTCATATAAGCCCAAGTAGAATCATACAAACTCATCCATTGATCTTGGTATTAAAAGAAGGCAACTTCCCTGTGGAAAAAGTACCGGATTGTTTAGACAAAATCAACGTTATCAAAGAGGCTATCAAGAGAAAGGCATTTAAAGATAGCAGTGCATAAATCCTTCATTATTATTATACCTCATGAACTTCCTTCTCCAGTAACCGTGTTACTCACTTTTAGCATTATACCCTTCTATATTCTTTGCATTTCTACTGCTAATGTTTGATTTATGGTATAACTATATATTAATATACCAATCTGTTAATTTCTGTAGTATATAAAGATATTGTACAAATCTCGAGCTTGCTCGAGATACAATGCTTGATTGAAAGCAATGAACTATGAACAAAGAGAATTAGAAAAGAAAATTTGAACAAATTTGTCCTGAAGCTGTGAATGTGCCATATCATTATCACTAAGGTCAAACATTGGACTTTTCGACCGTATATTACCTTTGATACTTTTTCAGTACAACTATCGTTCATTTTCCTCTTTGCTCCAGTTCTTTATCGTAATTTACACTCGCCTCACTTGTTCCACATAGAACTCAGAATGTTCAATCATAATCACTTTGTCTGGGCTTATCACTGTTGAGTTCATTTCTAATAATCATCTTCGGTGTTTAATAATGACTTAAGAGCCCATTCGTCCTTGAACCTAGTTTTAATAACATCCAACTCACTAATCAAACCAGAACACGCATTTTTCAATGCCTCCCTGGGTGAATAATCATCTTCTGTTTGGATACGAAGCACAAAGTTGGCAAATAAAGGATGTTCAACCTTGTAAGCAGCAAAAATGACCTTTTCATCCTTCAAAAGCTGAGCCCGTAAAAGGTTAGCTAAGGTGTGGTCTTCTCTTTCTATTTTGATGATTGCAGCATTTGGTACTTTGGTGTCTGGAGTTATTTTTATCCTGTGGTTAGTAATTGTACAAAAAGTAACATCAAACTATCTTCATCTAAGATAACGAGTTTCAACCACTAGTAGGCATCAGCGTTGCTAGCTTTGATATTTGATCACTTATTACGTCACACGACTGTCCTGAAAACATACTTATCCACACCATCGGGCAAGATGAAGAGTTCGAATCTATCGGGGGCGTTCATATTGGTGGTGTTGAATTTTCTGAATAATTGGTCTTGTATGGGCACAGTCACGTGCCGGTGGATGGGTAGCCTGTATCACGTGCCACAAAGCCTGTTTGATGCTGGAGCACATTAGACAAACCAGCCGTAGGGAAGTAGTGCTTTTCCACGTAGATGCAAACTGGCTGCCTTGGCATCTATGCCAAGAACTTTAAAAGTAAGAGGGGCTGGATTTAGCTAAGAATAGTGAGCCAATGGGGTCCGTATAAGTCTAGCATCACGTGAGGGACCCAATGTCATATCGTGCTCGATTTGGAATGGTAAACGTAAATACTGCGTCTAGCGGAGCACTTTGACGTCACGTGCACCGATCGCGCCATGCCATCGACCCGTGCCCAGTAGAGCAACATCATGAATACATACGTTAAGGCATCCCAGGTCCAAGTCTATAGTAAGCCAAGTCTACGCTTGTCCCCAAGGATCACATGATGACTTACGGTTTCCTTACCAGTCTGTTTCCGATCGATGCCTTCTGGTTCTTATCTGTCCGGGTAAGTTTCTCGAGGCCGCACTTACCCGGACACAGCCGATACTTCAAAGCGACATAGTATATTTCTGACCCCATCTACCACTCAGATTGAATCAACTGTATCATTACCTTCACCCTGATTGTGCCACTAGTACTCTGTGGATCCTCTTACAACTGCTAATTTGCAAGGGGTACATTTTTCATAGTGACGATGACGAACCAACAAGATCCTTGGAATAGCCAGCAACGGCCTTTAGGTCAACAGTTTAAGTATGTATTCATTTGAAGCGCTTTAGATCTCAAAGGAGGAATCGGGCCATTGAAGTGTTAACGGAGCCTTCTCATGGTTGGAGCGTTTCTTGCCACTGGGTTGGTCTACTTGAGTTTGCCTTGGGCGTCTATCAATGGCCCATGGTTATGTTCACAGGCAATACAATGACCATTCAAGCGTGATTAATCGTGAAACTTGTGATTAATCAGAGATTTTAAACTTCTACTAACATTAGTCGCCAACATCCACCTGTTTTACCGCCTCCTGCCACCTTGGAAACCGGTAAGTTTTTTCTTTTTTCCACTAGTCCAACTAGTCCAACTAACTAATACTAACTTTTAGGTGGACAATCGTTTTATCCCCTTCATAGCCTTCCCAGCTTGGGTAACGGAAGCGGTCACCCCCAATCGGGCCATGGCTTCAATATCCCTTCCATCAACACGTCAAATGAAGGCCAAATCAACCAAGTATGTACCAGAGAATCACTGTTGTGTCCTATTCTTACTAACTCTAGCAGCATGAATCCTCAAGACAAAATGAGTTGAGACGCTCTTCGGCGGCGCTAGGCACTCCAGGTGCTCAATTGCCATTACCAGGCAATATCACCGCCACACCTGAACAACAACAACCTCAGTCACAACAGCACCAACCACATCAACAACCGCATCATGCCGGTGTTGTATCTCAACAACCACAGGCTGTGCCCTCCCAGATTACTCTGGGTGTTCCCAATAGAGCCTCGGTGTCCAATGTGTATCGTCCGTTGAATGTTAAAGACGCCTTATCTTACTTGGATCAGGTAAAAATTCAGTTCTACAATCAGGCCGATGTATATAACAACTTCCTTGATATTATGAAGGATTTTAAGTCTCAAAGCATCGATACTCCGGGGGTAATCGATCGCGTTTCAACCTTGTTTAAGGGTCACCCTAATTTAATTCAAGGTTTCAATACTTTCTTACCTCCTGGATACAGAATAGAGTGTTCTCTTGATCCTTCGGATCCTAACCCAATCAGAGTGACCACACCTACTGGAACGACCACCAGACCTAATATCCATGGTGCTTCTTATGGTCAAAGATGGGGAAGTGAAAGCCAAGAACAGCCACAAGTCGTTGGCCAATTTGCTCATGATCAAGCTCTTCAACAACAACAAAATCAAAACGGTGGAGGCCAAATCGAGTTTAATCATGCCATTTCATATGTCAACAAAATTAAAACTCGTTTTGCAAACCAACCCGATATTTACAAACAGTTCTTAGAGATTTTGCAGACTTATCAAAGAGAACAAAAACCTATTGGTGAAGTTTATGAGCAAGTAACGGTATTATTTGCAAATTCTCCTGATTTATTGGATGATTTCAAACAATTCCTACCTGATACTAGCAATCAAGCCTATAATCAAGTGCAGGATGGTGCATACCCTCAAGCTAATGGCACTTCTCAATTACCACCGGTGGGTAATTTCCAACCTCCAACTGGAACTAGTGGATTGAGTCCTAATGGATCCCAACAATTTGCTCAAGGAGCAGGATTTCCTCCCAATGGTAGTCCAGATGCTAACTTTGCTCATGATCAAATTCTTCCAAAGAAGAAAAAATCCATCTCGGAGTCTTATAATTATGAAAATAATTATAATCAAGAGGCTCAAGTATCAAGTATGCGTTCTGCTAATCATCCAAGAGCAAAAATTGGTTCAAGCGTAACCCCAAAGAATGGTACGGTCACGACCATCGTGAATCCAACTCTTGTTCCCGGTATACCTGAACCAGTTCCTCCTTCTGCTTCAGTTAAATCATCCTCTTTACTGGAAGAACTTTCGTTCTTTGATAAAGTCAAGAAAGCTATTGGTAACAGACAAAGTTACAACGATTTCTTGAAGATTTTGAACTTATACTCTCAAGATATTATTGATAAACGTACTTTGGTTGAGCGGGTTGATAGCTTTTTAGGTGATACTCACCCGGATTTGCTCAATTGGTTCAAAATGTTTGTTGGTTATGAAGATAAGCCTCAAAGTATTGAAAATATTACCTTTAAAAAGCATCAATTGGAGTTGTCTTTATGTAAAGCATATGGTCCTTCCTACAGACAATTGCCAAAAGCTGAAACTTTCATGCCTTGTTCTGGTAGGGATGAAATGTGTTGGGAAGTATTGAATGATGAATGGGTGGGCCATCCAACTTGGGCCTCGGAAGATTCCGGATTCATTGCTCACCGTAAGAATCAATACGAGGAAATCCTTTTCAAAATTGAAGAAGAAAGATTAGAGTTCGATTACTATATGGAATCTAATTTAAGAACTATTCAACCATTGGAGACCATTGCTAATAGAATCGCCAACATGACTCCTGAACAAAAGGCAAACTTCAAGCTTCCACCAGGTTTAGGTCATAATTCAACCACTATTTATAAAAAAGTGATCAGAAAAATTTATGATAAAGACAGAGGCTTTGAAGTCATTGATGCTTTACATGAGAATCCAGCTGTTGCTGTCCCAATTGTTTTGAAGAGATTGAAACAAAAAGATGAAGAATGGAAACGAGCCCAAAGAGAGTGGAATAAGGTCTGGCGTGAAATGGAACAAAAAGTTTTCCACAAATCTTTAGATCATCTTGGTTTAACTTTCAAACAAGCTGATAAGAAGCTTTTGACAGTGAAGCAATTAGTTAGTGAAATCAGTACTGTTAAGGTCGAACAACAAAACAAAAGACTTCATCCATTAACTCCAAAGCCTCAAGAGCAATTGAATTACGCTTTTAATGACAATGAAGTATTAATGGATATCATCAGATTAGCTGATGTTTTTATTTACAAATCATCCAACTATTCTGTCAATGATCGTGAAAAGTTGGGACAGTTCTTTCAATTCTTTGTATCATTATTCTTCGGAATTTCTACCGAATCAATCGAGAAGGCTTTAACCTCAAGGGGTAAGTCTGATAAGTCTGAATCTGAAGAAGAAGGATCAAGTAATGAGAATATTGAAGGATCAGAGCCACAACAAGCGTCAAAGAAGCGTGGCCGTGAAAATGATTTATTGAGAGACGTATTAAAAAAGCAGTCGAAGTCTAAGAAAGATAGTGATAGCGACGTACCGGAAAGTAATGCTAATGATTCAGATGAACAGGAGTTGGCTGAACATATTGATAGATCAAGTGAGTTATGGATCAAAACCGCGAACACGAAATTTAACTTGAAAGATGAACAACAAAATGATCAGAAGAGAGACAAGTATAATTTGTTCTGTAACACTACTATCTATGTCTTCTTTAGACACTTGAGAACTTTGTATGAACGTCTTGAAGAAATCAAGGGTATGAACGAAGAAATTGGAAAGGAAATAAGAAGCCGGAGAACTCCACAATTCGCTAAAGATTTAAACCTCATCTCTCATCAACTTGAAGACATGGGAATTGAAATAGTTGGGTCTAAGAACTGTTATTTGCAAGTTTTAGATTTATCTGAAAAATTGATTGAAGGAGAAATTGAACATCAATGGTTTGAAGAGTCCTTACGTCAAGGTTATAGAAATAAGGCTTATAAGATTTATACTGTTGACAAAGTTGTTCAAGCTATGGTAAAGCATATGCACACCATGGTTACTGATACTAAGACTTCCGATATGATGGTATTGTTTGAATCTGATAGATCCAATCCAACATCAACCGCTAAGGATCAAATCTTGTACCGTATGAAAGTAAGATCATTGATGGCATCAGATGAAAACATGTTTAAGATTTCATTCAAAGAAAGTGATAAGTCTGTCAACATTCAATTTGTTAGTCTTGACGATCTTACCATAAATGATCATGAAAACTCAGAGGAGAAATACAATTACTACGTTACCAGCTATGTAATGTCTCACCCTACTGAAGGAGTTGCTGCATCTAAAATCAATATGCCTTTTGCAAGATCTTTTATTGATAATGTGGATGAAGATCAATGCGACGGTCGTGTTAGTTCAGGCTTGAAGGTTTCTGTTTGTGAAAACTCCTATAGATTATTCTTTGAAGCTAATACTCTGGACGAATTTACTTCTAACACTGTATTTACAAAGCCACCAGTGGAGTCTAAGACCAAGGAAGAAAAACTTGAGGCATTAAAGGCCTTAATCAATGGCGAAGAAGGCTGGAAAAAGCATTTGGATGATGAAAAAGATGCAAAGTTCTTAGAAGATAAGGCTCAAGCATTATTTGAAAAAGGATTCCAAGCTTATAAGGAATTCAATAAGAATGGCGATGTTGATGTGGAAATGAAAGATGCAGAATCTACCCCAGAAGAAAGTAAAAATAATTCGAAATCAGAACAAGGTCAAGCTGAAGTTTCCCAACCGGTGATCCATGACGCTGATTCCACTGTCATTCAAGAAAACAATGACACCACAATTCACCAAGATGCTAACGATACTACGAATGATGAAACTACTGTTAACCAAGATGATGCCTCGATTATTGGTGAAGGACAAACCGAATCAACGTCTGCATCTTCTGAAACTGCTAAAAAACCTGAAAGTGAATAAAATTTTGTATGCCAGATTATAATGTATAGTTATTAACCTCTTTATTTCTCAGTTATATTAATAAAATTGTGTACGTCTATATATATTGATTTGACTATGTAAACATTACCCAGGAAACCATTACTTCTGCAAGATCGGATTATTAAAAGAATAAAATACTAATATACTATCCTGACTGGGCTTTTTATCAGGGCACCTGCTCAATGAAATTTTCCTTCAGCAGCAGCTCTAGCCAACCTTTCTGTAGCAATGCTTCTTGCCAACCTCTCTCTCTGGTCCAACCTACGAGCGACGAATGCTTTCTCGTCCCTCAAAATTAAGAGTCTTAAAATGATATCCTCTGCCAAAGTTTGAGCAGCAATTGGATCAGATCTTGCCTCCTGAGCTTCTTTAGCAGCTTTTGCTCTGGCTTTTGCCGTTGCATTAGCCAGGATGGTCTTATTTCTGTAAATGCTTCCAGCCCTAGAAAGACTTCTTGTAGGTTCGGGTTCATCAGTTTTCTCACTTCTATTGTAGTCAGCATCAAAATTGTTTCTGTCACGAAGAGACTTAATGAAAGCTGGAGACAATCTTTCTACCTCCAGTGTTAAAAATTGTACATCACGGTCATAATACACAGGAAGTAAAAGTAATGCTTGATATTGTTCGTTTTTCAAATCTTTAACTGGTGGTCCGTTACCATCATTATGAAAGAAATCAAAACATAGGAAGTTGAGCCATGAGAACACGGTCTCTAATTCATTATTGGTGAGTTGGTTGCCAAATCCCATGATTCCAATAGAGTTTGTAACGTTTGCAACAGCTGAAGATACTGCCGATTGCCAACCACCAGATGCGGCCCCATTGGGGACCGAATTTCCAAAGTTGGATAAGTTCAAAGTCTTTGCACTAGAAAGCTTTGGTAATAATAAAACATCAGCAGAAGATACGACAACATTCCAAGCTGCTATCATAACTTTTAATAAAAGGTCTTTAGTTAAAAATTCTGCTAGAACTTGAAGATTCAAGTTCAAATAGTTATACAATGGCATCATAGCATCATCCATTTGGTCTTGAGTGGGTTTAAGTTGACCATTGTTACCACAGATTGATTTCAAATTGGCCCTTGAAAAGCAATAATGGATAAATCTGGAAACTTTTTCAACAATAAGTTTAATACAACGTTCTTGAGATCTTTTCAAAGTTCTGTGAGCTCTGCCCATAACGAATATTGCATCTTTTCTTTCACTTTCAACTGCAACCTCTACCAAGACTCTTCCCTGGGTGTCCAAATCTAAGTAGATTTCTTGTGGAATACCGTCATGCTTGAATCTCCTTGGGTCAAGCTGAATTAAAGCTCTACCACACACAGAATGTCCACCAAATTTTTCGTTCCAGACAGTGGCAGAAATTGTTAAGGATGAATTTGGAGGAAGTGTCAATTCAAACTCTTCATCCCATTCAGGATCAGCAGTGTTGTTAACTGTTCTTGTTTTACCGATTGATCTTTTTGCTTTAGTATCAATCAAAGTTATATATGGATGTAAGCTTGTCGAGGAACCAGATGATACGGATTGTCTCAAATTTTCTGCTTTGATAAGTCTTAATGAGAATATGTGGCTGGTATATTGCGATTGTGACTTCGGATTGTACGCTGCTACTGATTGGGAGATCATTTCTGGGTCTAAAATATCTTCCAACTTGGTAAGCTGATGCATCATGGCGGATAAATTATTCAAAGCAACACACGTTTTGGGCATAAAATTGTAGGGTTCTGCAAGAAGCAATTTATTGGGATTGCTGTTAATGTTTGATACCACATTCTTAACTTCATCAAACCATCCACCACTCTTCCGAGCCTCTCCTTTTCCTTCTTCCTCTTGTGTGGCCAATTTTCTCTGTTCCTCTTCGTCCAATTCCTTCATGATTTTGTCAGTAATATTATTGGCATAAAATAAAGCACCATCGGAAATACTCTTTAATAAGGTAGTGAAAACTTTTGACAAATGATATTCATTAGCCCAATTTAATCCGTTCAAAATCTTCAAGAACTCCTTGATGAGGGTAAATATGTCCAAGATTGCTGAAGAGTACTTTTTATCATCGGACTCAAGATTTATAGCTTCATACGTATCATTTTTAATGGCTTCTTCAACAATTCTTAAAATCTTTTCTCCGCTTTCTTCAACCCAAGATTCGAGGAAAGGGAAGAAAAACTTTTCTAAATCGAAATGAAACTTAGATTTTGGAGTGGCAACTTGACCATATATACTCCTGATCTCACTCAATGCTCTATAAACTTCTAACGCATCAGAATATGGAATAAACTCTCCTTTATTTTTGGCGTAGGCATCAATGTGTTTTAGGATGTTTTTGGCATCTGCTGCAAACATGGCAATAACAACAGCAGCAACTGTTCGTTTAACGTCCAAAAAACCCAAAAGTGGATTTTTATATCTCTTTTGAAGCATTTTGATGTCTTCAATAATACTGTCACAAATATTGAGCACGTGAATGATACTTAAGGTGTCATCACGAGGTAAGTTAGATAGTAATTCAGCATAACGTAACTCTGAATATCTTAATAAAGCTTTTGAGAGTTTCTTCTCCCATTTCTTAACCAATCCGGATTGTTCAACATTGGGGAAAAGACTGTCCGATTCTAAATATTCTCCCAAAAAGGTTAAACAGGGACCAAATTTCGGTTTTACTGACTTGCTGAAAATCAACAGCAAAGAATCCTTGATGGAGAATAATGTCTCATTGTATGCACTCATTAAGTTCTTGGTCCATTCATCCTGATCTTGAATAGGCCAAACTGATTTATTTTCCCAATCCATTTCGCCATTTTCCAACGTGATTTTGCATAGATGAAATATCTTTTTTGAAGCTTCTAAATCTATTGGGGCTAACTCTTTAGGATCACTGATCAACTTGTCTTTACTTACGCCTGATAATGTTGCTGCTGTAAAAATTGCAACTGCTCGGGTAGGAATGCTAATTCTCCACAACCTTGCACATGTTGTCAATAAATTCGACGATGACTTTGGAAACAATGGCTTATCAGGATCCGATATATCATCCATGTTTTCCTTGAGTTCCAATTCAAAACATAATTTAACTAGAACCACAAAAAACTTTTTATATTCCAAAGTTCGTGGTAAGAGATAAAAATCTTCTCCAGAAGGTATATCAGGAACTGGTAGCAATCTCAGGGCAGGAGGGATTTGGTACTTTTTCAATAATTGATTACATGCATCTTCTTCTCTTTTTTTCCAATCGTTATATGCTTCAATGGTGTTGAAATTCTTCGGAGATAATTGGCCTAAATCTTTCCCCAAGTAGAACATAACTTGTTGGAGATCCTTATGTAAAGGCTTTTGCTGGGCCAAAATTTTCCAACTGTTTATGTCTTGCTGTAATTTAATCAGATCCACGGAAAAGAGTTTTTTGATCAATTTAATAATACTTTGATCCATATCATTAAGTTTAAAGGACGGCTTGGGATATTGAGCATTCGTTGGAGCATCTGAACAATCGTTTGAGGTGGTTTTTTTTGGCTTCAAGGACTCTTTGTTCTCCTGCAATTTGGCAATCAATGCATCACTGTCTTTATCCTTTTTGATCAATTCAATCAACAATTGCACGAATGTGCCTGCTTGCTTGAATACCGCCTCACTGATTTCATGACTGGGAATAGTTCCTATCTTTACCAACTCCTTGTTGGCGCACGAAACAAACTTCATCACCAAGTATTCGGGTTTATTGATTCTCAATATGTCATTCTTGAACGATGGATCCAAGAGCTCACTATAGAGCCTGAGCAACGATCTACGCGTCACATCGTCGTAATTACCTCCATGTTTCATGGCGATGACATTGAGCTTATTCTCTAGACTTGAAAGTAAATAAGTGGGCAACTTGGGGTCCTGAACATCAAACACCTTGGAGCTTCGATAGTATTTGGAATAGTTGTTGGAGGAATTTCCAGAGCCATTTCCACCAGAGCCAGCAGAACTCCCGGAAGAGATCGTACTCAACCTCGGCTGGACCATAGGCGTTCTGAAACGAGCTTCATTCACGTATTCTAGGATGTATACTTTTAAGACGCATCGGTATAGTCTTTCTAAGTCCACACCTTTATAAGCATTGTCATCAGCTAGAACGACTTGAGAGGCCAAACTGTGGGCCCTTCCACTGGAGGTTGTAACGGAGCCAGCACCGTTGGGACCACCATCTTTGAGCCTTGGTAGCATTGGTGTTGTTTGGAAGTGTGCTGCTGTCACCGTTTTGATGTAGTTTTCACGTGCTCAGGCTCGCGTGACCTAGACGAAAGGTTGTCCATGATACAGAGTTAATAGAATTGCTACTGGAGAAGGTTTAGACCTTTGGTAAATTGGTGATTAATGTGTGAAGTTATAGTATGGATATGTGGCTGAAATTATGATTCGCTCATAGGTTCATTGACGGTGTTCAACGTGCCAAGAATTTCAGGTTCAAACCCATTTTTCTGTATTTACCATAATTGTTCTCTCTTTGGTTGATATACGTATTTATTAGCAAAGCTGATTTTCCAATAGTGCTTTCACCATCCACGGTTCATCTTAATCCATGATGGTGCCAATTTGTGAGGATCTGCAGTTCATGAGTTTGCTCTAGAGATAAATAAGAGACAAACCGATAATTTGTAAGTTGCATTTTATTGAACCAAAACATCAACGTTCAAACACATTTTACATCTGTATGCTTAACTATTTCCCTAATCTTACCCTTGGTGCAGCTTTTGCAATTGCTCATGCATTGTTATACTACAGTATTATACAGAATCATCTTCATCACTCTCGTAACTGGCCTCTCTCTTGACACCATTTTCCAGTACCTCTTCGGGTTTGAAGATGTGCTTGGAGAGGATCTTATTCATTTCGAAAGCCCCCACCGTTTCTAATGTTAGTACTAAACCTCGAATAAAATTATAAAACCATAATAGATGGTCCAGTCCAACATGGAAGCTCCAAAAGGTAACTTCGAATTGTCACCTCCCACAATATACTCACTCTTTTTGAATAACCCTTGTAAGGGTCCATCACAATTAATTTGTCTCTTATCATCGGGATTCTGAAGATCGCGTGCCTTAATATATGCCCATATAGCTTTAACTACTTGTGGACGAGACAATTTAGACAGTCCAACCACAGCCAGAAGCTCGTTTGAGAGTACCATCTCCCTATTAAACCCGGTGTTAGGAGCGGGACCCAGGGTCGCAGAGCGTACCCGTTTCACCACTCTATTCTGCCGACGTGCCCTCATTAATGGTCCTGAAACCTCTGATTTCAGAAGTCTTGCGGCCATCAATGCATCTTGTCGTTCGATCTCCTCTCTACGTTCTTTCTCTGATTTTTCTTCCTCCGTTCGTCTGTCTATGAGGTCATAATATCTTCCTAGTATGATTTCGTTAATTTCTTTCTGTATGTTAGTGAATTGTGAAAATATAACTGTTTTTGCCTCTACCTACCTTGTGATCCAGGAGATCTACTCCAAATAGTTCTTGTAACGCATTTCGGATCTTCTTAACCGTGATTTGCTCCAAATCAGCCACACCAAGAATTGCCTGTAGTTAGTACACGCCTAATGCCTATGCCTTCCATTATTCAATTTTGGGAAGGAGTTGTTCATTTTTGCCCTAATAGTCGACGGGGTTGAGGCGAATTACTCACATCTATGGTTGGGAGATACTTTTCCGGGTTATACGACTCACTCATGTTGTTTATTTAGGATGGCTAGTTGAGCATTATATAGACCCGTGTGCAGGACACCGGTTCAAACAGAGTCCCACATCCAGGGATCAACCATATACAAGATGGCTTGAAAAGTAGCTAAATATGGATTCAAGGTTCAGGGAAAGTTTTTTTTTTCTCCTTTATTATTTTCAGGATTTCCTTAATTATTTTAATGTCCCGAATTTCTCTGAAATTAATATAAGAATTCCATGCTATATGAATTTTCAGAAAACTACTTGATAAGTTGATAGTGAATTTCTCCACATTATGTATGGCTTGCGGGGTGTACTCACTACGGGCTCATCATGGTTGTCTGTTAAATTACGTTCATTAATATACAGGTATTGAAATAGATAGATGTCATCGGCAATGCAGAATGGGATTCGCTATTGACCAGGGTTTGCGGACACCGCTCCCCTGTGGCTGAATATTGGGCTAGCTAGCATGACTGCTTACTTTGTCTGATTTTTCAAATTTCTCTTATGCTGTAACTCGTTCTTTTTGATCAACTTCTTTCTTTCGGCTCTCTTCAAGGTTCTAGGATCAATCAACTCATCCTCAGTATTCTTCACCTTATCTTCAACCTCAACCAACCACTGACTATCCAACTCCTTGTTCTTACCCTTGTAACCCCATTTAGGCACCCATTCTCCCTTTTCTTCATCGTATACCATCTTACCATCCTTGGCCTTGGCCTTAATACCCTTTCTTGCAGCAAATTGTTCCCATTTGGTAGGAGCCTTAGCCTTAGGAACCGCCTTTTCACGAGGTAACTCGGTTATAGGGTCAGGTAATTGTATCAATGTCATGGTAGAATCTTGGCCGGTAGACAGTCCGTGTGTGTCGCTGGTAGTCTTAACAGGTAAAGACAATAACTGGTTCACCAACAACTGTAAGTTGTCTCTGGTGACAGAAGCAAGATATTCTTCTCTGACGGAGGCATCCTTTAATTTGTCATTATCAAGAGGGTTGGTATCGAAAGTGGCTAAGTTTCCCAAATCAAAGGTGTTTGGGATTGGCTTATCGACGGTGACTGGCTTGTACTCTTTTCCCTCACTCATGTTGGTTGTAATGTAACTGATTTGGGTCTTCTCAAAATCCGATGAGGTCTGAAAAATCATCTTGTGCGCGCACGACCACACCATAATGGTCTCACTCTATAAACCTATTGTAGACAACAGGCTAAAGTATGGATTTAACAGGTACTGATCTGACAGTACCGATTGATTTACGTTAATCCTTTGAAGTCAAATCAATTTTATAAAAAGCTGGACGTGTACCATTTAACTTCTGGATGTTCGATATCAATAATTGTTCTCCAGAAATATTGAAACTAGAATAGTATGATTGATGTTAATAATTAAATACTAACATCATTCAATTTGATAGGCTTTTTTTTGGGGGTCTCTAGTGAGTGCTCTGGAGAGAGCTTCTCCAGATCCAAATCGACACCGCTGTCATAATAGTAAGTGCTCCCCCGGCCATTATAATATGTTTAAGATTCTCGTTATCTGGGGATTCTGGTTCGGTTTCAAGTCCTGGAGTAGCTGTACTTGGAGATTTTGCTGCGTCTACTAGTTGAATGAAAAGTTCATGGAGTGAAGTAGTCCAAGCAGAGGAAATATGAAGCGGAGAGTTGAGAAAAAGGTCCCGTGTGTAGTTTTCAGGCTGAACGTCTGATCTTTGTTGCTGCTTGTCGAGATCAGCCTTTAATGCCACGAAAATTGATGGAATTTCATCCAATGCTTGGGCATACTTCTGGCGTAATTCTACCAAATACTCAAATGATTCGGGATCAGAAGAGTCGTAGGCGTAACAAATCACATCACATTGATCCAATCTCACCTGATTACTTAGAATAGCCGGTTCAAGTTCCCCTAGCTCTTCTAAAATTAAATAACATTGTTTCCCTCCTCTTAATTCAATATCCTTCACACATAGTCTGGGCTTGATGGTGGGGTTATATACATCGCTGTACGAACCACGAAGAAACAGTTCAAGCAACGAACTCTTTCCTGCTTTAGGGGCTCCCAAAATAAAACAATTGAAAATATTTCTATCATTTACCGCTTGACGATAAAATTTGCCTTGTTTCTGTCTTCTTTTCCGGGGTTTGGTGACCTTTATAGCCTTAATAGATGCACCATCATCAAACCCAAGGTACGCTAAATACTCGAGCGTTGTTTTATGATCCAAGAAAGTTGTGAGATTCCACTGTGCCAACCATCCCTGTAGCGTAACATATCCTTCTTCATTACACACGATAGATGAAGGAAATTGCGATTCTTGCCATAATTTTGGAATTCCTGGTGTAGGAAGAAACAAATTATTCAATTCTTCTTCATTAAGTCCTCCATCATTATCTTTATCAAATTTTAGAAATAGATCTACCAAAAACCTATACCCCGTAGGACTTAATTCCACACTAGAATTGGGATTCACATCTAATTGAGGAAACAAAAACCGGTCATTCAACGATAATGAGTTGGTGTAGTGAAAGGCCCGTAGGATTCCCCATACTGTTTCGTAACGACCATTTTCGGCATACATTTTATTGAGAAGAATAAACCCATCTTCAGAAATTTTCTTGGTCGCCTTTGCTTCGGGGTATATCACATTATTTATTGACGTTATTATATTTTCAAACTCCTCAGTAGTTGCGTCATTGACGAAGCACTTACTATGTAAGTCAGAAAATTCCTTAAAGTCCAAATATCCATCTTGATCTTTGTCGCAAAGAAAGAATACTCTTTTGAGAGCAGCAATCACTGCTGGTTTAAGATTGCCCTCTTTAGAATCAAAAATAGGAGATATTGGATGTGTGATTGCCCTCTGGCACAAATAAAATGCTTCCACCACATTATAATTGGTCTTAGCACTGCATCTCACACAAGCTTCAATTTCTTTAAATTCATTGATCAATGGCATAAACTCATCCGAATTCAGAGTTCGGATACTGGTGCCCTTGGGTATGATATCAGATTTGTTTGCACATAAAATAATGGGCAAGTTAACACCCATAGATCGAAACATAGGCATCCAGTGCAACGAGATTCTCTCATAGGTGTAATGATCAGAATATACCAACCATATGACATCAGCACGTTTTAATTCTTTCTGAAGAGAAACGATATCGGTTGATGTAGTATCGATCACCACCGTCTTATTGGGGATGTACTGCAGTATCATTCTATTGGCTGGAACCTCACTCTTTCTAGGCTGCTTTTTGTTATCATTGCCCTCGATACTATTGGTGTAATCTGCTTTGGAAATGGTAATTGGAGGTAGAATTGTCAGCACAGCTGAGAGCGACTGTTTCTTAATAAGTGACGTGATCAATGATGATTTGCCTACTGAATCATCGCCACATACAACCACCCTAAGGGTATCTGCCATCATGGGGACTTGTATAAAAGGAAGGCTAAAAACTGGGACTGTCTAGATGAATGAGTAAAGCACCTTATGAGTAGCAGCTATAGACAAGGAGTATACAGGGAATTGAAATTGACTGCAAGTTAACAATACCCACTATACATTATAGCTATAGCTCTGGAGATGTCGATTACGTAACCGGACATGGGCTTTGGGCTTCGCTTACATAACGAATATAACCTATGAACATCTACTGTTACTAATGCCACTGATGTTGTCAAGATCATTATTGTTGAAGTCTTTGGGTGTCCCGGCTCGCTCAGGGATGCCCAGCACTGTTCGTTTCTATTCTGGGCCACCTATGGATGCTTACGAAGAAAAGATCTACAATATTTTAAGTGAAGAGTTTAAACCTAAGAGCTTGCAAGTGAAAGATGTTAGTGGAGGATGTGGCTCTATGTTTGCCATTTCGGTGGAGAGTTCTAGATTCAAGGGTATTCCTATGATTAAGCAACATAGATTGGTTAACGAGGTTTTGAAGGATGAGATTGCTCAATGGCATGGGTTGCAGTTGCAGACGAAGTCTGCGAATTGATTTCCAATGTCAAAGGAAGTAAAATATGATTTGGAGTCTGAGGCTGGTAATTTAGATGGTTTGACTTGAAACACAAGCTTCATTGATGAACTTGGTGAAATGAAGAGCCTTACACCTACACTGCAACGAAGCGAACTAGGACAGCCATTACCACTAGATAGAACAGTTGTGGAAGTCGAAGAGAAATCTGTCAAAATCATGTATATAGACTATTTAATCCCACAATACCGTTGAATGTGTTGTATTTATTTAATTGCCAATACCGTTGAATATGTTGTATTAGATTCATTTTTGCATAAACGTTTACTTGACAGTATTTCCAAAAGCTACCTTATCGTGATAATATTGGTTTATTTTCATTGGTTCATACCATATTATTGGACCATTTTAATGTTAATTTGCTGTTTTGCCAAGTAGTAGTATTTTCCACTTTCTTTGACTTTTTTTGGACATTTGACTTAGTTCATAATATGACAAAGTAAAATACCCATTTACTATGTCTTTCAGCAAAGTTCAAATACCGATGTTTCTGTAACCATCCTTTCGATCCTAAGATTATTCAAATCAGATTTAAGTTATTAACTCCAGTGGTTTCCCGATTCATTTGATAGATGTTTAACAGAGCTGGACTTCTCAACCCAATAATGTTAGTTATATGACTACAATCAAATATTTTTAATTACCAAACTAGTAATAGGACTTGCAAAATTCGGTAAATTGGGTGGTCTCGTTTCTAAATTCATTAACGATTTTAATATCGATTTTTCCTTTTCTAACCTTATACCTTTTTCTACACTGACAACGTCATTCTACTCCAACTACCTATATTTGTAGTTACTTGCTGTGTCTGTTCTTCTAATGCACGTATACTAATATACACTAATCAACGATTTCCTCCTTCTCTTCAAAGATTTCCTCCTTGATTTCTTCGATAATCTCGGCTTGCACCTCGTTAGTCTTGACTGCTCTGTCGGCATACTTGAGTCTGTAAGCTCTCCATTCTTCCAAGGCCTTACGACGAGCCAAAATAGCTTCTCTGACAGCAGCATCGGCTTCCATGGCATCAGATTCTTCGAATTGAGCACTGTATTCGCTCAACTTGGATCTGACCTTCTTTCTATCAGCTGCAGACAACAAGGAGGCTGGTCTTGGTCTCCAGATAAATTCCTTAAATTGGTCAACCGACTCATCCTTCAACAAATTACCGGTGAACTCATACAATCTGTAACCGTTTTCAATAGCGTGCAACCAAGACGAAGACCAAGCAGCAACAAATCTTCCTGATGGATCCCAAGCCAAGTTGGTCATACCAGAAAACTTATCAGTTCTTAATAACTTAACATTGGTACCTTGGACCTTCTTCTTTTCTTCTTCGAAAGAGACATCATAGAATTCAAGTTCCCCTTGAGTTCTAGAAATAGTAGCAACAACCACGTATTTACCCTTTGGAGACCATTCGATGGTGTTAGAGTACTTAGTGTCGAATTTCTTTTGGATCTTATAGGTGGAGCTAGTGACTTTACCCTTGGCCTTAGCATCAGGAGCGTAGAAACAAATGGAGTTCTTAGCAAATGCTGCGTTTTGAGTACCATCATCCAAACAAGAGATGATCACAAATCTGTCTGATTTTGGTTCCCATGCAAAATTCACCACCACTTCCTTTAATTCCAATTTTTCAACAGGAACATCTCTTTCAGTGGTCTTAAAGAATTCCAAGTTGGTGAAAAGAGTCTTACCAGACTTGGTATGACGGTCTACCTTGACACACAAGAGCTTACCTTCATCATGCCAGTGCATCTTACAGTCACTAACTTGAAACAAATTAACAGTTCTCAACACTTGTTTGGAAGGAATTTGCATCAATGCAACTCTAGCGGTTTGGTTTGTGCTCTCTGGAGTCCAGTAGGACAAAACATGGTCACCATGTTCACTCTTGGAGTTAGCGAGATGGACACCAGCTGGAGCCCACTCGAAATCCACCAATCCGTCGATCTTTACCAATTTCTTATCTAACAATTGGAAAGATGGAGTTTCATAAATAGCTAAAGCTCCTGGACCTTGACGAGCGCAGTACTTGTCATCGAAGGACCATTTGACCAAGGGCCATGGCATTTCCTTTTGACCTTCCAAGTATGGAGGTAAAGCAAAGGTTCTGGCAGGTTCACCAGTAGCCAAATCCCAGATGACCAATTTATGGCCCTCACTTTCTGGACCGAATGGGAAATGAGCTCTTTCTGCTGCACTATCTGGTAAAGTGATTGGTAATGGAGATAAAGTCACCATATACTTCTCGTTAGGAGAAAAGTCTACCAAACGGACTTGGTTATGGACAAATTTACTAATACTGTGGAAATCAGCACCACCCCATGATTGAATACCTTGAGGATGAATGGAAAACAAAAAGGTACCTTTTGGAGAGAACTTGGCATACTTGGAGGTGAAAGCCTTTCTTGGCTCGATGACTGGTTCTGGATCATTGTTCTTCTTGTTCCAGTAAACACCAACGGTTTCAGAAAAGTGCAAAGCGATTTGATCTCTTCCTGCTTCGTCTTGTAACCAGGACTTCAAGTAACCATGGCTCTTAAATGGGGGTAACTCTGGTTCTTCAAATTCTTCAGGTACATTTCCTTCGGTACAGTACTTCTCGACATCAGCTAACTTGTTAATCTTCAAGTTGTGACTCTTATCTAATGGCTTACCATTTAATTGTTTAACAGCAGCATCGGCTCCTTCAACAGTCTTATATTGAACGAATAAGAAACCCTTGGTCTGGCCATTCTCAATAGGCATGTGAATACCTTCTTCGCCCTCGACTATTTCTCCAACCGAACTCAACTTCTTTCTGATAAAGTTGGTCAAAAGACCGGCCTTGGCCTCAGGTGCAATTGGAGCTCCATCGACTACGACAAAGTTATCCAAGCCCACATTTACTTCGAATTTTTCTTCGAGATCGGAGAAGTCGATGTCGTCCAATCTGATCTCTTTCTCGAGCTCTTCGTAGTTGTCCATGTTGTTTGGAGAGTATAGTTTATTATGTGAAAAATTTTTCTAAATACCAGGTCGTGCGAAGGTAAAAGTGTTGGTGACAGAGATGGAAGTAGTTTACAATAATAGATCAAAAAACTAAGAATAAGCCGTATTTCATAGTAGTGTTTCCAGTTGTAGTACTGAACATGGGACATCTATAAGTTATACGATCCTTATACAATTTATAGTTATCAACGCGTAGATCAACATCAATAGGTGATTGTGCGAGCCAACGGTGACACTTCCTACCATGCAGTCCACTAATAAATTTACTGTGTCTGGGATAACTGACATTACATTTGACTTTTTTTTACCATAGATTGGTTGTGGTCAATCTTCATACTAACTTTATAATTTTTATCTTGATATGAAATTCTCCACTAATGGTGGTTATTGTTGGTCTAATGCATCGACAGTAATTGACTCTAGTATATTCCTGGATCCATAAACTGCGAGTGAAAAATACAGTAGTGGTAAATTAATAGGGTTTTTTGAAAATTAAAAAGTTAAATTAGTGGTTGGAATTAAATTTGATCATGGCATTTCGATAAATATTCTAGCTGCTTTCTTTCATAAGCTCTGCTCTTAGTCTGGAATTCTCCATTTCGAGCTCCTTCAACCTTCTATTGGCCTGCTTGCTCTCATATACTCTTGCTTCTCTCTCGGACTTCCATCGATTCCACAACTCATCCATACGCAATTTTGTCCTAGGAGAGTCGTTTTCCGTCATGTCTATACGTTCCTCTGGATTCACCTGTTTAGATAACGAGTCGTTAAGATTGTTGAGTTCATCTATTCGTTTGTGAAGCTTTTCAACATACTCTTTGTTTTGCAGATTTCCTTCAGATTCCTTTAAAAGTAGCTTGACATGATCATTAACTATCATTTCCACCGCTCTTGCAAAATAATCAAATATAGATCTGTGAAGTTCTCTCATATAATTGATATCGGTACTATCCCATCCTTCATCCATTTTAGCAAGCTTCTTGATCAAGGAATCAAGTTTCTTGGTTGGATCCTTAACTGAAGCATCATCCGCTATCTTATTAAACGACTTTAAAAGCTTCTGAAATTCGTGAACATCCACTGCTAAAAGCTCTTTAAGTTGATACTCTAAAGTGTTTAGTTTTTTGGTTGCATCCGAACTTTCGTTGGTACCTCCCACAGTAAGTGCTGTCACTTTATCAGTCAAACTTCTAATTGTTGACTGTAACGATTGTTTGTCGTTTGTAAGTGCCTCCACTTTATAAGAAAGACGTATGTTTTCCGCTTTATATATTCTTTGCTTCTCAATTGCAATATCAAGATCTTTTTTAGACTTTTCTGAAACTCTCTCTTCAGCTTTAAAATGCATTAAATCTTGTTGACCCTGGTGTAACTGATCTGTTAATGAGGAAATCGTGTTGGAAGAGTCCTCTTGAAGCTTATGGTATCTGTCAGTTAAATCATTAAACTCTCCATGAAGACTATTTAATGCCTTATGTGAATCAAGTAGTTCCGCTTGTAGCTCTTGCTCATCCAAAGTATCTCTTGTAAGACTTACTCCCAGTACTTCTGTTATGCTCCCATTCCGATTTTGGGTTTTAGAGAATTCTTTGAATTCATTCACTTCATGCTGCAATTTATCTATCACTTTCTGATACTCATCAAACTTTGCATCAACGACATTATTTATAGCATTAAGTTTCGAATTTTCTTCTCGTAATCTTTCAAACTCTTCAGAATGGTGATATGAATCAGTTTTCTCTAATGTCACACACAAGTTTTGGAACTTTTGGCTTATCAATTTATAGCTATGCTTAACCTTATTAGCTTCTTCGATCTCATTTTTCAAATCTTTTTCAAGCTTGGTGGTCTCTGCTTTCTGATTAGAAAATTCTTTCTCCAATTTGTCTATTGAGCCTATCAATTCTTTAATTATGGCTATATGGTTCTGGGTTTCTTCCAGATCACCAGTTACCGGAGGAGTTGGAAGCGATTTCACTGGTGAAGTTAATAACTCGCCGAATTCAAAACTTATGACTTGAAGTTTCATTTCTAGTGGTCTATTGGAAGAAGCAGAGTCCATGCACCTAGCTAAGGCTTCTTTGGTACGAGCATCTGTCTTGGGATTCAGAATCAAAACTTGTAGGATTTGATTAACAATTTGAGTGCAAGCTTCTATATAATCGTTCAAATTATGAATCTGATTTTCTTTAGCTTGTAATTGTGTTTGAAAAGCTTCCAAATTTTCATATAAATCTTCATTCAATTTAAATATCTCGTCATAGTTCTTTAATAAATTAGTGTAATCAGTTTCTAACTTGGAGGCTTCTTCCGCTTTAGCTTGTGAAAGACCATTAAAACTCTGCTGGAACTTGGTCAACTCATTCAAGTCCAAAAACTCATTTTCTTTATCGGAACCCGATCGACTTTTATCAATTAAATTCTGAAGAAATTGCTTGAAGAATTTAATTTGAATCCTGTATCCTGTGATTTGTTTATTAAGATCGTCGACTTTAGTAGCTGTAGATGCATCCTGAGGTTGGAACGAGTTTCTTGAAGTTATACTTGCTTTTGCTGCATGTGAAGGATTAAATGATAATGATGGTTCTTGTGTGGTATAGGAAGAACGGAATTTCCCCCAAGTAGTCTTTGGTTTCGAGGTTATAAACGGCAATGGTTTTTCAAAACTGATATCATGGTCCAATTGTGCCTGGGTATCATTGTATCTGGAGGTATCAATGGTTGAATTGTGGAATTCGAGTTGTTTCTCTTTAGACGGTTTATGCTCACCACTGGCTCTAAGATTAGCCAAAGATTCTCTTAGACTAGCAATACTAGCATCCATCTCCTCTATAGTATGGTTGTTCTCCTCTATGGTATTCTCCTCTGTATAGATCTTCATATTCTCTGTTTGAGTTTCATTAATATGTGACATATCGGGTCCTACATCATCGGATGCATCCTGAAACTGTTCTGAATCGCTTTCCAACTCATTTGGAGTCTCTAATACCTTCAGAAGCTCAAGCTGACTGGAGTCCTCAATCGTACGAGAACTGGCAAGATTTGGATCTGTTATAAACGGACTAGACACCGATTCATCAGTGTTGGTATGGTCGCGTAACCCATATAAATAACTATCATTATCAGAAACATTGAGAGTCTCACTATCATCGGCATGGGTCATTGTGACCATTGTCGGTAGCTTAGAATAGGACTAGGGATAAATGGTTGAAGAGTGGGGTTAGAATGGGTGGTAGTAATGTGATGGTTTCAAAATTGATTTGTTTGGGTTTGATCTCGCGTAACGAGCTCGAACGTAGGGGTACTAACTATTAACTAGGGACAACAGAGAAAGGCAAATAAAGGATGTGGTGGTTAAATATGGGTATATAAGTGGTATATAGAAGCTAACTGATGATATTTTACTTTTTTAATTTTCACCAATATTATCTTGACGGACTAAAGACTAATGGGGAAGATATTATTATTGTATGGTAATAGACAGAAGCATGTTATGATAAGTTAATAAGGTGGATTCACCAACTTAAACTAACTCTAATAAGAACATACTAAACGCTATTGTAGCATAACAATTAAAATCTAGCTTAAAGTATATGAATTCATATAAAGTTCATTATATATGGATAATTAATGGCTAAGCTATGGATGGTAATCTTACAAAGAGAAGATACGTTCTACAGTATTCCGTCAAGTTTTTCTGTCAACGATGCTTTATTATCTTGATAATTAATCTTGATCATATCGATCTCTAAGATTCCATTTCTTCATCTTCTTCACCCTCTTCTTCTTCAGCGAGCTTTCTGGCTTCCTCTAACAAATCATCTGGAACAAATTGATGCAAGCCATCAGTCTCCTCCTTAGAGACCCATGAGATCTCCAATTCATAATCTTTGTCCTTATTATCCTCATGAGCCTGGTGAATGATCCTAGCAGCCACCTTGATGGCTTCTCTCACAGTTAATTCTTCGTAGTTCAATTTTTCTAACTCGGATTTGGCAGTTTGACGGCCCTTACCAGTTGCAGCACCCGAATAACCCCAACATGTTCCACTGGGTTCAATCATATATAAATGTGGACCATTGTCATCTACACCTCCCACAATAGAAACCACTCCAAATGGTCTAACTGAATTGTAACAGGTGTAATTTTGCACGTAGATACCCAATCTATCCATTAAATGAGGAACAGATACTGGGGTTTTGTATATCGATTTGAATGATTGTGCTTCATCACGGCCACGGTTCACAAAATGACGACCATCCGGTAAAAGCCCCGAATATACAACTCCAATGTGTCTGTCAACAGTCTGTATACGTTTGTTTCTTCCTGGAACCAACAACTTTGAATTTATAATCTTTTCAACTGCCAACACCACACCATCTTTACATTTGATACCGATAGAGGTACCTCCATTTTCAACTGCCTTCATGGCATATTCCACTTGGAAGTTTCTTCCGTCTGATGTTAGTATGAAATGAATCGTTCAAAGGTCAATTCTTTGATAATCTTGATCTTATCCACATTTTATTATCTTCTTGAATCCTAACCAGTGGTTTATCATGACTTTGACCTGTTATTTGCTGCTACGTACCTGGTGAAAATACACTGTTGGACAAATCGTATCCCGTCCCAATTGAAGTCTTAAGTTAGTAAGGCTAAGCACATGATGGCCCTATACATTGAGCCATGATTGATCATAACATACCATTTTATTGATGTAGTACAGTAGTTGCCACCAAAAAGTAGCGAAAATCGACACCATGGTATGGTGCACGTGACGTATACCGTCCAGGCTGAGACTGAGTAGAGCTGATTATTAACGCGTAATGGTGGTGACATTGAAGTGGCCATTGTTGGGAGTGATTGTGAGTATTCATAACCCAAGAGATATACTGAGATAAGGACAGGCTTGTGGCTTGAAAATCTTACCCATGGTTGTGATAGATATTTCAGCAGTCTTGCATAGAATTCTATTTCATATCCTTATGATTTCAGATTAAAGGACAACTATGAGATAAATGATCTGGTGATTCTAGAAGCTTTAGCACTGATCAATGACAACTGAAATTGTGGCGTTTGTCAAACAACTCCTTCCAACTGAAGATATCAACATAAGCTTCAAATAAGAGATTCTTCTAGATGGGTTGAACTGAGCAATATTTCCCAGTGGTTTAACCTTTTGAACCCTATAGCCATCTTAGTACAGCCCATACTTCATAAATGTACTCTATCATATAAAATTACTGGTTTCGGTGGGTTATCTTGTCAAGTTCCATGTACTTGGTGCCATTATCTCGATTGTTAATTTATGCGTTACTAACTATAGATCCCCTCCATCATCATAACATTCTTAGGATATGGTTCTCATTTCCTCATATTGTCCAAACACCTGAGTAGATCCACCCAAATCTGGTTTCAGGTATGTGTAACTATGGTGTGGATCTCGTACATTGTCGCCATAAAGGTTCCACCAGGCAGTCCACCTAAAAACTTTGAGCCTAAACCAAACGAATGGCGTCGTTGGTGTAAGAAATGCGAAAATTACAAACCAGAACGTTCTCATCATTGCAAAACTTGTAATACTTGTGTGTTACAAATGGATCACCATTGTCCATGGACGTATAACTGTGTGGGACACCGTAATATGGGCCATTTTTTGAGATTCTTGGGTTGGGTCATGTTTACCACTGGGTTTGCATTTCTTGAAATAGGCAAATTGGCAGTTCGATACTACGAAGATCGTCATCTTCCCTCTTATTTAATTAACAAGTGGGAATTAGCGGCGGTGATTATTTTACTTCCAGGTCATTTTTTGGTATTTTTCAGTATTTTTGTCTTGACCATCAGATGCTTAATAAATTGGGTAGGAAAAGGTATGACGCAAATTGAAGTATGGGAATGGGAGCGTATCGAGCACCAATTCCATACTGAACGCATGTGGTCTCAGATAAGACTCAATTATGAAAGACTTCATGGCCATAAAATGCCAGAATTATCATCTTGGAATGAACTGGCTGTGTTGCTGCAAATAGAAGAAAGAGAAGCCATTGCTCAAGAATCAGGAACCCAGTTACCACAGTCTCTGATTGTGCCTGCAAATTTCACCACTGATGATTTAGTATTTCCTTACGATTTAGGATTATGGAATAACTTCACCGCTATTTGTGGATATCCGTGGGATTGGCTTCTTCCATGGGCTGAACCAAGGTCCAGTGGGTACCATCCCACAAAGACTCCATATCTCGATGAGGATCAACTCAATTTACCCTGGCCTCCAGATGGAGGTCACCAGGAACAAACTACGTTTGCTAGTGATACCAATACAGACATAGAATTGTCAGATTACCGAAATATTAGTTTGTTGAAAAAGAGACTTGACCCAAGATCTACCTTGGAACGGAAAAAATGGGTCAATGATATGGGAGAAAGGTTGGATGATTATGGTGTGGATTTGGAGGCCGAAGACCCTGAAAGCGAGGTACTTTTACAAACTGAGGGGCCATCGAGAAGATCTACAAACTTGAATGAAGTAAGAGGTGATGAATAGAGCAGAAACCCATTGAAGGCAGACGTATTATATTTTACAATATTCATGTACACTTCAAGATGGATGGTAGTCAGATCAATTGTTAAAACTTATATCAATTAGTTCATAAGGTGGTAACCCCGATTAAATGAGAATATAAAACTACTAGCACATTACAGGGCAATAAATAAACTTACTATTGAATAAACGAGAACACGGCTATATATACGAGAGAAAAAGATCAGTTCGTTCTTAACTCTATTTTCAAGAGTTCATGCATGTACGTAATCAATAAATCTGTAATGAATATTCTTATGATGAAAAATCATGCTAGAATGATGAATTTTCCAGATAAAACGCCTCCATTCGTCTAAACTAAAAGTCTTATCAACAGCCTCACAACCAACAATAGACCACATCTACTATCCATCTATATTGACACTCATTGCACGTGAGGTGTAGTCCCTCCGCCATAGGACTCCGAATCGAACCCCGATAACCACAACATATCACGTGGTATATGGTGATCAAACAATTATTTTGCCATAATTACTCCGCGTCTATATAAATCCCTGAATTTGCAACTACACCAGCAATTCTCCAATTTAATCAGCAATGCCAGAAAACTCCACCTTAAGATTGGGCTCTACTGCCCCAGACTTTAAAGCCGAAACCTCCAATGGACCAATCTCCTTCCACGAATTCATTGGTGACAATTGGGCTGTCTTGTTTTCTCACCCTGATGATTTCACCCCTGTGTGTACCACTGAATTGGGTGCCTTTGCCAAGTTGGAACCAGAATTCGCCAAGAGAGGTGTCAAGTTGATTGGTTTGTCTGCCAACAACACTGACTCCCACAAGGCTTGGATCAGAGACATCGATGAAGTCACTGGCTCCAAGTTGACTTTCCCAATTGTTGCCGATCCAGAAAGAAAGGTTGCTCACTTGTACGACATGATTGACTACCAAGACGCCACCAATGTTGATGACAAGGGTGTTCAATTCACCATCAGATCTGTTTTCGTTATCGATCCAAAGAAGAAGGTCAGATTGATCTTAGCTTACCCTGCTTCTACTGGTAGAAACACTGCTGAAGTCTTGAGAGTTGTTGACTCCTTGCAAACTGGTGACAAGCACAGAGTCACCACCCCAATCAACTGGGTCCCAGGAGATGATGTTATTGTCCATCCATCCGTCTCTAACGAAGAAGCCAAGACTTTGTTCCCTAAGTTTAGAATCATCAAGCCTTACTTGCGTTTGACTCCTTTGGATGTTTCTGAACAAAAATAAGGTTGATCCTTATGTAATATATGTTAGTGAATAACGACATCACGAAGTGAACACCAGTAGAATCGTAGTAGATAAAAAGTCTATTCAATCACCCGACTTCATAGTATTAATTGGGTTATTAATTGCAGTGGTGACTGAAACCTTCACTGGTTCAGAAGTCATCAAAGTCAAGTGTTGACATCCGTAAAGGAGCTATCTTATGAAACAATCTTATACCAGACCAACTAATATTAAACTAACCTTTTGGTAATTGGGTGATCTGGCTGTTAATAAATATTACCAATTAACTTATTCCTAATTCTTTAAAGCTACACACACAATTTGGAACACCATACCAAATCCAGATGAAACCAGCTAATTACGGAGTATCCCGCCGTTTGGGATTTCTGGTCTATTTATAAAGTCTATATTAAAATTTCTGAAGTGAGTGCATAGAAGAAATACATTCAGTACATCTAAGGTAACCATCAAGCGGATTGAAGCATTTTGGGTGTCATAGCAATTTGCTTAGATTCGCAAATAAATAATATTGTGATCGTGCTACTTACTCCATTGAAAGCCCCATGCCTCCCCGCTATCCGTATTGGGACAGTTAGGCTTGTTGCTACTAGTCTTTTATAGTTCAGTTACTCTTGGCTCTTATTGGTCAGACTACCGTCGTGCGTTATCATTATTATCAATAAGCATACCCAACGGGAAATCCGCGCGTTATTATGTCATGATTATGCATAGGCGCAGAGATGGACCCATCCGGAGTAGTAATGGGTTATGTAAGCAGGTTTTAAGGAATAAGAACCCAATCTTGAGCACATGCCCGTTATTACTTATAACTTATACTAACATTACTCATTACAATAATTTATCTTTTATTATTCATACAACATATTCACACTCGCTTCGTTCGAGGTATTCTCTCACATCGCTCCAGTTTTGTTCACTTTGCTCAAACTTTTCTTTTGCTAAAGCCTCTAATTTACATATAATACAGTTACAATGCCATTTCTGAATCTCCATCCTGCTGGAGATCAGTGTAATCAAACTCTTCGTTGTGTTCGCTCATGCCAAAGTAATTTTCGTGCTCCTGCTCGAATTGATTTGGCTGCTGTGGAGGAGTCACGGCTCCTGGCCCCAACCCCAGATATCCATCCACAACGTACATTTCAGCCTCATCGCTAGGACTAAGCTTTATCACCGGACGTTGTTGTTGCTGTTGGTTAGGCCCATTCAAGTGACCAGTCTGTTGATATTGATGCCCACTATATAAGGACTGAGGAGTCGAAGGCATGTACTCCTCCTGAGGAGCCGTGGTTTCAGGAGCTAGTTTGACAAAGGTTATGTCTTCAAACGCTACATCTTCGAACTTGGTAACGTTTTCACCTTGCTCATTCTGATATTGTCTGAGAGATCCCCATGGCGTAATTTTGACAATTCCCCCTTCTGGATGAGCGTACACAGGCCATTCATCCGAAGTGGTGTACTCTTGAGTTGAAGCATCGCCATTTCTGGTCTTTTTAGCGTGCTCTGAATTGCCTTCGTCTCGTTTTCTTTTAGATGCAAAATTCATGGTGGAAGCAGCCTGAACGAGCTACACGGGCACGCGAGGCAGAGGAGATGGGTTTTTGTTTGGCGTCCCACAAGCACTGGTAGTTTGCACTTACTATGGAACGGTGGAATGAAAATCGGCAAGCTTGGCTGGTAGAGTTTTTTCACCAGCGGAAAAGGCTGAATATATAGCTAGTTCCAACGCGCATGCCTCACGTGCAGTCTCACGTGCTCTATCTAACTGAGAAGGGTCGTGTGAGGCTGCCCGGCTCATAACGTTCGGACTGGAACGATGAGTGAGTGAATAAGTGCACTTCCTGTATGCAACTGTTCGGGCGTAATCCTGTACTTCAACCCTGCCGCACACCACACGTGACCGCTAACTTATCAAATCGTAATTTTCCAATAAGCAGTGGAGATTGGTCGAGCCACCACTACTTAATAATGATTTCCTATTAGTAATCGGTATTATCTTGGACTTAATTTGATCACCTCAATCTGAAAAAATATTATGGTATATTGTAAATGGCTCTATAAACATGGAGCACCCTCCTATGTTGGTTTCATGTGTTCGTAAACTAGAGCCTATATAGAATAGCTAACTGGGTCCACCAAACGTAGCTTATTTTGTGCAGGTCTGCATAAGACAAGGGGAGAAATTTGAGATTCAAACCATCATATAATGAAAAAAGTATCAGGTTTTTATACTCACCTTTTGCTCAGCTAATATTGCTTGCTGCAATGATAATTTACCAAATGATGAACAACATTTTCTCAATTTCAATTCAAATATAATGCACATAATGAGAACAGTGAAGAATCTCCAATATTAACATGATCCTAGAGATTAAAATTAATAAAATGCAAATTAATAATCTCGATTCTTGAAAGAACGCAACAAGGGACATTGTAGGAAAGGACGATTACGGAAATATAAGTAACATACTTTCATGATGATTTAGGAGCTCCTGTAAAAAGAGGTTTGAGCGTGAGAAAAGACTTGCCGGAAACTGAACCCTAATTGATGCGGTTATAAAAATTGGGTTTGGCTATGATTAAATATCATGAGTCTCCTTTCTGGTCGCCTTTTTCAGTGAATGAATGAAGGAAACTGTGTGAATCCACAAGCCTGATTCGCATAGTACTTACTCGTAGACTGGCTTGTTACAAGACCAAGTACTAAACTAATGGAGTTAACCCTTGTTAAAATTTCGCTACTAAGACTGACTTACTCTTTAAAGCATAATCTGATGTACTGAGATAGCCAGGATTATTGTGACTCGATTCAACTATTAAACTGATCTAACCCTCGACTACATCTGTGAGTAACAAGCGTCAAGAGTGGAAAATTTGAGGCTACGTAAAATCCCCAGAAATATAAACTGTTAGTATGGCATAACCAGGAAGATCAAGTAAACCATCTCAGAAAATTGCTATAAACCCATTCTTGCCAACATGTATAACGTCTAAATACCGGCTTGATTCAGTCTTTAGATTATCGTGTTTGGTCACATGTTTTTTGGCGCGTGATTCCTATCCAATGAACAACTCTCATTTTCAAATCTTTTTAAAAATTTATCCAATAACCACCCAACACAATGTTAAGAGCTAGCACCTTAAGGAACTTAGGTAGAGTTGGCAGAGTCAGACACTTCAGTGCCGTCTCCAGATTAAACGCCGCTGCACCTTCTTCCGAACCAAAGCCATTTCATAATGCCCTTGGACAACCTGCCCAAAGATTCTCTGGTGAACCAGGAACGTTTGGTAAGACCACTTTTTCTGAAGTAATGGATGAGGTTGATATGGTGTGGGGACGTGATGATGACCCTAAAAAAGTGGAGAAACAGAACTCCAAAATCAGACATTTCACTATAAATTTCGGTCCTCAACATCCAGCTGCCCACGGTGTGTTAAGATTGATTTTAGAATTACATGGTGAAGAAATTGTCAGAGCCGATCCTCACGTCGGATTGTTGCACAGAGGTACTGAAAAATTGATAGAATCGAAGACTTACATGCAAGCATTGCCATACTTTGACAGATTGGATTATGTTTCCATGATGACCAATGAATTGGTATTTGCCTTGGCTGTGGAGAAATTGCTCAATGTTGAAGTTCCTTTAAGAGCAAAGTACATTAGAACCTTATTTGGTGAAATCACCAGAGTTTTGAACCATTGTATGTCTGTGTTATCCCATATTATGGATGTCGGTGGTTTAACTCCTTTCTTGTGGGGTTTCGAAGAACGTGAAAAGTTGATGGAATTCTACGAACGTGTTTCTGGTGCTAGATTGCACGCAGCATACGTTAGACCAGGTGGTGTAGCTCAAGATTTACCTGTAGGTTTATTAGATGATATCTACATGTGGGCTACCCAATTCGGTGATAGAATTGATGAAACTGAAGAATTGGTCACTGATAACAGAATCTGGAAGGATAGAACCATTGATGTTGGTGTTGTCTCTGCTGAAGATGCTTTGAATTACTCTCTTTCCGGTGTTATGTTGAGAGGTTCTGGTATCCCATTCGATATTAGAAAGTCTCAACCTTATGATGCTTATGACTTGGTTGACTTCGATGTTGCTGTTGGTATCAATGGTGATTGTTATGATCGTTATTTGATCAGAATGGCTGAATTCAGACAATCATTAAGAATCATTTTCCAATGTATAAACGATATGCCAGAAGGTCCTGTTAAGGTCGAAGACTACAAGATCTCTCCTCCTCCAAGATCAGTCATGAAGGAAGATATGGAAGCCTTGATCCACCATTTCTTGTTATTCACTAAGGGATTTGCTGTTCCTGCTGGTGAAACTTATACTGCCATTGAAGCTCCAAAGGGTGAAATGGCTGTTTACGTTGTTTCCGACGGTTCTGAAAGACCTTACAGATGTAAGATCAGAGCTCCAGGTTTCCCACATTTGGGTGCCTTTGATCACATTTCTAGAGGTAACTTATTGGCTGATGCTGTTGCCATTATTGGTACTATGGATTTGGTGTTCGGAGAAGTTGATCGTTAATCGAATCCTAGCATTATTCCTCAAATTATTCATCGATACCGTGAGTCAATCACAGAAATTCACAATACCTGAAGGTAGACCAATTGCCCTATAGACAAGTCTATTTCATAATATTAATCTTGTTGGGTGGTCACATACATAAATCATCGCGGACATGTCTTGCGATGGTAGGCGGTCTCCGCTTTGTCATTCTATAATATATTGATCTTTATATATAAGTCATTTACTCTAGTGAAATATAGTGTAGAGTAAGTAAAGGGAGCTACCTGCGCCTCCTAACATCATAAAAGTTTTGAATACCGTACTTGACTCGTCGTCGAAGTGTTGTGGACCCTGGTACATGTACTGAGCATTCGAATTGGTAAAAGGCGACGTTGATTGATGAGGTTCTGCTCTTCCACGATTATGATTTGATGAATTATTGTGATCATCTCGATTATGCACATGTCTCATGAGATGCTTGGTAATTAATTCTTCACTTAATTTTTCGCCCAGTTTACTCAATTGACCCAAGATCTTGTTTCGTTCTGCCTCTGATATATTCCTGGTGATCATTCTTTGCTCGAATTTCAAGTTACGAAGTAAATGCTGGTTGTAATCGAAATGAGGTACATCAAATCGATCCCCATAATTCTTATGATGTCCAGAAAACGTAGACTGTCCCGTTCCATCATAACCCTCGCCGTAATGTACATGATGGCGTTTGGTATTGAGTCCTGAAGCGGTATACGAGTCATGACTGGATTTGGATCTAGAGTAGTATTTGGCTTCTCCGTAGTATTTATTGTGCCATTCTGATGCAGGTGATCTTCTCTGGTAATTTATCAGAGACAGATGGCCTCCTGCAGCTCTCAACTCATGATCGTATTGTTTCTTTCGCTTAACATCCTTTAGTACATCATATGATTGTACTATCTTGACAAATTTGGTACTATTAGCTTCTTTTTCCTCTGGAGAAAGGTGAGAATTCAAATCTGGATGGTATTTCTTACTGAGCTTCTTGAATTGCATCTTAATGTCCTTTATTGATGCGTTATGTGGGATTCCTAGTCGCTCATAGTGACTAATGGAATCTTCAGAAGCAGTGGAATATGCTCTAAAATGTCTTGAACAACTCCTCGAATTGAAACCAATCGACCGGACAAACATCGTGGGTCACTTAAAAGGCGACAATGCAAGGTATAGAAGGTATGTAGAAGCTTGACAATAGTAGATGTTCTTGGATCAACTTCCTAGCAATGCGATGTCGGAGTATGGGCTGGGTTCCGGTGCTGCGATCATGTGCACATGACCGGAACTGTAAAGCAACTCAAAGGTATATTTAGAGTGATATCCTTCAGGCAGAAAGGATAGATGATTCTGGACCTATCAATGCGGAGTAGGAATTCAATGTTGGTCTTGGTGAATATTGCAAAATTCAGTGTCTCCCGCAAAATTTATACTGTCTGGATCATTAGCTGGTTGGAAGAGCCATAAATTTATCATATCAATAATTTGATACTTGAAGACAATCATTAGATGTAATATGGAAGTGTATATGGCATAAAAATCTAAGGAAGTGTAGAAAGCTCAAGTGTACTCTCAATTTGGTGATTGCAATAATTCCAAATTTACAACAAAATTTATAGTTATAGACAAAGTCATCCACAAATGAATTGTATGTATTGTATTTACAATAAGTAGACCATTATTGTTCGAGAGCTTCTAATGCAACATAAGTGGATTTGCATTATTTTTTGTAAGGATGTTGCAATTTCACTTAGGAATTTAACCTTTTTTTGGGGGGCAGAATGTTTTCAAGCATGTAAAAACTCAACTATTTCTTAAAGATTATGTGCTAAAATTTTGATTTGATATCTTGCTTTTGGATAAAGAACTAAGTATAAGTAACTAAACATTCAATTGACTGCTACTTGGTCTTATTCCAAAACCTCAAAACAACTACAGAAAAATCCGTGATAGTTTAGTGGCTAGAATTACCGCTTGTCGCGTGGTAGACCGGGGTTCAATTCCCCGTCGCGGAGTTTTGTTTGCGCAAATGGTTTAGTGGTAAAATCCAACGTTGCCATCGTTGGGCCCCCGGTTCGATTCCGGGTTTGCGCATTTTTTACCAAATTGGTAGCACTCAATATATGGCACTGGTATCTCGTATAAGGCAATATAAAATGGATATTTTAATATAATAATATTAGTAATAAGTTGATAGGAGATTAATGACTTTGGGTATTGTTGTGACGATTGCTCTCCATTGCTATTGGCTGAAAATCTATTAATTCCCAGAATGGATACCATCCCGAATTTAATAAATCTAAATTCCTGTAATAAAGAAGGTCGTTCCGAATCTTATCAAGTCAACAATTTCAATTCCTTGTTGTGTCTTTAGCTTAGTTAGAGAGTATGAAATTAGAAATTACCAATATCAATAGTATGTGATTGGACCGAATTGGTTTCTAACTCCCTAATTCCATCTTAGGTAGAATTTGTTAACTACTACTATCACTATATATTTCTTATCTTCATGAGTAGTCCACCGTCTTGCGGGTTCGGATTCTATTGCGAGCACTGGTCCGGGTTATCGGATATGTAGATATCCACAGAAAACATCAATTTTGCTTAATTCAAGGTATTTCCCAAAGTAAATTTAATTGCAATAATGATCCGGTAATACATGTATCATAACGCACCAAACGTGGCTGAATATTCAAGCATTAACCATTATCTGGGGAAATCACGACAATTCATTGCGACCATGCTTACTAATGTATTGATATAAAAGCACGGAAATGGAACCAACAACTCAATTGCACGGTGGTACTTTGCTATAATGTCGGCTCCACAAATCACTTACAAAACTTTAGGAAACTCTGGTCTCAAAGTAGCCCCAGTCATCTTGGGATGTATGAGTTATGGTAACAAGAATTGGGCCGATTGGGTAATTGAAGACGAAGAACAGGTTTTCAAAATCTTCAAGAAAGCTTACGATCTGGGATTAAGAACTTTCGATACCGCAAATGTCTATTCCAACGGATCCTCTGAAATTTTAATTGGTAAGTTTCTTAAAAAGTATGACATTCCTCGTAGCAAAGTGGTGATTTTATCGAAAGTGTATTTCCCTGTTGGACCTGATCCTACTGGTCCTAGAGTTAATGAGTTTGACCCCACCTTTTCTGCTTTCGAATACGCCAATTCTAAAGGGTTATCAAGAAAGCATATTTTTGATGCTGTAGAAGATTCGGTTAAGAGATTGGGCACATATATTGATGTATTACAAATTCACAGGTTGGATCACGAAACTCCAAAAGTTGAAATCATGAGGGCTCTTAATGATGTGGTTAGCCTGGGTAATGTTAGATATATTGGTGCTTCTTCAATGAAGGCAGTTGAATTTGCTCAATTACAATTTATTGCCGATAAATACAACTGGACGAAGTTCATTAGTATGCAAAACTTCTATAATTTACTTGCTCGTGAAGAAGAGAGAGAAATGATTCCATTCTGCCAAAATAATGAATTCGGATCCGTTGGATTGATTCCATGGTCGCCAATTGCTAGAGGTTTATTGGCACGTCCATTGAAGTCTGTTTCTGAATTCAATAGATCTGCAGAAACCGATCAAACCTTTAAAAGAATTGGTTTGGCTAATTTGACCAAGGCAGATGAAGAGATCATCAACAGAGTTGAAGAACTCTCTAAGAAGCACAATGTCAGCATGGCTGTAATTGCTACCAGCTGGTCAATTAGTAAGGGTACTATTCCTATTGTCGGTATCAATTCTGTTGCTAGAATTGATGATATTCTTTCAGCACTTACCTTTAAGTTGACTGACGAGGAGACCAAGTACTTGGAAGAGCCATATGTTCCAAAAGCACCAATTGTGTAAAGGAGTTAGAATGTGATGGAGAATATTTCTAGTATGTTATCGGATTGGTATAGTACATCTCTCTTAATTTCAATAAAACACTAAATTGGTAAAACGGTTTTACAAAACCAAATTAATAGTTGCGTTCATTGAGTTGAACTAAATTGTACAATTAAGAGCTTCTGCAAGACAAAATATGTTCAACGCTACCTGAAAGCATCATTCCTTCCGATCGTATTGACTTAAACAAAATTTGGAAGTTCAGCTTCTACAAAATCGGGCCAGTTTGGAAAGGTTAGTTTCAACTAATAATGAAAATTGTAGAAGTTCATCTCATCTTATTATTTGGGGCATTTTGTCGATTAGTCGGTATAGTAGGATGAAAAAGTACTTATTTGAATCATTATATTCAGAACGAATTTTCCAAATCATATTGTACCAAATAATATCTTTAAGATAGTTTGAGGTGTCTAAAATCAAACTATTTGAGAATAAAAAAATGACAACTCAACTAAATACACATTTAATACTGACGGATCATACTTGGCCTCTGCCTTGATTTGAATCCGAAATAATCAATATAAAGGGTTAATGTATGGTATTCTATTTCCGCGCTCTCTATACCAACTCTAGTTGCAAATCTGGTTTTTGGAAATAACAAAAGCAAAAGAATATATTGCCCCTATTTCTCTCAGATTCTCGGAAGAACACAAGATAACTATTTAGTTGAGAGCAGTAGTAAAAATATCTGCTTTTGTTACAATAGTGAAATCAATAGCACATCATCCAGGTTAGTGTTTTCATTTTTTGCAACCTAAATTGCTAACTCTATGCAACACATCTGCTGTGTTAAGGATTCTCAACAAAACCCAACCAACCTGGACAAGAACCAGCGAGGTATCTACCAGATCAACTCAACCGAAATATGTCCGCCTTTTGTAATATTTTAGACAAATTAATCTCCTTTGTACCTGAATGGAAATGTTTGTTGTATATATAAACCGAGGAATAAAAACGAAATTATCGTGCAAATAATCACCCTCCACCCATGTTAATATGATATCTTGCTATCGGCATCTTAATTATTTTGATTACTATAAAGTTGGTCTAAATGCCCATCATACCTTAATACCTTATCGAAGCGCAAATGGTTTAGTGGTAAAATCCAACGTTGCCATCGTTGGGCCCCCGGTTCGATTCCGGGTTTGCGCATGTTTTTTTAAACTTAAACCTTTTCATACCGTCAACAATCTATTTGAGAATAACTTAAGAACATCCCAGTAGTGTATACTCTCATTCTGGTTCATTCCTGGATGTATTGGTAGTTCCACCCACCCCCGCCTTCTCATCTCTTTGTATTCACACCAAAAAAAGAAACTAAATCCAGGACCACAAAAGACTCGACACTGATAGACGAATCACCACTGAGGCACATCCGCACCACCACCCACCCTCGCAAACTTGATTTACTGTTATTCTTACTTTCAGTTAGTCATCTATACCACCATAGTCACGTTTCTTTCCCAGCCGTATTACGTTATCATAACTACTACAGCGTATTAGTAACTAGCAAATATTATACTCATACCACACCAGTAGTTAGGCTTTATCTGATCAAAGCACTTATCTACCACCATTTGTCACCCATCCATCCGTGACCCACCCGTGACACCTTCTGCCCCCCATCATCTGTCATTAGTGGACTTGATCTTTTCACGTCCATCGTTTGAAACGCCAATAATCAGCGTTAATCATATTACTAGTGGCTCTAACTGGTAATATCACCTGGCTTAGTTATTATCAACAGTTCCACCTTCTACCATGAGTTCCAAATCGGCTGCTGCCATCTTACAACGGCAGTTCAAGGACCTCACTGATCCCAAGAAAGGCATCCCTTCGTTCCACATCGAGTTGGACGATGACAACATCTTTCTTTGGAACATCGGCATTATGGTGTTGAACAAGGATTCTATGTACCATGGAGGCTACTTCAAGGGTCAAATGAGATTCCCTGGGGACTTTCCCTTTGCTCCACCTACCTTCCGGTTCACCCCAGCCATCTATCATCCAAACGTTTATAGAGATGGTAGACTTTGCATTTCTATCTTACACCAAGGTGGTGACCCCACCTCTGATGAACCAGACAGTGAAACTTGGACTCCTGCCCAAACAGTTGAAAGTGTGCTTATATCCATCATATCTCTCTTGGAAGACCCCAACGTATCCTCCCCTGCTAATATCGATGCTTCTGTTGAATTGAGAAAGAACCCAGAAGCCTATAAAAAGAAGGTTCTTCAAGAAGTCGAACGTTCCAAGGCTGATATCCCCGAAGATTTTATCATGCCAGAATCCGAACTTTTCGCATACGGTAGTCACACCGGTAGCAATAAAGAGTTGGAACATGAACCTGTTGATGAAGACTTCTGGTATGATAGTGAAGAGGAAGAAAGTTTCGATGAAGAAAGTTTGATGGACGATATGGAGGATCATAACGAAGATGACGATGAAGAAGAAGAGGAAGATGATGATGTCGACATGATTGCAAAGTAACTTGTCTTCTACAATTCAAAATTGCTACGAAATTTTTTTATCCTTTGCATTAGTTATTTCCATTACATTCACGTCATTTTATCTAACTAATTTCCTTCTGTTCTTCTGGTCTGTTGTTTTAAATTTATATGTTCAATACATTCTAATTAGAAACTGTAACTTATAGCAATTTTGCTTGCTCCCAGAGCTTATATATGAATTTAACTTGAATGATACAGTGATCATCTATCTTTCGCAATTTCCAGGTATCTTACTATTTTGAATGTCATTACTAATATATTCTATGCATTATTACCTATAAGAATACACCTTTATTATGATAGTATTCATTCATTAGTCACCATCCATGGATATATATTTCATTCTGATGGTGTTGGTTCTTCATTAGTATTATCCTCTATACCCTTTGAGACCTGAATTCAATATTTGACTGACATTGTCTAACTTAAGTTTTGCTATGGCATCGGGAAATTGCTGGTCGTAAAATAATATCACATACAATTGGTTACCTTCCTTAGACTCTGTAGAGCCAGTTGAATCCTCTTGGTCAATTTCTAGACGCTTTATTACTAATTTTAAACCTTTTTCAACCTCTAATAAACCCCACGAATCATTTTGAATTTGATTGAATCCTACTAAAGAGTAGATCTTAAGGTTATCAGGAGATAAACCGAGCTCGGTGAGGAGTATTGTATTGAGAACAGTGGTAAGAGGAATTCCACTGGATGAAAGGAGTGATAATGAAAGCGGTGAGGTCGCTAAGGTGGTGCTGGAAAGTGTGTGACTATCATTTGAGGGGATAGGCGTGAGTGCTTGGGTAAGAAGCCTCGAGATTTGTTTCAGTTGTAACATAAGAGGGCTTAAGGGAAGAAAGAAGCAGATAGAACGGCTGTACCTGTACTGGTGTTTTCGTTTACTGATAAGTTGTGTGGTGTGCGCACGACCAAGTATAGAAATATTTAAATCATATTTATCTTCAGAATTATTCACTACAAAATGTCGACAACACAGCTAGAAACTATCCCAAGTCCTTAAATATTCATTAATTTACCCCTTATTCTAACTTTTTCAAAGATTTAGCATTTTACCTATTTTTTTTTACGTAATCTGTCTTTAGTATTTGTATATATTCTAATCTATAAAGTGAAAAGACCAGTTCTTTTCTTTCCAAGAGGATACACAACCAATGCTGCTGCAAAGAGACCCACGCTAATACCGATGGAAACCTCCACCATGGTCTGACCAAAACTCAAAGAACCAGAAGCAACTGTTTGTGAGCCATCGGAAGTACTATCATTACTCTTCGTAATTTGATCTGCAGCCTGAATACCAGAAACCAAACTACTTTGGGATGCAATACCCGAGGGAACTTGAACAAAAATTGCGGGAAGCATGGCACTGACGGCCATTCCCTTCCAAATTCTGGAATATAAATTACCCAACACACCCACGATAAAAGCACCAATACAAGCTGTGAATTCAGTGACAGTGGAAAAATGCTTACCTGCAAAATAGTTACCAATGTACCCAACACATGCAATGAAAATCATGACAGGAAGTTGCTGCCAACGGGCCTGGTTAATCAAACCAAGACTTAGTGAGAACATAGGCACAAACAAAATTCTCCATTTATCATCCATTCCATGATCTGTTCCACATTTGTTGGCAGAAACACTATTCTTGTCAACCCAACCATAAAGAGCACCACCTAAAGTGATACCAAACCCCAAGAATAAAGAATAAATAATGGCATAAAACATTCTAACTGACCCTGCAACCAAGTTTCTTGATTGCAACTCCAAAGAACCACTTAAAATGATATAACCAGGTAAAATCAACGCCAAAGAGCCTTGGGCAATGGCTGAAAAGCAGAAAATTTTACCTCCCTTGATAGACCCAATGGCACGGGCAATAAATGCAACCACAATAGAGGCAGTAACTTCAAAAACCGAGGAGTACAAGTTTGAAATTGAAGACACAATAAATTGCAAATATCCCACACAAAGCCCCACTCCAAAAGCGATAGGGAGATCAACCCATCCACCACCAAAGGCGAAAGGACAAACCATGGCCGAACCCAAACCATAGATGAAAACACATAACCATGGTGGATACAAGTTTTTGGCTCTTAATAAATCCTCCAATTTTACAGCAGCCTCCTCAACACCAAGAAGATCATGAATAACCCCTTTGTAGATCTTGTGAGTATCGGATAATTTTGATAAATTAACACCCTGAGCACATCTGACCAAATGAACTTCGGAAGTTCTTGTAGCAGCATCACCAAATGAAACAATCATACAACCGGGGAAATAAATAAATTGACCATCAATTTCAAGCACTCTACTGGTCATGATCATATACTCTTCCAATCTGTGAGTAGGAGCTCCAAATAACATTAGGGCTCTGCACATTCTCATAATAAAACGTTGTCTCTGAAGAATATCAGCGATATGAACAGTAATCCTAAGTTGATTAGCTCGTTTGTGATTTTTGAGTTTTTTCAAGTTGACCTTGTTCACGTTATTTCTTTTAGGAGCCTTTGGTTTAGCATTTTGGAAAGAAGGAAGTTGGGTACCATCTCCAGTGAATTTTTCATCAAACAGACCCAGGCCCTCGTCATCTGGATCAGAAACCACCGATTTGGATTTTTTATGACCAGGCAATTTGTTTGTCAATTTTTTGGGGGCATTTTTAAGTTCAGTTTTCCACTTACTAAAATCCATAGTAGAATGCCTAGTGGTTTCTGGCATGTCGTAGAAAGTACTGTCATCAGCTAAAGTGGTTGCATCGGTGGTTCTGGATGATAAACTGCTTGCTGACTTTGCGTCCTGAGGATTTTGATATAATCTTAATAATGACGATAAAACACCAGCATGGACTTGTTTAGGAGGAGCAATATAACCCCCAGTATCTTCGTCTAACAAAAAATCATCTTGCTGATCAAAATCATTGTGATTTTCACGTCTTAAAAACATATCAGGATTTGGGGCGTAGAATCCCTCTCTTGGAGGGGTTTCGGGTTCGCTATGATAATCTTCATGATTGATCAAATTTGCAGTGGGGCCATCATCTATATGCTCATTTCTGGAAGAACCCTCTCTGGTTTGCTTTGCAACTTCAGGAACATGTACCGAAATCAATTTCTTTGCTTCTTCACTCAATTGGTCGAATCCCAAAGGTTGCATCTCAATAGCTCCAGGTTCTTCTCCAATACGTTCCTCTTCATCAAGGTTTCTATCTTTGGAGTAGCGAGAGGCCCCAGGAGCAAGACCACCTCCACTCAAACTGCCCTGATTGGCCCCCATCGACATCACTCTACCCAAAAACCCGTCGGAAGCAGAGAGATCCTGTGGAGCATATCCACCGGTGTAAGCGTGTTCAGCCAAAGACATCTTACGAAGAATACCCTTTAGTCCACCACCTCCCGATCTTTCTTCTGAGTTCTTGGAGTTTGCGGAAGTCACTGAGGGCCGTTTGTTCTGGTCTGCAATATCTGTTTCATGACCCACAAATGGCAAGGGACTCTTGGACTTTTTTGACAGTTTAGATGAGTTATCTTCTGAGTCATCCGAGTCCGACTGGACAAGATTCTGGGGCTGGTTCTTGAAGCTTTTGAAGTTGGGAATACGATCTGATGGCAGGGGTTCATCATCATCTTCGTCTTCGTCACTGGAATCTTCATCGTGAGCAATATCGCTAGCTCTGAAATTGAAGCTGGGGAGTGTGGTGTCTAGCGGGCCCACGTTATCAAGTTCTTCAAGCTCGGAATCGGAGTTGGTGGTGGCCGAGTTGTTACTAACAATAGTGTCTCTAGGGGCATACAGATCAGGGAAACGAACGGATTTATTACCGGAGGTGAGCTTCTTTCCCGCCTTGGCAGCTTTCACAAGGTTGGAACGGGGGCTGGTGGAGGGACGGGGATTGGCCCGGCGGTAATTGTCGAGGTTGGGGAGTTGGATATTGGACCTAAAGTCGTCTTCATCGGAACTCAGTGACATCACAGATAGAACGAGATTAACTGGGTGGATAAATTCTAGAAGATCAGTAAAGCGGTCTTAACTGATGAAATGCACAAACGAGTGATGACTGATGTCAGGAAGTATATGGTTAACGATGGTCTAAGATAAGATTATGATATATGATTATCTAACTCGGGAATTGGGTAATAAAGTAAAAATGTGGTCCAGGAATTATATCTGACAGTTGATTTGTCTGTTCTAACTGTCTGACGTGAATATTCTATGATTTTTCTATTTCTATATCTACCTGGGCATCTACTCGTTATATCTAATTCAATGATCTGACACTTTAATGTCAAGAGGAGTAAGGCGGAGATATATGAGCCCTCACCATTATGTCATCGCGCAGGTGCAGCGCAGTTGATTTATTGCAGCACCCGAAGGTCACCGGACCGCATTGGGAAATACTCGGGAATCACCACTGAGGCAAGGTGGTTCATTCTGTTCACATACCCAAAAGGGCTTGGAATTCAACACCGGGATCCCGGGAAGAATAGCTGGTAAATTATCAGGATTTTGACGAACAAGGGGTAGAGGCGGCGCGACGGTTGCGGGTATTGTGCTCACGTGGACAGTGGGCTGTGATTGCTACTCCTGCGAGGAATTCAACCAAACGAATGTGAAACCAAGTGAGAATGAAGAATTCTTGATGGAATTGAGAATGATGGCCTCTTGTTGAAATGGCTGGTACAGTCTAGGTTATACGTATAGTACCATTAATCTAGTTTATTCGTATAGTGAGCTTATCCGTATTTCGTATGAACTTTGGCCATACAATTATAAAACAAATGTGAAACCGAAGTCTGCGCGCGAAGGATCATAATCATGCATTAATTATGCAGTTACTTATGTAACCAATTGCATCTGTGGTGAATTATTCTAATATATTACATATGTACTATTACAAATCCAAGATGTCATAATTCTCACATACGTTTATAATATAGATATGAGAAGGTATTATTGCTTCGGTTGTATCCGAATCATACGATAGTACGCTAAACTTCTACGGGTAAAATTGTGTTTTGACGCGCTCATATTGATGACGTATAATTTTTTTGAAAAGACTTTCAGACTCAAATTTTTAACTTAAAAATTCAATTAACGAGTACGTATTTAAAATCTGCCAATGATTGTATCATTTTGTTATCTATCACATATTGACAACTACTTGTTGTTATGACACCAAGTTTTACATATGTTTTAAATCTTTGGAGTATGTCATTCATTCCATTTTGACTCTTTACAAAACACGTCTCAAATTTAATACTACACTGATGCTTTGGTTGATCATCTGAATGGAATTTCGTTCAATTAGGTCAGTCACCTTATATAGACACTACCACCCTTATCATTTAAATATCAATTATCAATTTCTCTTCATCTTGTCGTCATCAAATCTATTAGTTAATCTCTATACGCTTTCTTCCCATTGCACACCACACCATTCCTCTACGTATGCAGCATGATCCTCAAAATTTTCAGGAGAAATGTAGTCTTCTTCATCGGTGCACACGATAATTGTTCCCCATGACATTCCATCCAAAATGGCACGGACACTGGCGTCGTTGCCGAGACGTTCCAAATCCATAATAGCCTTGGGCATAAGCTGGAGCTCGAATCGACGACAAGATGAAGGGTTGTATGCTGGTTTGGGAATGGTAACTTCTTTCCCGAATTTCGCAGCCACTTCGTCTCTGCCGCTATACAATAATGGCCTTCCTCCAAGATCGTATCTCAAAACTTGACCAGGATTGCTTTTGACTGTATTTGTAAATGCTTCGAAATACTTATCGTCAAGCATATTGCTGATTTTAGATGCACTTGGATCCATTGGTCCAACAGAAGGTCCGCTGGAGCCCATAGAAGAGGAGGATCCTCTTCTGGTAGTTTTGGATCCCTTATCCACATCCATTTCAATTAAATGTTTATATTTATCCAACTCAGCATTATCGTTCTCTTTTTTGAATTTTTCTTGTTCAACATAAACGAAACTTCCAGGGTAGGTTGGTCTTTCATCATCACTATCAATTTCTTGTCTCTTTGGAGCTGGAGCATTTTTTGATGCCACACTGGCGTATGATTGCTTAGATTCTGTAGATTTTATTTCCTTTGTAGTTTCAGCCTTGGGCTCAGGTTTTGATTTTCCGGCTTCTGCAGTTGCAAACGGATTGGAGAATGGATTGGATGCTGCTCCAAAAGGATTTGCTGTATCGGAGTTATTACTAAAGAGGTCTTTGGTTAATTCGATGTGCAACTTCTTTTTGTTCTCCAATTTCAATTTCTCATCTAAATCCTTCTGGATTAACTCGTCTTGTTCCTTTTTGATCTGCGCCACTCTTTCAGGACTCTTTCCAATTCCTCTAATTGCCTTAACAGTACCCTTTTTCTTGGAACACTGAGCAGTATTTTTACAGCCAAAGATATAAATGGCACGATCGTACAACTTTCCATCTAAGGGAGCAAAAGCTTGGAGTAATAATGCCATTTTCTCACCACAGTTGTCACAACTGGTGGACTTCTTGATGGGTCTGGCTTTTCCATCAAACCATACGGGCTTACCACCAATGAATGTGTCCTCTATAGATGGCTCATCGTAATCTTCGTCTTCTTCATCAGAGACAATATCACCATCCACAAATCCTAGTAAGACTTGGGACTTTTCGATGTCGAAAACATCCTCTTCATCCGAGGAATACTCATCGTGGGAGGACATGGTTGATAGAGTGTAAATTTTTGAACGATGAGATCGATTAGTGAGTGCGTAATGAACCGAGCAAGATATTAGAAAGAAACGACTGACAAGTCATAGGAGGTTCAAATGAGATGACAAAAAGAGTCGTAGGCTATAACAGTAGGGATCAAATTTTGGAGGATCAATATATGTGTATGGATACATATTTAGATCTTCTGTTGAAATTTCAGTGGATTTATTGCTGTAGTTGGAGGCAGAGATGAGATGGTGTTATATAACCAGAAATATGAATAATAAAGGACATTTATATGCTTTGTAATTTTCATAAGCATAAGAAGCAATTATCATTTTTCAGCTACTGGTCCACTGTGTATAAAATTCGTAGTATTGATGAATCCAGTGTCAGTGATTAAGAAAGAGAATTCCTTAGAGAAGAAATCCCTTATCAAGATATTAATTTATCTTATCCCCTACGTTAGGTTAATATGAGAGGAATTCATCACTTATTTTATGGTAAAAAGAATACTTCAATGTTATTGCAGCTGTGCATTCCTTTACGGAAATATTCAATCACATAGTTGAACACTTGTGTTCAGACATTATATCATCTTTCTACAACCAAAACGCTTGAATCGTTGGCCTATCTTAAACTTTTGTGTATACAGCTGTCTATCATTTTAGAGCAATCGCTCACTATTTACAAGAATCTCTGGTGCTCCACTTCTTCATACACCTGGATAGAGTCTCCAATTTCAAACTTATCCCAGTTCTCAAACGAAATACCACAATCCTTACCCTTTCTGACTTCGGAAACGTCATCTTTAATGAATTTCAACGATGCAAGGGTTCCATCATACACCACTTCCCCTCCTCTCAACACCTTGATTTTAGAGGATTTTTTAATGAGACCGTTGGCCACTTTACAGCCAGCAATCTTAATCTTCGACTTCTTAATTGTCACCACAAATACGTCCTTGATATCCACCTCACCCAAAGTCTTGATTTCGATTCTGGGTTTCAAGTGGCTGGCCAATTCACTGGTCACATCCTCAATTAACCTATAGATAATATTATAGTCTTTGATTACCACTCCTTCTTTGTCGGCTTTCATCATAATGGCCTTTGGAACTTTGATGTTGAAGCAGAGAATTTTTGCATCTAAAGTCTTCGCCAATGTGATATCAGAATCTGTTGGTACTCCTGCTTCGGTATTAATAACTAACGACTTGACTTCTTCATTACCAAGCTCATTAATACTTTCTTTAATTGCTTCTGCCGAACCGTATACATCAGAACGAATAATATATCTGACTTCATGAGCCTTAGTTCCCACCTCATTGGCCACAACGTTTTCGTCAAGTCCCAATAATTTGACTTCATTCATTTTTTCTTTCATTTTGATTTCATTGATTTCCTCTTGTCTCTTTCTATTGATTTCCTCGATATCCTTACCCATCAGTATTTCCTTAGTCCTAGCAATACGATGAGCAGTGATCTTCTTTGCCAATTGTTCATTCTTCACTTGTAGCACTTGATCACCACTACCAGGTATCTCTTTCCAACCCCAAATTTGAATTGGAGTAGAAGGTCCAGCTGATTTAATGGATTTTCCATTTTCATCCTTAATCCCTTTGACCTTACAATAGGTTGTTCCAGCAATTAAAAAGTCCCCTACTTTGATGGTACCTCTCGAAACCAATAAGTTGGTCTTATTACCCAAACCCTTTTCAATAGAAGATTCGATGATCCAACCCTCGGATTGGATACCACTATACTCGGACTTGAACTCATTCATCTCACTCAAGGTAATAATCGATTCTTCTAATTTATCCATATTCAACCCTGTTTTACCAGATACTTTTACAGTTTGAACATCTCCACCATAGTCTTCAATATCGATTTCCTGAGCGTACAAGTCTCTCAAAACCTTATCCACATCAACACCAGGCTTATCACATTTATTGATAGCAACAATCATTGGTACCCCGGATTTTTTGGTATGCTTGATAGCCTCAATTGTCTGAGGCATGATGGAATCGTCTCCTGCCACAACCAAAACCACAATGTCGGTGATCATGGCACCTCTTTCCCTCATTTTAAGGAATGCTGCATGTCCTGGGGTATCCAAAAAGGTAATTTTCTTTTTGGAAACAGGTGTTATCACAGAGAATGCACCGATATGTTGGGTAATTCCTCCAAATTCTTTATCTACAATAGATGACTTTCTGAGATAATCCAATATGGTAGTTTTGCCGTGATCAACATGTCCCATGATTGTAACAATGGGTGGTCTTTCTTTTAAAAGTTCCGGTTTGGGAGGCTCTGGAAATATGTCTTCATCGTAAGATTCAGAGATATTTACTTCAAAATTATACTCATCAGCAATCAAAGTTGCATTCTCTTTATCCAAAATATAATTATGACGAACATCCTCAAATCCAAACACCTCAAGCTTTTTCAATACTTCATTAAGAGGAATATTCATGATGGTAGCTAAATTAGTCACTGTGATGAATGGAGGTAAATTAATCTTAATTGGAGGAGTGGAAACCTTCTTCTTTTTGTTCTTGGGGATATTCTGTCCTTGTTTCTGTGCTGAGTTCTGCTTGGCCTGCTTCTCTCTGAGAGACTTTCTGATCTCCTCATATTTGGTGCTAGCATTCAATGGCTTAGAAGGCTTGATGGCTGGTTTGGGGTTGGAGTATTTCTGAGCAAAACGATTTACTTTCACTGGTTTCTCGTCTTGTTTGGGAGCTCTATGGACTATTGGATCTCGCTTCTGTTGAGCAAGAGGTTGCCCTTCTTTTGGACCATTCTTCGGTATGGAAACATTCTTTCCAAATCTAGAGATACCTCCTCCCACTCGAGGAAGGTTTTTCAAGAAGTCTGAATATTGTCGGGAATGTCCTAAGTTGGTCCTATGGAACAACCGTGTAGTGGTAGTTCTAGAAATCATCAACCTATGGGGCAAATAGTGAGTAGATAAACAGCGGATGCTATGAGAAAAATAGTGATAGGTTTAGTGAGAAGGTAGTAAGAAAAATCGTGAAATATGGGAAATTTAGTGAGAAATTAGTGAAAAATCGGAGAAATTTAATGAGAATAGTCCGGAGTAATCGGTAGGATCTAGCGATAATTAGCGAGAAATTGAAAATTTTTGCGACAGTATTGCAAACTACGTTAAGATATATCATTATAGATAGACAAAGGAAGATGAATTATGGATTTCCATTGCAATATGGATAGGACTTTTGCTTCAAGTCTTGCCGTTGCATCGATCTATTACATTTAGTTCAGAATTATTATGATGTTTATATTTCATTAATATTGATTTTCGACTAATTCTTACGTCTCTAATTACTATAAGCGTGGATAAAACCCAGTAGAAAACGCTAGAAATAGATATGCTGTGGTAGTTTAGCAAATATAAAAGCCAAACGGATTATATGTTGCGAAGAACGGGACCGTTCCAGTAGGGATTATGAATATGCAAAGTCGCCATTAGAGGTAATATAACCCAGAGATCTTCTTTCGTGAAGTATTTTAGCTAGTTTATCAATGTCTTTAAAATTTCGATCGTCACAAGCAAAGTTTCTGTGTCTATTAGACTTGATATGGTCCTCAAAATGATCATACTTTACTCGACAATTTTCGCAATAACCTGGAGTCAACTCCTTATCTTCTTTAACAGCCTTTTCAGTGAAGGAGTTGGTTTCTTGTTTTTTCTTTTTAATAAATATTCTTCTGTTTAAGTTATTGAGGTTTCTAGAGGGCACTTGTGACACCATGGGCCCAAGTCCATTACCTTTTGCAGCATTGCTATTAAGGGACGTGTCCATTGAAACACTCATTGCATTGGATGCTCCGTTATACCCGGAAGCAGTCACATCATAAAACTTCGAATTCAGTTGTACACATGATGAGTTTCTTGTTAATGCAGGAATGCTAGGATGCTTGAAATTGTATCTCAATGGTTGGGCACTATCAGCTTCCTCGTCAGCATCAACGTTTTCTTCTTCTTCTTGCTTCAGTTCACTTCGTTGTATTTTAACCTCTGCCAAAATTGAGTTTTGGGATGCTTCCTCAACAATTTGATTTTCTTGGTCCTCTTGATAAGATTCATTTTCGACCTCTTTCTCTTCAGGATTATTCAACTTCTTCGAACTAGTAGAATTCGAATTTTCTGTTATGGTTATTTCGTCTTCACCAATTTTATCGGTACTGGTACTGGTTCCACTGAATCTAGAGGTATTCATAGACATCCCATTCCTGATGTTGCTAATAATTTCATGTGTAGCTCTTTTTAATAAGGTTCTATATTCCTTAGTGACTTCAAATTTCTGTAATCTCCTCAACTTTTTCCGTTCGCTATTGCTATTTTCTGTATTATCAGATATAAAGGGACATTTCCCATCCAATGTCAAATTTAACACCGGATAGTTGTCCTCCTGCCACTCTCTGATTGCAATTGGTCTAACCTTCTGTAAAAGATCATATACATATAAATAATTTTTATCGAAGTAATGTAAATCGTCACGCCTAGCATTGGGATCCCTGTCATTGGTTCCATAGATCTTTTCTTCTTTCAAGAGGTTATATAAGTTATCCTTGTGCTTTGATTTAGCTTCGATCAATGCATGGTTTGTAGATACTGCTGCGGATGCGTTTGCATTCATGGAATTTTCATCATTGACAGCCATGTTGATACCCAAATGTTTGAGGAACCGGAACACTTTTTCATAGTCCCAGACCTTAATTTTAAGGTTAGAGACATTGGAAAAGATGTCATTCGATGGATATACTTTGCTGGAATTATAAGGTCTTCTAGAGATGATGATGGTAACATCATTGTCATAAAAGGGAGTGATTTCACACCCCACTTGTTTCAAGTAACGCGATGCTTTCTTGTACTCCGAAAGCTGAATAGGATTATAATCAGTTACTCCCTCGAAATACACAGTGGACTCCTTCATAATCTTCCTCCAAGATTGTTGCCAGTTATGAAGCTCTTCGCCTGTGAGTCTTCCATTGGCCTTTGCCAGGACCGATTCCTTAGCAGTTTTGGGCTGTGGGCGTACCTGCTGGCGTTGGAGGAACTGTAAGCGTTCATTGGCCAAGTTTGGTTTGGCTGTAGCTGCCAAATTGACTGGTTTGTGTATAAAAGATTCATGGTTGGCGTCGGCCTCAATATGGATAGTTCTTGTGCTGTTAAGCTTCGTCTTTTTCAAGACCGGAGACGGAATGTTACCGCTGGTCTCTTGAAGTGGAAGCCGTGAACTGGCCATATGAAGCCGTTTTTTGATGTTGGGGAGAGTACCCGCCGGCTTGGAGTCCATCGGCTAGGTATTAGAAGGTATGAATGGAATTAAAAAAGGAAAAGCGGTTGGTGTTTTGGCAACCTCGTGACTGGTGTAGTCTTGTAGATCCGTGGCTCTCAATGCACAGCTGATCAGAGTGCCGGTGTTGAAGTGAATGGTTGTTTTGAGGTGAAAAGCGACGCGTTAAAATTGGAGTGCGAACAATACGGCAATGGGTTACCTACGCAACTGGAGGATTGAGAAGAGTAAAGATGGCAGAGAAGGACAAGGGTAGAAGTGTGGGTTGTAGTAGGGGACAAGATGGGAACGGTTTGGGGAGAAATGGCCAGGTAAACACAATGGGGTTGATGGTTCTATGGCCGTTATCCAAATTGATTCGCGCGGGCTGGCCTATAGTTAGGGCAGAAATAAGAAGCAGATAATCAAGGAAGGTAGCCAAACTGGTGGTTTTAGTGTAGTAGAATGAAGTAGTTGAACCGTGTTGATTTCTTAGTAACCATGAATAATCCTATATCCCTATATCTCTATCAAATAATAAAAATTGTTAGTAAACTCATCGAATCTCACTGTTGTGTGGCTCTCCTACCAACACAAGGATAATGTTTACGGAATGTGTATTTATACTAGTAGATAACCGTCCTAGTAGTTATGGAGAATTATCTAATGGTTGGTGGTTTTGGAGAAAATGGTTGTAATTGTAAACTTTGAATTAAATCAACGGTTGTTACTTGATGTTCAATTAAATTTGAACTATATTGAATCATTGAAAAGAGCCGTGATGATTACCGTAAATGCTTAATATTAAAGTGTACTACAGAAACTCAATGAAGTATGGGTTTTCTGGCCATGGCCCATTCTACCTGAACTCCAATCATGGTTACACATGAGTTATAATTGAAGATCTCATCATCCACAATACTGAACTACAAAACTTCGCTTCTTCTTGTTAACAACCAAGTTCGGTACTATAAAAATAACTATCCTTATTCCTCCAATTCATCTTGGTTCCAGGATCAAAAAAGAAAGGAAAATAGGTATTTGAGGGAATTGCTGGTGTGATGATACCCGCGAGATTCGAACTCGCGCCTCCGAAGAGACCAGGACCTTACCCTGGCGCCTTAGACCAACTCGGCCAGAGTACCCAATTCCTGTAATACGTGGGAAATCCACTAACCATGAGCAATCAATTCAGTACTAAGGCCATTGAATGTATAAATATAAGTAAACCGGAAGTGTTTGATACTCAAGAGTTGCAAAGATATAGTCTCGCTGGAATTATTTCTCATCAACACTTTCTAATTTATTTTTCCAATTTTTTTATATTTCGGCAAAATTTTCCATTTTTCAAATTTCATCTGTAGTTCGATGCTTACATGGAAATACCGGATGTCTTTCCATAGGAATCTTGATATTTCACCCATGGCGAAAAACTAAGATTTGAAGATCGTTATATAAAAATACGGTTCAGAGGGGATACTAATGACTTACACAGACTTCATCCTGTTCAAATGCAATCAAAGGTCCTAATCAAACATCACTGTTCGTAGTAATAATTCCGTTCACTTGCTTTCTCCGCTCCTGCAGACTATCACATGGACATCAATTTCAACTATAGGGGCATATGGGGGTAGAGAATAAAATTAATAGAACTAATTTCATTACCATGGTTCTTCTCTACGTGTTAACCACCATCGCATTGGTGTCTGCCTTACCAGGCAGATATGACTATTCCCTTTCGTTATCCAAGTTTACTCTCCAGTTTCCAGACACTACCTTCGCCCTCGATGAGGAAGGAAGACATTACATACTTTATAATAATCACAGAGTCGCTATTGATAAAAATTCTTACTTGTACAAAGATCTAGACCAGTGGTATGATAAAAATGAATTACTAGCTGATGGTTGGACCCTTACGCCGCAAAATTTGGTCTGATTTGTGGGGTAAATCACCAGATGGTCTGGGGAAGAGTGACGGGAGCGAAAAATTTGGGTAAATATGGTAAATATGTGTGTACCAATAAATTTCGGCAATGGAACGTGAGTAGGTTAATCAACTGATTCCAAGTTTACAAGCAACGGAGGTGGCCCATAATCAGGCCATGGAAATTACCACTGCACGTGACCATTTCATCCTCGGCCATACCCCAGATTCCGACCTATAAATCATCCATAAACTCCAGGGTTTGTTCTACATTACCAGCTAATGATTCGTTTAGCAAGAAGATTCAATTCATCTCTAGCCATTGGAAAATTCACCAATGAATACATCACGGTAATTTTGAACAAGGAACACACCCTTCAGTACAGTACAGTCTTTTTAAGAGATGCTTGTCAGTCAGCTCAGTCCGTCGATGCCCACTCTCAACAGAAGCTCTTTACCACGGGAGACATTTGCCGAGATTTGAAACTTAATTCTCCACCCAAAATCGTCACCAATGCCAAAAACCAACCAGCACTCTGGATCGAATGGAACCAAGCGGGAAAAATCAGTGAATCAGAATACCCCCACGGATTTCTTGAGAAATACTCCGATGTCACCAGTCGTAGACGTGATAAATTCTTTGATTTTTCCAGAAATTTCTGGGATGGTGCTGCTATAGATAAGAAAAAGGATGCAATCAATGTTGAGTATGAACAATATATCGGGGACCAAAATGTATTCAATACTATTGCCACTGAATTGAACGATGTGGGAATAGCGTTTATAAATAATGTCCCTCATCCAGAGCTTCAAGAGATGTCTGAAGAAAATAGCCAGCAGTGGCCAATTTCAGTTATAGCCAATAAATTTGGTTATATCAAGAAAACCTTCTACGGTACATTATTTGATGTTAAGAACAAAAAGGATGCCACAAACATAGCATATACCAATACCTTCTTGCCATTGCATATGGATTTGTTATACTATGAGTCTCCCCCCGGTTTACAATTTTTACACTCTATTCAAAATTCTACCCTTGGAGGTGACAATATCTTCTGTGATAGTTTCTTAGCTGCTCAACATATTAGAGAGAAGGATCCAGAAGCGTACTTTGCATTGAAAGAAATCCCAATTACATTTCAATACGACAATGCCAACGAATTTTACTACTATCAAAGACCTTTAATAGTGGAAAAAGAAGTCATTGATCCAAAGACCAATTATCCATATATCAGAGAAGTGAATTATTCGCCTCCATTCCAAGGTCCATTCGAAGTCGGGATCACTAGAAACAATAGCGGCTCTTCTTCAAACTCGGTCAATGTATTGACTAATGGGGCAGGAGAGAATTCAGCTCATTATTTATTCAAGGACTTTATAAGAGGATTACAGTTATTTGAAGATTTCATAAATGACCCCAAGAACCAATTAAAGGTAAAGTTGAAGGAGGGAACATGTGTGGTTTTTGATAATAGAAGAGTTTTGCATTCGAGATTGCAATTTTCAGATGAAAATGGAGGCAACAGATGGTTGATGGGATGCTACGTAGACGGGGACAGTTTTAGATCTAGAGTCAGAATCGCCAAAAGAGAGGAAGTTATCAAGCTCTAGAAATGATCAAGTTAATCAGAATTGATTCAGATTATTATACTGGAGTCTTTTTTGGAAACCTTCAATGTTATTTCGGTTAATAACCGCATGATTCATAATGATATTATTATATGCCAATAATATTCCATTTCGCCGATATTAATTCAATTTATTTATTACCAGTTCTAAACTGTATTTATTAATGAATGAAACAATCTTGTTCAAGTAATTAAGTATATTTACATATTAAAACGATTACTATAATTGATACTATACTATTTTATGCTAGCTCCGCTAGCAAGTTAATTATACACTGACATACAATACACTAATATCCATAACCATCGTAACTAGATTGGGGACGTTGGGCAGGTCTGGATCTTGAATTGGACACGTAGGACTTGAAGGTTTGTTTGAACCCATTACATAAACGAAGCATATTAGGATAAGAAAATCCTTTCAAGGTGTAACCATCGACCTCAGTCCGTACATGCCAAGTGCTGACGGGAGTATTAACATTGACTTTGAACAACAATAAGAAGCTACCTGGCATCTTATGATCAAAACAAAACACATAAGCACTATTTTTTGGATTGGCTTTGGTATATGATTCTAACCATTCATTAACTTCTGACAAGGTACCTTCTCTGAACTTTGGATGACGGATCATTTCATCTACCTTCTTAGCAATAGATTGGATATGTTGGAAAATCAATTGATCCAAATCGGAGTATCTCTTATGATCGACGATAAATTCCTTGATAGCTCCACTAGTATTTTCTTCAACCAACAAATGTTGGAACAAGTTATTGGCAACTTTCCAGGTAATAGTCAAGAATTTAGGACCCTTGGAAGAAGGACGAATCACACAATCACCAACGGATTGAGGGGCCAAGAATTCCTCTGCTTGCTTGAAATTGAAGTTGTGGTACAATGGATGCTGAATGTTTCTAGTTTTGGCAAGTTTGGCTCTTTCTTTAGCAGCTTCTTTCTTGAAATCTGCATCTTCTGCTTCGAAATCCCACTTTCCAGTTTCTTTGACGAATTTAGGAGTATTGGCACGAACAAGATCTTCCTCCAATAAACTGAAAGTAGCACCAAAAGTATCGTAAAAGATCTCCAATACCACTGCTTGCACAACTTGGCCCTGATCAAGATTCATATCATCAGGAATGTTTTGCTCTTCAACACTTCCTTGGATCAAGGAGGAAGTAGCAACCTTGGCAAATCTAATCTTCGAGTTTGGATCTCTATAATTTTTACCAACCTTGGTGACAGTTACTGGCACAACCGTGTTTCTAGTCAAGGTTTCTGGAGTTTCACCAGTCAACATTTGGAATACTTCAGTACTCTCCAAAATATGATACGATCTTCTTAATTCTTCAAAGTTGTTAACAAGTTCTTCTTTGATAATCTGCAAAGTAGCGTACTTCTTCTTTCCGAATTTAGATTCTAATTCCTTACCATAAGCAATAAGATTCAATTCGTCGACCTTATTCACACCTTCTTGCATCAATTGATAGATAATACCACCTTGTTCTTCAACATGTGCCATATCTTCTTCATCCAAATCAAGTGCATCAGCAGCCATTTTTCTAGCTAGATCATAATCTTCCGGATGAATTCTGGTAGCATCCAATAATTCTACCGAAGAGTCTCTTACGGTAGAACCTTCTTCAAATGGAATGTTTAAAAAGGATGAACAATTGATGAAAATATTGGCTGTGGAAAGTTCATTTTCAATTAAGTCACTTCTATTGGCAAGGTTAGAACCTAATTTGGAGATAATATTTCTGATCAAACCGGACGATTTTCTTGGTCCTAAACCAGAGATATAGGGTAACAATTGAGCTACGTAAGGATCACGAACAGCTTCATTGATTTCGATACCCACCATGTTGACTATGTCAACAAATACTGATTCAATGGCCTCCTTTACAAGATCAGATGGAATTAGTTTCTGATGCTCGTAAAAGCTTAAAGATAAGATATCATCACCCAAAGAAACGTACTCCAAGAGGGGGTTTTGAACGTATCTTGCCAATCCGATACTGTATTTAGCCAAGGTAGGCTTATCAGCAAATTCCACTGTGGCTCTTTCAGAGTTTTGATACAATCTGGCAGTCTCATCTTGACCCCAAATAACACTGATTAATGGTGCATTGTTGATATTTGGTAAATCATCGACATTAGCAGTGATTGAATTTTCTTCAACAAATTTTTTGACACTGTCGAACAATCTCTTGGAGTTTGCGTTGTATCCACCAACAACAATAACATCTGGTTTGGTGTAGTCCAAGTTTTTGTCGAAGAATTCCTTCAATTGGCCAAAGAATTGATCTTCATTCTCACGATCCCTAGTTGGATTGCTATCGGACTTGAAGTATTCATCGATTTTTCCTGATTCCTTTAAGAAGACACCCACAACAGCACTGTCAAAGTCACCCTTACCGAATGTCAACGCAAGAACATTTGGCTTAGTACCCTTATCGAATCCAAATGGAGTGAAAGGAGCTTGATCCAATTTGCTTAAGAACTTCCTACGAACCTCACTAGCAATTAATCTTTCACATTCACGACGCAAGTCTTCCTTGGTGTTCAAAGCGATCATGTTGGATAATTTCTTGAATGCCATTGTCAACACCAATTCTCTTTCCCTGTTCCATTTATCAGAAATTTCAGAGGTACCATCTGACTTCAAACAGTTGAAAATACATTGGAACCAGTTGGAGTAATCTTTGGTTTCGACTTTGATAACAGCCAAACCTGCGGCTTCAGCTTCCAACATACGAAGTAAGACGTCTGGGTTTCTAACCAAATCAGCAGGAGATCTGTTTATAGCATATTTGATATTTGCATAAGGACTATGGTTATGGATAGTGGCTCTTCCCTTTTCCGTTATGGTCACACTGATAGAAGCATATGCCTTAAAAGTAGATCTAACTTCGTGTCTTATCTTTGGGTTGTGAAATATCTCTTCTGAGAAAGTTCTTCTCACAGCATCGCGGGCACTCTTCTCATCTTTAAAGATAATTTCGTCATCTTCACATAACTTTTCAATTAAATCATCCGGTGATTCCAAAGTATCGTCAGTAGCATGAATTCTATAAGGAACCTCAAAACGCTTGGAAGATTGATCTTGGACATTTTCACCGAATTCTTTGGCAGAGATACCATAAGCCTTAACTGCATCATATAAGATATTAGATTTAATTCTTTCGAATAAAGCAAACTTGGAGTGTTTCTTACCAAATTTGGCGATTTCAAGACCTTCCACATTGTCTGAATTGGAATCTTCCGAATTTTCTTGATGTTTCTTAGCCAAATCTCTAATTTCCGAAGAGTAAGTGAATTGTATGTAATCATGTAAATCTTGAACTGCGACCATAGTATCCAACGATTTTATATCTTTGACGAGATCATCATCCAAATTCAATAATTCGATCAATTTTTCTGTATTCAATCTCTTTTCGTACAACGAATGGTATTCAACGTCTAGTTGAACGATTCTCCATAAATCATCTTCGTAGAGTAATTTGTGAACATCATTTTCGATTCCACCTTCTTCATTTTTAATTTCTTGAGAATAAAGGAGAAAATCACGACGATGAGTCCAAATGAAGGGAACTTCATAAGCATCTTTGGATATGAATTCAACCACTTTACCAACCGCTTCTTTGAAAGGAGCTTCCAAGAATCCGGTGAACACCCCCTGTTTTTCTTTGAACAAGATGTTTGCTACCCAATCCTTTTCGTTTTGTAATTCTTCTCCTTCCAAGTCAATATAGTTTAAGTTGGCTCTGTATTTTTGATATCTTTCTGGAATGTCTATAATACGAATCAAGTTATCTTCTTCAGTCAACATACGTTCTTTCAATTCTGCGTGTTCAAACACCTCATCCAACGAAGTAGGTTCTAAAGACTCACCGTTACCTTCGTCTTCAATTTCTTGAGCTTCCAAGGCCCATTCGTATTCTTGTCCATTTCCAAAAACTTCAAATAATTGTTGCAAGCTTTCTCTGTCGACACTGGATAATTTCGATGTATCCAAACGAGGTCCCTTTTTCTTGGTTTTTTGTCTTTGTTCAATTTTTTCTCTTCTTCTAGCTTCATCGTCGTCATCTGAAAATTCATCTTCTTCGATGAAATCTTCAAATTCATCCAAGATATTCCGATCGCCATCATTTGGAGCACCACGGTCCAAATCTTCTTCATCTTCTTCCTGTCTTTCTTCATCATCGGAGAAGATATCAGTCAACCCCGATCTGGAATCTCTACCGGTATCCTTTCCACGAACAGGCTCCTTTTCTTCATCATCGTCACCACCACTTATACGAGCTCTCTTGAGTCTCTTAAACTTGCCACTGGACTTGGCTTGAGCTGGTTTAGCCCCCGAATTTTCAAGTAACAACTCCAAGTCGTCCTCATCCAACGCATCGTCTTCAGCCTGGTTGGACCGTTCTCTCTCTCTCCGTCTCTTCTTTTTCTTGCGCTTCTTGATCCGATCATCATCCTCATCATCATCCACAATGAAGCCCTCACGAACCTTCTGCATTGCTTCTTCGTCTTCCTCGTCGTCGTCCTCTTCTGACGAGTCTAGCACATTGTCTCCGTCTTCGTCCGAGCTGTTGTTGGAGACGTCATCACGGATTTCTCTTTCTTCCTCTTCTCGGGCCATGATGGATTGGAGGTGATCAATGACTGCCGAGTGTTGGTGGTGGGAGTGGTGGAGTATGGAAGTATGTGTTTTGGTAGAAAAATTCTCAGTCCGGGTAACACGACTAGAAAGGTGAGGGAGACTGCTAAGAAGTGAGACCGGACAAGGTGAGACATTAGAGACATTGTGCTGTAGGGGGGAGGAAGAGGGTCCGACAGGATCCGAGAACCGATTATATATTATGGAATATTGTAGATGTGTGTTAGAGGTTAGTCGGTTTAGTTCAATTATTGCGGTTAATTTAATTTGTTCAGTTATTCAGTTTAATTTAAATTATTCAGTTGATTTAATTATTCAGTTATTCAGTTTAATTTAATTTTAACGGTTCAAAAACTTGGGCTTGTATAACAAAATATTTATATAACTCTCAAAGTATATTTAGTTATAAAATTTACATATAATAAAATTACCATTGGGGTCCCTCAGTGTTTTCATAATCGATTAATTTCAACCATTATTAATATTCGGTTCCACCTGTAAAATTAAGAAAAGAAATATTTATATATATTAGCATATTATATTACCTGTGAATTCTAGTAGAATTCTTCTGGATTTATTACAATTTTTTTTGGAAAGTTTGGTGAAATGTAGTAGTGAAAAGAACCCCAAAACTATCATAGAATTAAATTCTTCAATAGACAGAGTTAATTTTCAATGCAGTTCTAATTTTTTTTTGAGTCAAGACTGTTATAGGTAAATTATTTGACATAATCGTATTGAATAAAACCAAAACGCAACATTCTTCGTTTTGTTAAGGTACGCATTGAGATAAGATGATACTCCTATTAATTGCCATTAACACAAACAACCACTCTCTGAATTCTTCAGACTAGTCCATCTCCTTCATAAAAAAAGACTGTACTACACACATTGCTGCAATGAATGATAAAAAGAACCACGCCAACTCAAGTGCCTCGATTTTCTCGCTCCAAGACATTAAGTATCCAAAAATTATTGGAGCACTACATCTTGCCAAAGCAGCCAAGCTAATGGCTTGACTATTGATGTATGAGCGGTGCTCTTCCTTGGTAGCTCTATGGGTCAAAATTACCACGTTGGGAAATGAAATAGAAGTTGCCATGGCATTACAAATAGCCAAACCATACAAAATCATTTTAGTGAACCAAGGAGGAAGATTATGGTTATATTCTGATCTAGTAAAGATCAAGTATGGCAACACCGCATAGGAAAATGGGAAAAAGAGAGATCCAAATCTATAGGTGTGAATGGCTTTGAAATTTCTATCGAGATATGGAAAAATTAATACCACAGATAAGCATCCTGCAATTCCAGCTGTAGACAATAACTGACCTATTTCTGGAGTTATGAAACCCATACCTCCTTTGATTACCCATGGAAATTTTATTTCATCAGGTAAAAATCTTCCTGCTAATAAAACAGGAGTGAATTCAGAGTAAATAATATTATGAAACGCTGTCATGAAATTTGCAGCTACTGCTTGAACTACCTGGGGTGTCCAAGCTTTGCTAATATCCCCGGATTCGTTGGTGCTGACACGAGATAACGAGAAATCATTGGAATATCTTCGAACAATCGACTCAGAAGTGACTCGAGTAAGTGGACTAAATGCAACCACATCATCATCAACATCATCAACAACATCATCATCATCGACTACAGTTTCTGCCCCATTTATGCCAATTTCTGAATTTTCCACGATTTCTCTAAGCAACAGGGTTCTTTCAGTTTCTTCACCCCGGTTCCAGGGCCTTACTGGGGGTTCAAATCCTAGATAATGTCTGATTTTATCACCAATGTCGATTCCAATATCTCTTTTATTTCTAAGCTTCTTATGGGTCTCTTCCATGAAAAAGAAAGTACACAGCAAATTAATTATTGCAACCGATGCTATAACAATATTTGAAAGAGCATAAGGATATTTTGAGATGAATTTTTCATGTAATCCCATAGCACTAAAAGCTTGAACCACCAACGTTTCATTATCCTTTGGCCTGGTTAAATATTTCAGTCCACCTATCATGGGACCCACTACCGAGCCTATACTCCAGATAAGAGGTAACATAGAAAATGCAATTCCCTGATGTCTTCGTTCTGTGACAACTTCTCCAATCATAGTACGGACTACCGATACGTTTCCATTGGCCAACCCCATTGCACATCTTGTCAGGAGTGCAAACCAATAATTGGGAGAGAATCCAAAGAGGATTAATGCTAGCGCAGTACCGGTCAAGCCAATCATAATTACCAATTTACGACCGTATCGATCGGCTACGGCTCCCCACCGGACACAGATCATAAATTGGCAGAACCCAAAAACAGCCACCAAGAAACCAGAATAGCGAGAGATGTCTTCTTCTTTGGCAATACCAAAGTCTCGGATCATGAAATATACGTAGGGAAAGAATGAGGTAAAGGTGATGGGTTCAGAAAAGTATACTAGGCAGATTATACTCATCTGCCAGATGGGAAAACCCTTCATCTGATCCCGGAAGGAGAGTGACATGTCAATAGGAGCAGAGACGGAGTTAGAGGGGATATTTAACTAGAGAGACGATTATGAGTCAGTGCGTAACTAAGATGGAGATGAAAAGTGTGGAGTCTGAATAAATTGATTATTTATCAGTAACGGCAATAGTGGTAATTATCGAAATTTATAGTTTTAACATACTACAAGGAGTGTGGAACTATGTTGATAGTGTTTCTAGTTATTAGTAGATCAAATAGCAAATATTCGATGTATCGATATCACTGTAGGTTAAGTGATATATATGTAGAAAAGTAAACCAATAACACTGTACAATTTATATCTGATATATATATGGAAAGGAACCCGATATCTGTGTACGATGTGATATCTACGTGGAAACGAAACTAGAATTAAACTGATATTCATGATTCAACGGAATTGTTATCGCAAATCAGGAATAAATTGTCTACCTGCTAAACATTGTTTATCAGTTCTTCCCAATTCTCATGCTAAGCTTTCTTTCAGAAAAAATTGGGTTTTAGGGTGGTAGTATCGGACTTTTTACGGGCCATTATTCTTAATCCAAGATCTATCAATCTGGTAATTCAAACAAAACCGCTAATCATGTCAAATAGAGCGATATGCACCCAACCAACAAGCTTGGTCATGAATAAGTTTTTTTGTGGAAGTGTTGATTAGTCAAATACTCCAAACTATACTTATTTGAATCGGTAAGATGGTAGCAACAGTTAAACCAATAAAATCTTCAAAACAATATTTTTAATATCTTCAAAAGATTCATAGAATATTGGTTTCAATTTGGTACAGAAGCTTTCTGAGTGAGACTATTCTAATTGAAGAACTGTTATCTTTAGCCGACTTGATTGTTCCAACAGAGTTTACTATTGTTTCGAAATGGATATCTTCCTTTAGGGCTGCACTTACTATAAATTGCTGGTTCGATAAGATTAGACCTTGGATTGAGGTTATTAAAGATGGATTGTAAAATGGTTTATATTTAAAGGAATGCCAATTTCGAAGTGGGCATAGTCCCATCATCAAATCTCAGTCGTAGCCCGGGCTCATTGATAATCCCTGTTCAACTTCATATTGAACTGTCTATTCTTTTCATTAATATAGCTTGATGCATCTTCGTCATTTCTTCTTTTCCGCTTCATTCTTTCAGCATTTGTCTCATTGATTTTATCTGCCAACATTTGCACAACCTCTGGTTTCGGCTTGTTTTCCGGTACCAACTCCTGAGATTGCTTGGCCTTTGTGTTCTTGTATTCTTCATGATCCACTTCCAATTCATTTATAGCTTTGTTGTATGTTTGCTCTGCCAAATGGTTAAAATTTTGGTATTCTCCCGACAGTTTGGCTCTCTGGGCCTTTTTTTTCGCTTCCCAACGTTCACAGTCTTGCAAGGTGTATTCTAAGTTCTTTTCTCTAACTGTCTTGTCCACATCTTCTTTCTCATCCTTGGGCTGAACTTTTCGATTTTTGCTTTCTTTATAGATTTCTTGTTTATTGAGCTTGGAAGCATTCTTGCGTTTTTCGCGAAGCTCCCTGAGCTTACTTAAACGGGCTTCAACTTCAGATTTGGGGGCGGAATCGGCCATAGTGGGTAGAGGAGGGTCTGGTGATGTTATGCGATGGGGCGACATCGCGACATTCTCCATCACGCGATTGAAGTTGGCTGGTAACCACATATATATCCGAACCGATCTTTTGGTTAAAATTAGTAAAAACCGATCAGCCCCAACAAACGTGGGTGATTGTCAAAAGTCGATATGTCCATTTCGTAGTTTCTACATAATTGGTTTTGGTATTCAAAATTGTCATTATTCACTTTATGTCGCACCCCACATTAATTCCCCACATTATGTACTCTGGGGGGTAGTATTGGAGCACTGTAGATGGGAACGATTAGGAAACTATTGTTGTTAGTCAAAGTTGAATTCTTGTTAGCTACCAAATTCCCCCTTCCAAATTTAGCCATCCGGGCATTGCAAAAGGGAAATCGGATCTGCTCGGAAACATAGCGTACATAGCCCAATAGCCCAATAATCCAAGAATATATTATATCAAGAAAATAACTTGGCCCGGAAAAAACAGATTAACGTGTCAGTTATAAATCAGATCATACGAGTGTTCCTTGATTGATCATTCCTCCTTCTGTACTGATTAATTCTTTTTGCTAACGGCATTTCTCATTTATAGGTTACAACATCTTTTGATTGCTTTCAAGTAAAAATTATTCAATTGTCTGATTGTCTAGTGTTGACTGGACAGAGCAATTAGTTGATCAATTGACCTTATTGTTATTCAATCTTAATACTACATCAATTACTTTAAGTGACCAATTTCGATATGGAGAGAGGACTTGTGGATTTCATTTTTGGGCACCCGGAGCTCGAAGCTGCAAAAGGGAACCCCCAAAAGGTGTTGGAGCTTATTGATGCTTACTCTGCCAAATATCATTTGAAGATTACGGGGCAAAAAAGAGCCAAAGTCATCGTAGACCGTCTTAAATCTGAATTTGATCAAAATGCCCCTCGGGTAATGCTTGAGCTTGGGGCTTATATTGGGTATTCTGCCATTTTATTTAGTCACTACTTGTCTCCAGATGAACTGGCCCAGTATTACGCTTTTGAAGTGAATAGTGAGTTCGCCAGGATCGCTCGTAAACTTATTGATTTGGCGGGGTTAACCAATAGAATTGAAATCATTGAAGGTGTTGCTTCCGAAGCCCTTCAAAAAGTGGGAAACCAATTGGCACGTCTCACGTATGTGGCACCAAGATTTGTGTATTTGGACCACCAGAAAGACTTGTTCATTCCGGATCTTAGGGTTCTTGAATCATTAAATATGATAGCACCTGGAACCGTAATTGTTGCAGACAATAGTTATGCTGGTGGAGAGCCTGAATACGTTAGATATGCTAGAGGAACTCCAGCAGAGAGAAGAGACTACAATTTTGATGTGAGGAATATTAGTGGGAGATGTATGACAGGAAGATGGAATGTATTGTATGAGTCGGAAAATATAGATGTGGGAGAGAAAGAGGGAATTGAAATTACTCATTGCATTGAGTATTTAACCAGTTGATTCAGAGTTGGCTCCTCCAGAAAAATGTCACAGAATTGTGATATTTTCTTATGAATAAATCTAGTATAATTTGACTAATAGATATTGCTGAAAGTTGTGGGAATTGACAAGCATTTCAAAAATTAACTGGCTTTGTCAGGACAATAGTATTAAAATCTACCAGCAATTCCCTTAGTACTTTTACCTGTGGCTGATGCAAATGTTTTCCCTCATAATATTGACTTGTGAAGAAACAATCACAACGTTATTGCTAAAACGAATGCACAAATCCAAGCAACCCTAAATGATTGAGCGGATATATTTGTATTGAAGTTCATCAGTTCTATTTATGAATAGTAAAAAGCATATAAATATAATTATAAGGTCATTAGATAAATCTAATATCACTTTACGTCTTTTTTCAACGGTTGAAGCCTATTAGTTGTATAAATAATGTTTCAATTTTTAAGTATTATTACATGTTCCAATTTCTAACTACCATAATATAATAAGTAATATAGTATGCTGTATCAATACCTAAGTATTATAATACAGTGTTGCAATTTCTAGATACTATAATATATGTTCCAATTGCTAAATATTTTAATACAGTTTTCTAAGCACATTTTGATTGAAGTTGCCTTAAATTATCACTATTGAAAGCATTCCAACAATATTCAGTGATACACTCAGTATCTTGTGTTCCCATTACAAACATAATAGACTATATAAATAGCATACTTTAGTAGACACAATTAACCAAAGGAATTTCCAGTAACCATAAAAAATTTCCAGTATTTCCATGTTTGGCTCGACTGAAATCCTGCTATTTCTCAACCCTAGCGAATTTATCATATGAGTTGTATTTCTACCTTCTGGATCACTTCTCGCGCGAACTGATAAACCTCTACGATTCTAAATATACTTGACGAACTATGACTGATCTAACCCCCCTCTTCAGACAATGTGTGTCTATAGTCCAGAGTGAGCTTACTGGCTCTGTCAAAGAAACTGTTGATGACTTCGACTCACTGCAAACAAGAAAGAAATCGCAATTCGTTATCAACGATACCTTCACCAAAGAGTCAGAGGAGTTCAGGCGAGAGTTAGTTAGATTTGACCAACTCATCAATGAGATAAAGCCTAGCTACCTCTCTCCGGATGATTGGCTTTCTCGAAATTCTGCTGTTGACAAAGACAAGATCGATAGTAGTTGTAATATCAAGATCCAGAAGATGTATGAAAAGTTGAAGTTTTTACAAACATATGAGACCAAGAGACAAGAGATGAATCCCAAGAGACAGAATGGGTGGTTAGGTGGAATACTTGGGGACGATGAGCCCAATGAACAGGAGCTTTTTTCAGCTACGGTGGGAGCTCATAGAATGCAAATATTGAGAGACTTGAACAATAACCTTAACTACGTAAGCAACCAATTCGGAACGCTACAGAAAAAGAGGAGAGAAAGAGAAAGGCAGATTAAGATATTGAACTTTCAGGATCTTGAGGAGAAAGAAGACCTCGATTTGTTCCAAGGATCACAGGATTATGAGTTTATAGAACCAGACCAAAAATTTGAACAGTTAAGTCAAGAACAGATCCAAGAAATGGAAACAGAAAACAAAGCCATATTAAAGGCGAAAACTGATCAATTGAGTTCAGTGGAAAAATTGCATACCTCAATGGTAGATGTGATGAATCTCCAGACCGAATTGACATTTCAGTTGGAAACTCAAGGAGATCAGATTAATAACTTATTGGATAGTCATTCCCAAGTGGAGATTGACGTCCAGATGGGTAATAAGACATTGAACAAGGCAACGGCTAGGAACAAACGGGGGGCCAATATGTTGGTGACATTGGGTATTGTGTTGGGTATATTGTTATTACTAGTTGATTATATCTCATTTTAATAATTCGAAGCAAAGCGAAATGGCTTGAAATTATCGTATTTGAATGATCTAGAGATCACTTTGCATTCACCAACACTGTAATGACTTATCCATTTCCCTTAATATTTAATTTATATGCATCAACAACATGTCCTTATTAAACATTTATCATCAACTTCAAATTGTTCATATAAGGTGGATGGTTTCACTAATAGCAATTCTTGTCGCAACAGGTTTCAAAATGCTACTTTCTATTTGTTATCCTCACCAACATAAGACTATAAAATCGATGCTGAATTTAAAATGATGTGAATTCTGAGAAATGCTTTTAGTATTGGAGGATTATCAGCACAGTTGGAAAGTCCTATTGCCATTTTGCAGTAGAAGAACCGCATAATAGAGGAATTAAAATAAAGGATACACCTATGGATTAATATTCAGCAAATTCATTACCGAACAATACGCTAGTAAATAAAATTTACCAAATATTGTCTTATATTGATGTTGATGTATTAATTATCAATAAATTTCAATTTCAGCATTAGTATATGAAGCGATGAGTATTAGAGTACAATTGATCATGATTTATTTCTTTATGAAGATATCCAGACTGAAGGTCTATAGAAATTCTGCAAAGGAAAAGTTCACTTTACTCGGATAAATCTCGATCATCCCCTTCTCGATCACTTTCATTATCCCATCATACTTCTTACAAGCTTATTCTTCTATAAGTTTTTATTGGTTTATATAATTAGAAATCCACGATAGTACCAGCACCTATAGTCACACCTTCTCTTCTTATTACTACTCTTCCTAAGACCTTGTTGTCGGAGTATTTCGTAACTGGAAGCGGGTTTCCTTCCACTTCTACTTCGACTATAGCCGTTTGCTTTGATACAAGATGCAACAATTTCTTCTTTTTCTTTCCACTTGTGATTTCAACAAGTTTTGTAATTCTAGCTGGAGCCTGGCAATTGTTTCTGAATAAAACGAAAGGAGAGCCTACCAAGAGTGGCTTATTCATATTGAACAAGTGCAATGCAATGGTTAGTTTCTTCACAGCTTTGGCAGGGGAGCCTACCTTGGATACCAAATCACCGATTCTAAAGGGTTCTATTGAATCATTTTCGATTTGACTTGCCTTAAATGATAATTGGATTAATTCACCTCTAACTGCAAAATCCACTGAGTTACCGGCAGACCTCAAGCTATTCACCTGCAATGATACACCACTTGGAGACGAAACGATAGTCTCTCCCACTTGGATCACACCCGAGCTGATTTTACCACTGACCTTGATTTCTCCTTTATCTTTAATACTATCATGCACCGACAAGTAGAAGTCCTCACTCAATAATTGAGACACAGAATCAGAATTGATATCGCTTGACAACTTAACATTTTCCAAGTATTGTCCCAAAGTAGGACCTTTGTACCATGCTAGACTTGTAAGACTTGGATCCCTATTCACTACATTTCCACCAGTTAAACCAGAAATTGGAACAAAGTCGATTTGGTCTAGAGTAAACCCAACATCATCACTTGATAAATATTCTGTTAACTGAGACTTGATGGAATTAAATCTCAATTCATCCCAGTTCTCTTTATCCATTTTATTGATCGCAACACAAATCTTTTCAATTCCTAGATTTTTAGCTAAGATTGTGTGTTCCTTTGTTTGACCATCCATAGCAAATCCGGCTTCAAATTCTCCGGTGATTGAATCCACCACCAATAGAGCAAAATCTGCTTGTGATACACCACCAATCATTTGTGGAACAAAGTCTTTGTGACCAGGAGCATCAATTGCGGTGAATCTAGTTGTTTCAGTTTCAAAATCAGTAGCACAAATATCCACAGTTACACCATGAGATCTTTCTTCCGATGTTTGGTCCATGATCCAAGCAAGAGCAAAAGATCCCTTTCCGGCTTTTTCTGCTTCTTTGACAAGTTTGTTAACAGTTTTGATATCGACAATACCGAAATCAAGGAGTATTCTACCCATTAATGTGGACTTACCCGCATCCACATGGCCAATAACTACAAAAGACTTTTGAGGCTTGGAGTAAGTTTTACTGGTGGAAATTTCATGTACCAAATCCAATTTTTTTGTGGGTTTAGTGATCTTGGTGCTCTTTTTTGAACCAGCTTCAGCGTCCGACAACTGGAGGTTACCCAACTTGTCTTCGAAAGCTGCTTTTTGGGCGTTGATGATCTTATCATCAGGGGAGGGATCATTGAAGTTTTGTGCCGCCTTTGTAATCTTTTCTATATCGAGTTCAATGTTAGTAAGTGGATGAAACAATAGCAGGTCATGTCGCCTTCTCTTTGATCTATTTTCGTCCATGGATCGTAATCTCTTTTTAGAGATGATGGTCATAGTAGTGGGATAATGCAATAGTATGGAGTCATCGAGAGCCATGTTTTCTATTTCCAGGGAATCCGCATCAGGTTTAGACTGTGATAGCACATTCTGAGACTTTTCTGATTCAGAATGGGCAATCTGAGGGGGTTCCGATACTTCAGGAGTTTCCCCCTTTGGCTTTCTTTTGAATTCAGTTCTTTTAGTAAGAATACTGGATAGTTTACCCCCTGAAGTTCCTCCAGTCTTCAACTTATCTAGAATAGCCACCGATTGGGGTGATTGCTTCTCTTGGGAGTCTCTATTCAATTGATCAGTAACTGATTGCTTGGAGGAATGACCAGCACGAGCTCTAGCCAAGGCAGCAAGTTTACCCCCCAGGGGCTTCTGCAACCTCAGCTGGGCCAACTGAGCCAACTTAGATGGGCCCTTCAACCCTGGTTCAGAGTGTTCCATATTCAATGGTAAAGAAAAGAGTCATATAACTGCCGAAAAATGAAATACGTACTTTTTTTGAACCGGGACTTGATTTCGTCCACAGCAGGTCCCAACTCGTAGTAGTTATAGTAGAGGGCTTCCTTCAAGTCTAGTTCCGGGACCTCATCATTATAGTCTTTGAGAAGCTGACGGAGTTGGGGCAATTGTTGATGGAGTTTGTCGTACTCATCGTTGCTGAGGGAGTCTTCGTTGAAGGATTCAGCACCAGAGGAGTAGTCAAGCTCATCGTCGTAGTCCATGGTGAGAGATAAGACAAGGGGAAAGAACAGGAGATGAAGAAGCTAGAAAAGATGATAGGACTACGAGTTCAACTAGTGGTAGTGAGTGTCACGAACGAAATGAGTGAGTGAGCACGGGCTGAATGAGGTTTGGTGAAGAATTTACCAAGGGGATGTCGGTGTAAAGGTGGGGGAATCTTTGGTGAGGTTAGAGGAAGGGCATTGGATGGCATAGATGGACAATTTTGGTTTTTAGAGGATAGAGGACATTTAGAGTGGTGTAGTAGTTTAGTATGCGAAATCAACTAAATAATGATTGCGATGTCTTTTTGATGAAGGAAGCAAAATCGGAAGAGCACGATAGTATTGAGATATTCATCTCCAATGAGGATGACAGTTGGTATCAAGTAATTTGGGATTTCCGAAGGCTGGTTTCAAATGCTGAAGGTATACATCTTTTATAGGCAATTTATGGTATGGCTATAAATAATTGGATATGACAAGCAGAGACACTTGAAAAGATAGTATAGAGATACCAGAGAATTGAAGTATGTATCGGTGTCAAGTAAATAGCATTTATGGGGTACTCGGTATTTTTACACACCCATATATTATTGTATGTATACGTTAAGTTTTAAATAGACTATTTGGTAAAATAAAAATCACTAAAGTCATGGAATGCTTTTCTTCACCTGACGAAAGGAACAATAAGTTTAATTGAAATAAAACGTATCACTTACGGCTCAGCAACCAAAGCCCAACATTGATGAAGTACGGTTTTTTTGTCTACTGCATTAAATCACAACTACTACAATTCAAGTACGAAAGTTTCATATTGAAGCTAAAGACCACTTTTTAGTTATCAGCATACTGTAGAAATCTATTCTATACTAGAACATACCGTGTATTGCATATATATATATATATATATGACAGAGCAATACGTATCCGTTTTCAAAACAGTTTTTAATTGTATATAGTAAGTGTTTGTATATTAATTGATTAATATTTAAATAGCAACTTATGGTGGTATAATGGTATAATATTTATTAATTTATTAATATTTAAAAGGTATTTTATGGTGGTATAATATGTAATGATAATGGTATTTTATAGTAGTATAATGGTATAATATATGTCATATTCTATGTATTTGACCAAGAATTGAATGTCTGCTAATCTGCTCTGAACTGCCCCGTATATCAAATACTCGTCACCCAGTAATGGCACATCTCGGGTATTACCCCGTATTGCCGTAGCTCATGTTGCTGGAGTTTCCCGCTAATATTTACTTCTGGGATTCCTCATACTCCTTTCTTCCCTATGATATAGCTGCGAAAGCATTTGCAACTGTTGCCTCGAGAGCTGTCCCGTTTCCAAGCGCACTTCTTCAAGGTACATGGCCCTTCTGGTGGCTCCGTCTACCATTGACCTCCTGATAAATGCTTCTAACACCTCGCTACTGCTCAATTGGCCCTTTTTCAATTTACGTGCAAGCACCTCCTCCAGCGAGGTAGTGATGTTGAATTCTTTCTCAGTAAGAGGTTCAAATTCTTCGGCTACACTTATGGTGGTGTTCATGGTGTCGCCTATGCCAGTACCATTCCACAGGGTGTATGGATGTACTTATACACCAGAGACTACGTGGCATTTCTAATCACTTCTTGGTTAGCATGAAATATTTGTCAGCTATTGCCCGATTGGGGTGGGTCCTATCGAGGCTGGTTACGCAACCAAATTTGCCACCACCAACGAAATCAAAAGAACGAGAACGAACACGAAGGAATCGAAGAAGTGTGGTGGTTCAGTTGTAGACTGAAAGGAACAGGCTGGTGTAGACAACTTCCAATTGTTGGGATAACTCACGAAATGGAGTATGCGAAGAACTGGCGTATCATGAGAACTAAACTCAATCAGGCTTGGTTCCAGCACTGAACGGTTATTATTTAAGATTGGTTAATGATCGATGGTAATTGCTGAATTAGAATGGGTATGTTATCTTGCAACGATAGCCTTAGTACAATTTTAGCTGACGAATTTATTCATTTATTTACGAGGCGTTGGCCAGCATTAGAGGCTTATTGGGAAGTATTGGAAATCAATCATCATTAGTTATCAAATGGTGAACGTGTGATTTTATGGCTTTATTTCGTATCTTGTGGAATGGTGATGGCTTGTAATTATCACTGGCTTTGAAGGTGAACCTCACCCAAAGACTCCGAAGACTATTCATGAACTGAATATTAAATTAACTACATTCCTAACTGTACTAGATGGTTCCAAATCAATTATGGCATGGTGTTGGGGCTCCCTACATCATCTTGTAATTTTACATTTCTGATTTGCTTTACTTTCTGCTTCTGGTGTAATATCTATTCATTATATCTCGTTTATTTGATCTATCAGTGCTTGTACAAATCTGTGCCCAAAACTTCAACCACCGTCTTGGTGGCTGCAACAAGCTCCTCATCAAAGTACCTTCTGGAAGCCAATTGCACACTGATTGGTGCACCCACGTACTTGTCTGGTTCGTAACTTCCAATTTCTAATTCTTCTAATGGGTTTCTGTACTTGTAATTGGCGTGCTCAGGACCCCATTTATCTATGGCTGGATCCTGGAAAAGTCCCGTTTGCACAGCAATACTTGGTAAGTCGGTGAGGTTGTACAATGAGGTGTACGACCAGTTGTAAGCTTCGTTGATGTGTGGAGCGACATTGGCATAAACTGGTCCAAGTATAACATCCACCTTATTTTTTATAAAGTAATTGTTGTAGTCCTGTCTGATTTCATCTCTAAGAGCGTTCAAGTTTCTGTTTTCAGAAGCTGGGATATCCTTTGCACCTTCACCATAATTCAAGAACCATTTGGTCAATGGCTTGAGAGGTTCACCTGAAGCAGCCAACTTTGAACGTTGCATAAAGTTACCGTCAGCAGTGTACATTCTGTTAACAAGCTCATAAGCCAATTGAGTCTTGATAGGCTCGAATTTGATGATTTTGGCACCAGCCCTCTCTAATAAGGCAACAGCATGCTTCAAACCTCTCTCAACTGGAGGAGTAATTTTGACATTACCGTCATCATAGAGAACGGCAATAGTCAAGTCCTTAATGGAAGGTTGAGGAACATTTCTCCAAGGGATACGGATTGAAGCTTGATCAAAGTCCCATGGCTGACCATCGTTAATGAAGCTTTTCATGAAAAATTCCACATCTTCAATTGAACGAGTCATTGGACCAGACACAGCCATTACGGATTCCTGGCCTCTACCGCCACCTTGCGCACCCCATTGGCAGATTCTCTTGGAGGTTGGTCTTAATCCATGGCATCCAGAAAAACCAGCTGGGCCTCTAATGGAACCACCAATGTCAGAACCAATCCCGAAGGCACTTCCACCGAAAGCCACAAGAGCACCTTCACCAGACGAGGAACCTCCTGGGGTCAATTTCAAGTTGTAAGGGTTTCTAGTGAGTCCAACAAAGTTGTTGGCTGAGTCCAAATGCATTATGGTTTGGGGTTGAGTTGTACGAATGTAGAACACTGCACCTAAATTCTCCAAGATCTGAACATTGGCCCCATGTTCAGGGGTGACGTTATCGATCAACGACACGTATGAGGCATGAGTGATTTTGCCCCTGTAGTTCATGTGTTCTTTCAATGAGACTGGAAGTCCATGGAAGGGTCCCACGGTCTTGCCGTGAGTCTTCAAGTAGTTATCCAAATACGCTGCTCTCTCAAGACCCTCATCAATAAACACTTGCATTGAGCAGTTGGTAAACTGGGTGGCTATGACAGCCCTTTTGGCATATGCCTTAAGCACCTCCACCGCTGTGTATTCCCCAGCAGCGATTTTAGCAGCCAATGATACCGCAGACTGATCGGTGATAGAGAACTCTCTCTCAGTCAACAACTTCTTAGAATACAAGTGATCAACAGCGTTAAACTGATCTTCAGCCAATTCCTCAACAGACTTTGGTAATTCGATTTTGTATTCTGGAAGTAAAGCTTCTTGTAAGTCCTTTCTATATTTTTCAAGCTTAGGAACATACTGGTTGTACTTTTGGGGATCCTCATAGTTATCAAGAGGATCCTTAGTCAAGAAGGCATCAATTGTTACTGGCATTGTATGGTATAGTGTTTATTCAGTAATAATGGAGAGGGAACCACTGGTATTTATAGGGTTCGCGGTTACCTAAAGCGGATTGATCTAAGCGCGAGTGATAAGCGCGATGGTTATCAGTATAAGCTGAAATAAAGTTATTAATTAAATCAGGGACTTCTTCTAGCAAATAAGATAAGATTCGGGATCGGGGTAAAGTCAGTGGAAGTAGGTAAGATCTTTTAGGTGAGGAAGCTTGGAGACCAAATGTTAACTATGGAATATTTCCACTGCGATGTAGACATCAAACTGTGGGGTCGGCACGGGTTGCCGCATTGGGTACTCCCCATAGTGTTCCCGATTGGGAAGCGCGGGTATAGGGGTGCCAGGTCCCAGTGGTTAGCCCTAGGTTGTTCACGGCTCCATAAAGTGGAGAAAGAGAAGTGTACCATCCAAGGGTTTTGCTGGACTAATTCAGCAATTGTGGTTCGGATTTTAGGCAATGCCGGCTGTTTATCAATCAGGGTAATCTAAGCCATGTTGTAGGTGCGGTGGGCCTTGAACGATAATTTGTGAATATTATATTTGCTATCGTCAGGCTTAACTAGCAATGTAGTTGAGCTATCTGAATAGAGATATTTTATTAGTAAGCACTTCCAGTAATTGCAAAATTGTAAAATTGCAAGGTATTAACTATGTTAACGGGTGCTGCTATTACAACTGCCTCCTCTCGAAAATAATTATTCAAACAATACAAATGCTACTATTAAGGTATGTTTTTTCCATACTTTGGTTTACTGCTTGGTTCATAGTTCGTAACTATTTATACAAGAGCTTGATGGACCCATCTTGGCTCCCCCGTGCCAATATTCAAGATCGTGGTTTGAAAAAGTTAGTTTATACAAATGTGTACTAATACTTCGAAAACCAACATTTCTTACCTATTGCTTCCAATTTTATTTTTTTATGTCTGAAATATATACAATCAAGTAAGTATTGATGATTAGTTTGATTCTTTACTACAGATTATTCAACAAGTAATATATTCACGATTTAGAGAGGAAAATCCACCTGGATGACAGGGACTTGAACCCAAAAAACCTCTGAAGCATAAGATAAAAAGATAATAACCGAAAAGTTTGCACCCATTGCTAATCCTGCAGATCAGAAAGAGATATCCTGATAGTATCGTACAGTAAATGCTAAACAAAAATCATGGTGTTATTTTTCGAAAGCGTAGAATATTCCAGGAATGGATCGTTTTGGACCTCCAAATGTGCAGGGTTAATCCTGGCTATTTTACGGAAATATATTCTCTTAATCCATTTCCAAGCCTCAGCACCCATAATAAACAATATGCTGAAAGCAACTGCCAATCCCCACTCGTAGCCAATAGGTGCGTGTAAAAACACTTTGTCATTGATTACTGGAATATAGATCACTGGGAATACGGTGAAAAATCCACCCAAAACTGACCAGAACAAAAACTGATTCTCCCAAAGATCATATGCCAACTGCTTCCACCAGGAATTTAATGATTCAGGTCTCATATTGAAAAATGAAGACCTCATGTGTATACATTCCCATCCCAAAATTAAAGCACACCACGTAAATGCAGCAAATGCCCCTGATCTTCCTCTGAAAACGAGATTACAAACATGGCTCGAAGACTGATTACAATTTGATCCTAAGTTACCATCTCCCACACCATAAACGATACAGACAAAACAGGCAAGACAACAACAAGCCATCCAAAATCCATAGGCAACCATATCAATAATTACTTCCCAGGTAAAAATAGTAGCATTAGGTGGCTGATCCAATATATCGTCACTGGCTTTTTCTTGACCCAATCCCATAGCTGGGAAACACGATGTAACCACAATAATCCATAGGACTTCAACAGGAGCTAATGGAAATACCGAAAATCCATTTTCATCAATAAAGGCCAACCCAATCATTAAGTATAAAGCCTGGGCCACATTTTCTGCCAACAATTGTAAGACAAATTTCTGAATATTAGATGACATTCTTCTTCCTTCTTCAATGGCATTTAAAATAGAAGAAAAATTGTCATCAGTCAAAATAATATCAGAAGCATCTTTTGCCACATCAGAACCATTGAGGCCCATAGCAATCCCCACATCAGCTTTCTTTAAAGAAGGTGAATCATTGACACCATCACCAGTCATGGCAACAAATTTACCCCGACGATGTAAGGCATCGATCATCCGAACTTTGGTTTGTGGTGCACATCTAGCAATCACCAAGGGTAAAACAGGCAAGTTGTCGATTTGATCATCGGTCAAACAATCAAATTCGTTGGCAGTCATAACCATTACTCTCACCACTTCTTCACCATAGTGGTAAAGATTGGATGGTAAAATTCCAATTTCTTGAGCTATAGCACGGGCAGTTCCTGGATGATCCCCGGTTAACATATGAACATTGATTCCTGCCTTATGACACAATTTCACCGATGTTGCTGATTCTGGTCTTGGAGGATCATATATCCCAATGAGACCCAAAAATGTTAAATTTGACTCAACTGCCTCTCTATTGGTATGATCTTCCTTTGACAAGCTGATTTCACGTTGAGCAAATGCCAATACTCTCAAGCCTTCAGACGATAAGGCTACCATATTTTCCTCAATATCATCTTTATCTTTTTGAGTAAGTTCTACCAAGTTTCCTTCGACATACCAAGTGGTACAAGTATCGATTATTCTTTCAACCGCACCTTTGGTATGAACCATGGTCATTTGTTTATCTCTGTAAAGAGAAGACATTCTTTTGATAGAAGAGTCAAAAGGAAATTCCGAAATATGTTCCAATGGCTCTTTTTCAATGTAATCATCTCTAGAATATCCCAACCTGGAAGTGAAGACATTGATTGCAATTTCAGTAGCATCTCCATGAGCCTCCCATATACCTTCCACTTCTTTAACAGAGGCAATGTTGGCCAAAGTTGCAGTTTTCAACCAATGAATAAATTCACTAGGATAAGGATCAGGTAGTTTGGGATAAAAATCAACTTCTTCATCGAAAACTTTAATCTGTTGAGGCGAAAACTTACTGAATGCCATAAACCCGGTAGTAGGATTAAAAGCATCATCGCAATTATCAACAACATAAGTTCCAACCCCTGGAATCCAAACTTTTTTTGCAATCATTTTGCCCATGGTGAGAGTACCGGTTTTATCAGAGCAAATATCGTTGATACCACCCAAGGCTTCTAAAGAGTCTAATTTTCTAACAATGACATTTTTAGTGACCATAGCTTGAGCACCAATGGCCATGGTGATAGTCAAAACCACCACCAAGGACGAAGGAATCATTGAAAGGGCCACACAGATGGCATAGATAGCGACATTTTTATTAACATGCATTTGTTGAGAACCCATCACTACTATTGCAAATAAAACAGCCACCCAGAAAAGTATAATGGCTAACCAGGCCAATCGCCTTTGCAAGGGAGTACCGACGTTTGTTCCCAAGATGTTCATGATAATATTTCTAATGGTTTTTATCGAAGCCACAACATAATCTTTCCAAGTTGGATTCTGCGATTTATCTAACTTGACAACAATAGCATCATCGCTAGATTTCAAGGAATGTGCAATTTTACCAATTTCAGTATCTAAACCAATATTCACCACTATCCCAGAACCTCGTCCTTTGGAAACAATAGAAGAACTATAAACCATATTCAACCGATCACCCACCGGGATCGGAACATCACCTTTGTAGATATCTAAATGGTTTTTGGCAACCGGAAGAGACTCACCAGTCAACAAGGCCTCATCAGTTTCTAAATTCATAGAATCAATAAGTCTCAAATCAGCTGGAATAGTATCACCCACTCTAATAAATACGATATCTCCAGGAAGCACCTCCTCAGCATTGATTGAGGATTCAGTTCCGTTTCTCAAGACCCTGGCAGAAGGAGAACTGAGAGATCTTAATGATCCCATAGTCTTTTCCGCTCGGAATTCTTGAATAAATCCAACGGCAATGTTGATAAATACAACGAATCCAATAACCCCACCAGAAATCCAATCTTTAATGGCCAAAGCAATAACCATGGAAATGATTAATACCAATACCATAGCATTGAAAATCTGATGGGCCAAAATCTTGGTAATGGAGATTTTCTCCTCGGCACCAAGGTTATTCAATCCATATGTTTCAAGCAACCCACCAATTTGAGAATCATCCAAACCAGACTCCAAGCTGGTCTGTAAATTACCAGCAATAATCTCGGGACTTAGTCTCCAAGGCTCATTCCTTACAACAAACGGTTCAGACGATTTTTCACCGCCTTGAATTTCATGGCTCTGATCAATGTAAGTGTCATCGTTGGATTTACCTGGTGCTAACTTAGAAGACTTTATTTTCCACGAGGCTCGAGAGCTGAACAAGAAAGGTGTTGATGGTACGGGCTAATATACGGACCTCAAACACACACAGAACTGAGACTGTGCTTTGTAGTAATTTGTAGAGTATAAAAATTGCGAGCTCCCGCTTATAAGTGCGCAAAATTATTGCTGGGGCTGAGCCCGCGATGGCATTTGACATAACCATTTATTTATGGTAGATTGTATTGATAAGATGGATGGAATATCTGATGGTAAATATCGAGAATTTCAGCACTATAGTGAATGTCAAAGTTATCAACCCGATGGGTAACTCGGTTTTTTTTTGACAGCTACAATGGAGTTGAAACTACTGTAGAACCTCATATATTAGACTGGCTATGGTTACATTGAGGCAGTTTTTGATTTAGGACCAAGAAGTGCCCCAACAGAGGACGTCAATTCTTTTCGTCTCCAGAATTTTGGGCATCTAAAATTAGTTTTCTAAACCTACAGTTGAATTCTTTATTTTAAAGACATACGAGCCAACTCAAGCACCGCTTCTTCGGATTCAGCACCACCAATAAATCCAGCAGCATGAATGAAAATACATCCAGGAACGCCTGACTTTTCACTTAATTCTTGATCTCTCAAACCTCTCAAGTGTTCTGGCAATCCCTGTCTGAATTCGAAAGAAGTGGAGTTGACAGAAACGGTGGAAACTCTCCACTTAGAGCTGGAATCCTTGAATAAAACAAACTTGGTGACACCTTCAGCATTGTTTTCTTTTTCAATGGAGTACAAATGTTCTTTCCAAGGACAAAACTGTTGCAAGATAACAATTTCACCGGACTTGTCAACGTTGAATCTATTGGCAAAAGCTTTTTCCACAATAGTTCTTGCTGGTAACCAAGACTTTCCGTAACCCTCCAAAAGGTCCATGAAGACCGAACCCATTAATTCACTACTCTTTTCAAATTGAGCATCGAAATCAGCATCGGTGGGGTTATTGTTCCAGCTAGGATTCAACCTAGAAACAATGGCTGGTAAGGTAATATTTCTATCTTTAAATTTCTTGTTAGCTTCAACCTCTTTAGAATAGTTGCTAATACCATTATCATTAGCATCCAAGGATTCTATAAAGTCATTGTAAATTTTAAGATAAAGCAATTCGACATTTGGATCTTCTGGCTTTAATTCCAAAACATGCTGTATGATTTCCTTACCAAAGTGCTTATAAATTAAACCAGCTGAAGACAATTTAGTATCGTGTTCCAAGTCAAACGTAGAATTGAATTCACGTTGATGGTGATCAAAAAATTTAACACTATCGTATTTTCCACCCACGTCAATTACAATATCACTTCTTTCCCAATCAGCAGGATTTCTGGATCTAATCAATTCACTCTTGGCGTATTTAGGAAGAAGCCTGATCAAGTATACGGCTAAGGATTCGTCTGCATGGAACGAGCCTGAATGGGTACAAATAATCGGAGTCATCTTGAGCTTTTTGGTTTCTGACATATGTTGTGAAAGAAGTCTAAATGGATTAAAGGAACGGTGGAGTTTGAGATGGGGAAATGAAAAATCTCATCGCGCATTTATGGTGCTGACGTAAACTACGAACTATGAATGTGGTCAGTGACAGGCAGGGTTTATAGTGGGTCCATTTACCAGATAATTATGACTAGTGTAATGAGTGGAAACAGGTAGTAGAGGTCGTAGTGGTAGTAGTGGTGGGTTTTTCGTGCAATTAGGTGGGGACCAACTTACAAGCAATAGGCAAACCTCGATTAGTATATGCCTGCTCACGTGCTGGACAACTAGCTGGCCAATACAATGCTAAATATTAATCATGAAGAAAGAGCTCCATGAAGTGGGTAAATACTATCAGAATGTAGAAGGGGATAACGCAAAATGATCATCAATTACTTGTAGTATTGACATTTTGGATGTGAAGTTCTAACTATATAATTTTGTTTAATTTAACGTATCAATAGTTTGTTGTTTGAATGAATTTCTGGTATGAAGTGTATGTGAGATGAGTTGGTTGTCTCATTTGAGTTTATGATTGAGTTTATTACTCTATGATACAGCTCAATTAATACTCCATACACTTAATAAATCGAGGATTATTCCCCAATTCTTAGCGATACCATTAAAAACAACATTAGAAAGGTGTATTGAATGGTTAAAAGCATAATCTAAGCTGATTCGGGGTTGTGTACCAATTGAAATGGGCCCAATGAAAATTCTATAGAACTGGAGAACAGCAGCATTAAACTATGTGATTCTTAGATGTCTAAATGCACGCGACAATTATGCTGAATACCTAATAAGGTCGAGGTAATATTCTGTATACTCTGTCTTCGAAAATTAATGCTATATGCTACCTTAATAAATCTGAACAAAGGATTGCTAAATATTCGATTGAGTGATTCTTGGAAGGGAGTTTCTGCAAGCATATCTGGTGTTTGACTTCAATGGCATCTGGGCGTATTTTCGTTAATAAATAGGATATGAGAATTCTTGTGATTGAGGGGTGTATGGGGTCTGGTTTTAGGGGTTTGAAACGTTATCACTTTCTTGAATATCATAATAATCCATGATGATTACTTGAATACCATCAAGTATCGAGAAAAAAAATACTGAATGGATATTTTCCAGTTGTTGTTAAATTGTGATGATTTTTGAATGCTTGCAATCGGTATTTCATCAAAAACTTTTCAAAAACTGAATTTTTTTACAATTTTTAAATAAATTTATAATCATATCACTTATAAACAAGTAATATTGTTAGTATAGATAGCCATGTACTATTAAAATCCAAATGGATTATTCAATCCTTATAATTTAGTATTATAGAATGCCTTCACGGGTTCTCTTCCATGGATAACTTCGTTTGCCCTTCATAGAGGATTTTCAGGACGGATCCGACCGGCTATTCCAAACAACTAGTTTATGCATGATTAATCTCGGAAAAAAATAAATGCGCTAAAAACCACAGGAATTTATTAATTTTACGTAAAAAAGCACTCATAACCTACAGGCTACAACAATGCATAAACTCGGCTTAAGAAGGGGCGTAGCTTGCAGTCCCCATGGGGGAGTACCTGGAGAATACTTCCGTAGATATTCGATTGGATATCGTTGTGAAAATAGATGTGTTAATTTTAGTATTACTTAATATATTTGTCTGCTACACTGCGAAAGTGAAACTTTGATGAATACCAATTTTATATATCATAATCCAACTACGAGTTACAAGTAGGGTTAGTAATACCAGTATCTTCTCTACAAAAATCATTTAGTTATAAATTTAATCTTTCTAATTTTTGGATTCCCGTTGTGCCTTGCAAAATCGGCGTTTTCGTTTTATGAGGTTCAACAGGTTAAGGTTTTATTTGATGAATAAGGTTCCGGAACCTTTCTGAATGGCTGGGGTGGGGTAGTTTATCGTTGCCAAGGTGTTCACCAATTGCTTGCTTTGTCTTAGTCTCTCGATAGTCCGGAGGATATTTATCCGACACTCGAGCTCACTGAAGAATAGCAAAGATTAATCCAGAAAGAACGCTATGCGAAACTCGAGCATGGAAATAGTTTCTTCCCGTAGTGTTCCAGTAAATTACGGAAAATTTTTGACCACTGTAATAAGCCTCAACCTAAGCATGGATCTGATCAATAGTTAGAAAATACTAGTAATATCTGAGTTATGGGGGGTTGGATAGAGAATTGATAGGGTCAACTGGTGACTGCATGTTGACTCATGAGTTAATTAGAAATGGTGCCATGTGATTGTATTGGTTAAAATGTAACAGCTATCTATGACTAATAGAGTTAAATTAACCAGACTTAAGGCATTATTGTGTGTGGTAGCAGTGCATTACGACGATATAATGTATTGTTCACAAATCCGTTCACAATACGCTTAAACGGGAATTGCTTTACCCTATTCCCCATACCCCAGATGACCCCAGACACTGTTAGAGCCAACGCTCGCGGTCATCATTACCTGAAGCGGAAGTGACGGACAGACAAAAATTTAAATTTAAGGTTGGGTGATGCCAAAAAGCCCTATCTACACAAAACATCAAATAATTAAGGCAGTAAATGTCCAGGACTTCATATTTTTGAGGTACAGATGTAACCCACATAGCAATCACCAGATTGCTAGCGATCGGATCTGCCCCGGCCGTTCTATTGCCAGTTTGTGCACATGTATCCCCTCATTAGTTTGTATGTCTGATCTACGTCATAGTAATATTGTGGTAGGGAACTCAATTGTCTGCGGTTACATTTGTAATTGTCTGGTAGTATCTGAGATGATATCCGCCTGCATTAGTTTTAGTAATATTGGTAATTCAAATCCACCTGTCTGCATGGATGAATGTGGAGAGGATCTCACCCCAGCAACATGCACTAGGGGACATTGGTTCCGACAATGGCTCGGTCCAGACGGAGATACAGTGGATATATCCGAGCGGAAATCTAGACGATAAGCCAATATATACGAGTAACGGCTTCAGATCAATAATGATATTCAAATAGTTTGCACCAGTTACTTATACTGAGTTTGTAGAGTTAGTACGAGTGGTTGTGGTTCCGGTGTTTCCGAGTGTCGATTTTTCCGGGCGTACTTGAAAATATCGAGAAGGTATTTGGCCGAGAACACCTTGCTTTGTACCACTTCAAGGATTCTCTAGTTTTTTCCGGAAACCGAGATGAGGAAGAAATCGTAAGGAATCAGCCATTTGATCGTAAGGCTAGCTACTAACATTGCAACGAATGTTCGGAACCTATTGTCCACCTAGAACAATCAGGAATACGAACTCTGCCTAGGGAACTATTGAAAATGAACACCGACCGCGGGGAAAAGGATGTGGTGTGACGCATGTCCGTCGACTGTCGGATTTTCCAGCCAGCAAGGAGTTTTGTGTTTGTTCCACTGAGATAATAAACGGCACATTAGAAAGTATTACTACGGAGCAATACACAGCTGAGGCGTGCCGCAAACCATGCATACGAGATGAGACGCGATGCAACCATGGAGTGATGTAAAAAAAACAGAGAAGGTGATGAGAGAGAATTTTCATTTATAGTTTGAACTTGTAGTCTGGTCATTCAGCTAACATAGTAGATGGCATTTTTTAACCTGTTTATAGCTTTGTAGACCAAGCACACTTTTTCCGTTTTCACTTGATGCATCTGCGGGTAATAATCCGATTAATGGCACCGGAACAAGTGCGGGGATTTAGTGTCTGAATTATTGGCTTTAAGGGCTAACGGTCAATTTGGAGATCAATCCGGGGCATAGACGACACGCTGAAATGAGTAATCTAGACCGGTACGGGGCTCAAGTCGTATCCCGATTCATGGGTGTCGGGTTCTTATCAGCCTCGGTGCGGCCCCACTCGAGACCACTCACGGAACATTACCCCACAATGCGCATAAAAAATAACTTTTTCACAAAGACAATTTCCCCGACAATTTACCACCATCATGCAAAAAGTTGGGGATTTGGGGAAAAGTGGGGAGCCCTCTGGGGTTATTTGCCTTAAAACAGAATGCACGCATGGGGCCCGTAAAAAATATCGTAGCACAAAACCGACTTCTATGGTCCATACAAAATATGCCGTATGGCTGACACAATGCTGTTTAGTTAGAAAATTACATTTGGGATGCAAAACTATAAAAGGACATAGTTTCCCCCAAGCTCAAGTTCTTCTCCATCATCTGCTTATAATTAACTCATACAACTAAAATGGGTTACGAAGATAAATTAGTTGGCCCAGCTCTTAAGGTCAAGTCGGTCTTAGATAAATTACCAAACCTACACAATGTGTACGTTATCTGTATGATTTCCTGTATTTCGGGTATGATGTTTGGTTTCGATATTTCCTCCATGTCTGCTTTCGTCGGTGAAAAACCTTATTTGGAATTCTTCAAGCATCCTTCTTCTGTCATTCAAGGTTTTATCACTTCGTGTATGGCTTTGGGTTCGGTTTTCGGTTCTATTGCCTGTACTTTTATTTCTGAACCATTTGGTAGAAGAGCCTCCTTGCTTCTTTGTGCCTTCTTCTGGATGGTTGGTGCTGCTGTTCAATCTTCTTCTCAAAACAGAGCCCAATTGATGATTGGACGTATTATTTCTGGTCTCGGTGTTGGTTTTGGTTCTTCTGTTGCTCCAGTCTACGGTTCTGAATTAGCTCCAAGAAAAATTAGAGGTTTGATTGGATGTCTTTTCCAGTTCTCTGTGACTTTGGGTATTTTGATTATGTTCTATATTTCCTTTGGATTAGGTAAAATTAATGGTGTTGCTTCTTTCAGAATTGCTTGGGGTATCCAAATTATTCCTGGTTTGATTTTGTTCACCGGTTGTTTCTTCATCCCAGAATCTCCAAGATGGTTGGCTAAGCAAGGATTATGGGATGAAGCCGAAATCATTGTTGCTAACATTCAAGCTCACGGTGATAGAGAGAACCCTGAAGTTTTGATCGAAATCTCTGAAATTAAGGATCAAATTTTGATTGAAGAAAACATCAAGGCTTTCACCTACTTTGACTTGTTCACCAAGAAGTATATTTACAGAACCTTCACTGCTGTTTTCGCTCAAATCTGGCAACAATTGACTGGTATGAACGTTATGATGTACTATATCGTTTATATTTTCAATATGGCTGGTTACAATGGTAACTCTAACTTGGTTGCTTCTTCTATTCAATACGTCTTGAACACTGTTACTACTGTTCCAGCTTTCTGGTTACTTGATAAAATTGGTAGAAGACCTTTGTTAATTGGTGGTGCCATTATGATGATGACTTTCCAATTCGGTGTTGCAGGTATTTTGGCTACTTACTCCAAGCCAATCCCACCTCTTGATGGTAACGATACTGTTAGAATTGCTATTCCTGATGATCACAAGGGTGCTGCCAAGGGTGTCATTGCTTGTTGTTATTTGTTCGTTGTTTCCTTCGCTTCCACTTGGGGTGTCGGTATCTGGGTCTACTGTTCTGAAATTTGGGGTGACTCTGCTTCCAGACAAAGAGGTGCTGCTGTTTCCACTTGTGCTAACTGGCTTCTTAACTTCGCTATTGCCATGTACACTCCTTCTTCCTTCAAGAATATTACCTGGAAAACCTATATAATCTATGCCACCTGTTGTGCAGTTATGGGTCTCCACGTTTTCTTCGGTTTCCCAGAAACTAAGGGTAAGCGTTTGGAAGAAATTGGTCAATTGTGGGACGAAGGTATTCCAGCATGGAGATCTGCTTCTTGGCAACCAACTGTTCCAATCTTGTCCGATGCTGATTTGGCTCGTAAGATGGAAGTTCAACATTCCGAAGGTGGTGAATTATTACATTCTTCCACTGATGAAGAAAAGCAAGCTTAGATATATTAGTCTAACGCCATTACGACTCTGACATTTTAATTCTTCTAATCTTTGATTATATTTACGTTAATATCATGCAAGAAAATTTACTGAATGTAGCGAAACCAATGTGGAATACCATCCTTAGCTGAGTTGTAGAAGAGGGTTTGATAGTGATGTGAAAATTACAAGTTTTTGAAGCATAATAGAAAAATTTCAAATTTAATTAAGAATAGAATTGTAATTTTAACTTTAGTTATTCTGCATTGTGGTTCACTCTCATGTACAATTTAGTTCTTTTTATCTATATATAATACCCATTCATAGCTTTTAAAAAATTGATATCAACGCGTATTGAAAGTATAGCCATGAATAATGAACAAAACAGAAGCCAATAAACTGAACCATTTATTAATGTACTTATCGTTTAACAAATTTTTCATTGAGTAAATACGGCTTTTCCCAATTTCCAGCAAACACGATGGGTAAGCCCAACAATAAGCCAACTTAAGTCTTCTAAGAGTCTTCAGTACGGGATATCATAAAGACAATCACATGCTTTGTTTCATCTCTACCTAATTCGGTGTGCGTATAATTTCCGAGCTTATTGTTGTCTGATTCATTTGTTATGTATTTTCTTTTATTTGTTTTTATTTTATTTACTATTGTTCCATTATCATTAATCGTATCCATACATTATATGCCTATAAATAATATGCTATATGCCATGTAATTCACTGACCTCACTGTTACTTGGGGTCTGGAGGTTTAACTTGTAACGATGGCATTTTTCATGGAAATAGGTATTTTCCGAATCAGACTTGACATTTTCAAGATGAATATTAGTTTCAGGAGGTGTAAAAAGCTGGTAATGGAATTTTGCTTTGAATTCGGGCACGTCAACGGCCTGAGTGTCAGTATAGGTAGTTGTATGAATTTTCAAGTACTTTTCTGAAGGTCTAGAAGATGTTGCACCACCGACTTTTCTGGTGTCTGCGGAACCCGTAGTTTGAATACCAAGAAACGAGCGGGGTATTGAGTCTTCTGATGTAGCAAACTCAGCTGTTTTGTAATTATGATGCATTTTCAACACTGAAGGTACGTCGTTGAAGAAATCGCATTTAGCAACTTCTTCTTGAAGAGCTTTCAATGGGATCCTATCATTAGGACTCAATTGGAAGATTCTATTCAATAATCTATTATATTGGGCAGAGATTGGAAGAATAGAACGTAAAATGTCTCTATTCTGGAAAATATAGTTTTTGAAAACGTCGTTATTCACATCAGGACGATCAGAAATAGATGCAATTGGCCAGGGGTTTCTGGAGCATGCAATATTGATAAACAAAATTCCTAAGGACCAGATGTCGCCTGCTAATGTGGGGAAATATAAAGAACATGTCCTTGAAGTAGAAGGTAACTCCACATATTGTTGTAAATTTATTATGTTTTGGATGTAATCGTTTGTGTTGTAATTGACTACTCTTTCAGGGGCCATATAGAAGCTGGACCCTCTGCAGGCGTTGCAGCAGATGAGGTCATCTTCCATGGCTAAACCAAAATCAATAAGCACTAAATGGATCTCTTTAAGATCGATAATGGGTGAAGAATACAAAGATGCCCTGGTGTGTAATGTTGATCTTTGGTACATTGGATTGTAACGGATCATGATATTTTCTGGCTTCAAGTCACAATGGTAGATGCCGTTTTCATGAAGATATTCAACAGCTTCTATCAACTGCAACATTGCATTTTTCATCAACAATTGCTGGTTTTTTTGGGGACATGCTTGGAAGATTTTGTTATCAATAATATTGGCAAACAAGTCTCCCTGATCAAAATAGTCCATAACCGTCATGATAGCCAAGTCCCCCAAGTTTAATACCTTATGAATCGTCATCACATTTGGATGCGTATGAACTCTGAGGTGCAAAGCTATTTCTTTTAAGAATGGACAATGTGCTCCATCTTTGGCAATCATATCCAAATCGATTTCATCCACCGTATGGTTGGGATGTTCCTGGAAGTAACTGTATAACGTTCTTTCAATATACTTCTTGCTTTCTGCCACATTACTACCAAAATTGTATTTGAGTACCATTTTCGCAGCATACTGAGCACCATATTGATCTTCAACTATATAGATCAAGCCATAGGTGCCAGCACCGATTTTTTTGACGAACTTGAGTCCGTTAATGGAAGATCCTTCGATATTATAATTTTTAGATATAGGTGTATACATTGATGGTTGTAATTAATTAGAGAAGGCCAAGTATATAAAGAAATGGAGTGAATCGGAACCCGAGGCTCCGCTGGGGCTGTAAAATCATAAGCATGCATAATCGGCACGATTATCATACTCCAGGAGAATTCCGGCGAAATCAGCCGTTCAAATGGCATGTTTCTCATAGTGAAATGGTAAGGGTGGGCTGATACGGCGAAAATCGGATGATGTCACGTGAAACGCATGGAAGAATCTCCTGATTGATTTATAAGTAGAAACCGTCGAAGGGTGCTATGAATCGGACGAGGGGCGTTGAGGAACCTACAAGGAAATCAGTAATTCTTAGCAAGATAACTTTAGAACAAACCCTATGGAGTATGCACTAGTTCTATGTGTTTTGAATCGTCGACAACAAATTAATAATTCAAGATTCAATAATTAACAAGTCTTTAAAGAATTCATCTAGATGGCTGTAATCATTGAAAATGATAATTTCTTGACACATTGCCTGATCTAACATGCTGTGGTTTTTAACAGCCGTGGCTAGGTAGGGCTGACACGGAAAAAACAGGGCGACATTCAGCAATGTCGCCAAAATAGGCGGGTGGAATGTCGCTCGTGACCATAGCCTTGCGACCACTGGGACTTCGACTATCCGTTGACCACACAGTATAATTAAAATAAATTCAAACAAGTAGAGGGTAGTGATGAACGAAGAGTATTAATTGAATGACTGAAGTACTAAATACCTAAGCGACCTTGGTGGTGGTGGGATTAAATTAATCTTTGAGACAAGCATTTAGTATACTTAATAAATATTATGATGATGCCAAAAAATACTGTTATCTTGCATAAGAGGTTTGGCTTAACCACAGTCTAATCTTGCAGGCGAATTTTGGAAGATCGACTGTTTAGAAAATTAAAACCCGTACTTCAAAGCTATATGTATTTAATAAACCAATTTTTAAATAGTAACTAAAATACATTTTAATAATACTCAAAGCAAATATCCCCAATTATTTTGAAATATGTGACTAAAAGACACTTTAATTATACTCAAAATAAATATTCTCAATTTCTTAGCCAATTCCGTCAATTCAACAATTATTGTAAAGCATCGTAGAGTATGTGATGTACAAATAAACGAATTATTGTGTTTGTAAGCAATTTATTACATCGATGAACAAAATGTAATTTTTCATGGATTAATCACCGGGCAAGAATTATCAAATATTATACATCTAACCCTTTATCAATAAATTAGCATATATGCCCTAAATAATCCGTTATATTTTTTCGGAATTTTGGTCTTGCAACAGCTGGGCAATACCATACTTGTATTTTGTGATTATCGAAAGATTTCGGAAATCCAATTTCATTATCGAAATTGCGCCATAATTCAATTTTCTGGGTCTTAGTCACTTTGAAATCAATAAAGACTGGCAATTTTGAAGTATGTTATTAATTACAGATCATTATCTAGAAATAAGTAGTTTATATGATTTACCTACAAGCTCGATTCCTAATATCTTTCCAAAAGTTATCGTTATCAACCGTTATCATTATCTACTCATTTTGTTACCACCTCATATTTACTTTACTATTTCATATTTTCTAGTTATGCTCATAACTCTTCATCAGTAGGTATGACTAGCTATGTTCTATAATGCAACTACCCAAAGCTGGCTTACTTACAACAATTGCTTCAGCCAATTCTTGTTCTGTGATTCCTGGAAATTCTCTCTCATAGTAAACTTTCTGCAATGCCAATCTCAAACTGTCTACCTTCTTCGTAGTGGTCAAATGAACAATTGAGCCTCCCCATCCTGCTCCTGTCACTCTGGAACCATATGAACCATTTTTCAATGCAACATCACAAATTTCGTTCAATTTTTCATTGGAAGACTTGTTTAACACATCAAGGGAAACTTGAGATTTATTCATAATGTCACCAAAACCGACGAGGAAAGCATTAGGGTCCCCCTTAAAATTCTGGAATAATTCTAGGCATTTTAAGACTCTTGAGGCTTCTTCAAACACATGCCTAGATCTTTGATATAATTCCAATAAATCATACTTAACTGGAACTCTAGACAAATAAATCAGCTTGAACTCTTCCAAAGACAAACCTAATTCCCTTGCAGCTTCCTCAGTGGTAAAACCCTTTTTCTGATTTTCTGTGAAGATATCATCACTTTCCAAGAGATCCAGTAAAATAGACAACCTTTTAATACCAACCTCAATATCTCTACCGTTCCATCTAGGTTGGTTCAAAGAATCAAAGTAAACATCTAATAACCCTCTCAAGCTACCTGTTTTGATGTTGGAGTCCTTAGGAAGCGGAGGTAATTTCAATTTAGTTGCCAAGTAATCAGATGCGATGGCCATTTCCACTACTCTCAAGTTGTAATGGATTGGTGCTGTTTCATGTTTGTTTGATACCTGCAAACTGTTGGAAATAAGGAACACCAAATCTTCATCATCTCCTAATTTTGGAAATTCAAATGGTGTAGCAGTTAATTCAGGTTTGAATTGCACCAATAAGGCTTTGGATTTTTCACCAAAAATCGAAGCACACTGGTCCATGCCTCCAGTATTAACTCCAATATAGTGTTCAGTAACAACGGTGATTCTAGTCAAATCTTTCTTACTAATTTCATGGATTCCATTTGCCTTTAATACAGCCAAGGTAGAAGCTACACAAAATGCAGCAGATGATGACAATCCTCCTCCAGTAGGCACTCTACCATCGAAGGTAACATAAAGGCCGTTTAATGATTTTTTTCCATGCAGAACAAGTTCTGGCTGGGTTTCTAAAATGAACTTGTGGGCCACGATCAACCCACACATAAAGTAGTTGGCCCAGCTAAACAGGTCTTGGCTAATGGTGATCACGCTTCCATCCAGAGGTAATTCTATAGTAGTCCGTTTAAACTCTGGATTGGTATTGGAGATAACAATTTCGTTTGAATCAGGTACAGAAGTAACAGCTGCTACCACATCAACTTCGATGGCCATTGGTAAAACAGAAAAGAAATTATAATCTATATGATCTCCCATTAAGTTTACTCTTCCTGGAGACCTGACAAGAAACTCGTAATCAGAGTCAAATGTATCTTTGAAAGTATCGACTAAAGTACGATAACGAGCTTGGTTAGACTTGAGGTCATCGTAGAAGTTGATATTGGGGTGTGTTGGAATCATAATGGGCTACTATGATACTATATGGACAGAAAAACTCCGAAATCAGTTGTAGGCAGACCAGCCAGCTTTATAATTGGAAAGAAAAAAATGGATTTGTGAAAGGTCAATAATCTGGAGACTCAGGGTAAGTAAGATGTCCAATCGGAGAGGACACACTTGCCGGAGTCTGGGGAGTGTTTCGGGGAAACTAGAAATGCATGTAACGTTGCATTATTGGGTGGCGTGAATGTTAGTAAGACCCCAGAGTCCACAACGATGCACCCCATATTGGAGAAGGAAAAATGTCTGCATATGTACCACATGCTCTTTTTTTTATTTGATTACTTTTTTGGGGTAAAAAAAAATAATTTGTAATAATTTTGACAAAAGCAATGGGGTTCAGAGTGGGGTTTTTGCGGTCATCCATCATTAGACAAAACATACGAATTAACCCGATTGGTCGTTTCAGGGCAATAGCAGAGCTCGTGTCTATCATTCTGACTTTGAAACTTGTTGAGCTCGTCTCATATGCATGGTGCACCGGCTCTACACGGTTCTCCAGGTTAAACTTTTAAGTATTGTTTCTTATGTACTTAGATTCCCTCCACACACCATGAGCCTCGTGTCCGCATATGCTTACACCAGGTTATTCCGGGGAATTGAAATGCAACGTTACATCTAAACTCTCTTGCCTTAGCCCAGATTCAATTTTTTATATAGTTCTCTCTTTTCTACTAATAATCTGAAAATATCATCAATATCTCTACAATGTCTGAATATATCGTTGTAACTGGAGGTGCCGGATACATTGGCTCTCACACCGTCATAGAATTAATCAATAATGGCTACAAAGTTATCATTGTCGACAACTTAAGTAACTCTTCTTATGATGCAGTTGCTAGAATTGAATATATCGCTAAACAGTCAATTCCCTTTTTCAACGTTGATCTCAGAAACTACGACCAACTTGCAAAAGTGTTCCAGAGCTATAAAATTGCCGGGGTAATCCATTTTGCGGCTTTGAAAGCGGTTGGTGAATCTACCAAAATCCCTTTGGCTTATTACGACAATAACGTGAACGGCACCATTACCCTTTTGAACGTTATGAAGGACTACGATGTCAAAACAATTGTATTTAGTAGCTCTGCAACAGTTTACGGCGATGTCACCAGATTTGGAGACGATCTGATGATCCCTATTCCAGAACACTGTCCCACGGATCCAACTAATCCTTACGGCAGAACAAAAAGAATGATTGAAAACATCTTCGAAGATATTTATGCTAGTGATAAGGATAATTGGACCATCGGTATCTTGCGTTATTTTAACCCCATGGGTGCTCATCCTTCGGGATTAATTGGTGAAGATCCATTGGGTATTCCTAACAATTTATTACCCTACTTGGCTCAGGTTGCTATAGGAAGAAGAGAAAAATTGTCGGTATTCGGAAACGACTACGATAGTCATGATGGAACCCCAATTAGAGATTACATCCATGTGATTGATTTGGCAAAGGGCCATATTTCTGCTTTAAATTATTTGAAAAATATTTCACTGGGAATTTATCGTGAATGGAACTTAGGTACCGGTAAAGGGTCCACGGTTTTTGATGTCTATAATGCCTTCTGTAAGACTGTGGGTAGAGAATTGCCCTATGAAGTTGCTGGTAGAAGAGAAGGTGATGTTCTCAATTTAACTGCGAACCCAACAAGAGCCAACAATGAATTAAAATGGAAAGCCGAGCTTGGAATTGAAGAAGCTTGTAACGATTTGTGGAGATGGACTATTGAAAATCCATATGGTTTTAATTTAGATAATTACAGCTGGAAAATTGTGGATGATAGTTACGAAAATAGAACCCACACTGTCAAAAATGATGATTTAACAGTCAAGTTCCTTAACCATGGTGCCATAATTCAGGATATACAATATAAGGGGATTTCTTTAGTTAATGGATATTCTGATGGTAGAGATTACGCCTTGAAATCCAACCCCTTCTTTGGAACTACGGTTGGAAGAGTTGCTAATAGAGTATCCAATGGTAAATTCAACCTCAATAACACAAGCTACCAATTGACCCAGAATGAAGGTTCAAATACTTTACATGGAGGTTCTCACGGATATAACACCAAATCCTACTTGGGACCAGTGGTTAAAGAAAAAAGTGGCACTATTACTGTAGATTTTTACTTGAAGGATAAGGATAATCAAGATGGGTTTCCTGGAAACATAGATAATTATGTCAAGTACAAAATCACTAAGAATTCTGTTGGAATTGAATTCGAATCTACACTCGAAAAAGAAAGCAAAGTGGAGTCAACAATTATTAATTTGACCAACCATTCTTATTTCAATATCTCAAAAAATGATACTATAGATGGAACTTTACTTAAACTTTCCACTAATAAAATTTTGGATGCAGATCCGAATTCAAAGTTGCCACTCGGTAAGATCACTGAGTCTTCATTAATTAAGGTCAATGAACCCTTTGAGCTCACTAAGGATGTTGTGTATGATACCACGTTCGTAGTTGACAAAGATGCCAATAAAATTGATACTAGAGACCTCAAGCTTAACCAGCTAGTCGAAGCTTCGCACCCAGACTCTACATTCAAACTCATTATAAGTTCCACTGAGCCATCTTTCCAGTTCTATACTGGAGATTATACAAACACCAAAAATTTTGGATCAAGAAGCGGTTTTTGTATTGAACCAAGCCGTTTTGTCAATGCAATTAATGTTGAAAAATGGCGTGACCAGGTGATTTTGAAGAAAGGCGAAGTTTATGGATCAAGAATCGAATTTAAAATAGAAAACTAGACCCGCAGGTGGGTAATCTAATTTAAAAAGTTTGAGATTAATTGCAAAAGGATAGAAATTATATGATGTATATAACTCGACAAGTCCCCATATATCATTCACATTAATATATATATAATATGTATTCAACTCTATGCGTTCATATAAATTTTATGGAACAGTTGCTTTTAGTGGTAAACCCCTCTCATAATACTAAGTTTTAGAAATTTAGAGTTTTTTGTTCAAGTATACAAGAGATTACGGTGGCCCATAGTTCTAAAACGACAGCCTATACTTCGGGGTTCCTGGTGATTTCTTAGTATCTAATATTTCCTACTTGTTAACGATGTTTATGCTTTTGCTTCAATAATTAGCATATATCCCTTAGCTAATCATATCCAGAGTGTAGGACTTGTTTCTTAAAAGCCTTTTGTTAGAGTTTAACATAATGAAGTTCTGCTATACATGAATATATCAACACGTGTAAAAGAGGTAGCACTAAGATCGTAATGCTCTACCGTAAACTAAAAGGACCCAGAGTTCATGGTAAGGCTTTCCTTCAGTTTAGAAGTTTCCTTCAGCTTAAACGTTTCCTTCATGATATTGCCAAATACAAATAAAATTGGGTATACGTCTTTTAATAAAACTTATTTGCAAGCTTCGTTCCTCATGGCCCAATGGTCAAGGCGTCTGGCTACGATTTAGTAACCACTTCTCGGTTGGAACCAGAAGATTCCAGGTTCGACTCCTGGTGGGGAAGCTTTCTTTTTGGCCCACCAAGTACATATCGGTAAGAGCACTACCCAGTATACTTAGATCAACAGTACCCTACTCTCGAAGCATCAACTATGAAGCTCTACTCTCTATATATTCTCAACAAAGCCGGAGGGCTCATCTACCAGAACAATCTAGACCCTTCCCTCAACCGGTTGAGTGCCAATGACTATCTTGTTTTAGCAGGAACATTACATGGAGTTCATGCAATCGCTGCCAGATTGACACCAACAATTGTGGGCAAAGAAGGCATTAATCCAGATAGTGGTGATTTCAGTACATCAAACGCTGCGTTGTTATCAACTGGAAAGGTTCAGAGCTCCAATACTAACAGAACTGGCTTGCGAAGTATCGAGACCGATTTGTTTAATTTATACGTGTTCCAAAGTTTAACAGGAATTAAATTCATCATCATAACATCGCCTAATCCAGTGGTGCATAACTTACAGCATACGACAGAGACTTCCACGAAGTTGGCAGCTGAAACTGCTACTCCTAGCAAGGGAGAGCTTCAGAAACAATATGATAGTGCAAGTGAAGTTTTCAGACAATTGTATGTGATCTATTCAGATTACGCGATGAAGGACCCATTCTACTCATTAGACATGCCGATTAAAAGTCAGTTATTTGATATTAAGGTAAAGGAATTGGCAGGTCTGATATAAGTTTCAGGATGCGTAAGGACCTCGTTGCTCTGAATGCCGAAGTATACTTTAATGGGAGTATCGAAATGACATGGAGCACGGCAATCAAGATTATGTCAATAATATGTGACAACTTGCTCTAGCGCTTTACAAATGATTCATTTCTTTAGGGGGAAAGATAGAAAAAAAATTACAAGATGGTAGACAGCATCTCTCCCTCAATTTATGGAACCAGATCACCATGTAATCACCAGGAATATAGAATTGATTTTTGGTAGTCAATTGCGTGAAAACTGTCAGTTAGGTTGAAAACTATCGCTATTAATGAATTTTTCAATAGTAACATTATTGGATAATGTATCCAGATTTTTATTGGCCTATTTTGAGATTTAAAATTTTACTGGAACTACTTATTGTGGCTGAAATCATCGTGTCGATATATATATTGCTATGCTACGTTAAATTAAGTCAATAACCTGGTTATATAGTCATTATTAATTGATTTCGGGGTCACTATCTATTATTTTGGCCAACCCATCTTTTAATTTAATTGTTGGTGCCCACCCCAAAGCTTTGATTTTATCACAGTTTATCGAATACCTCAAATCATTATATTCCCTATCCTTCACAAAATCAATATAACTCTTATAATTCACATGGCTGTTTTTAAAATACAACTGGCATACTAATTTCACCAACTCGATGTTCTGAATTTCATCATCACTGCCGATATTGAATGTATCTACGTTTTCTTGGTGCCATATGATCTCAAGTGCAAGTATCAAATCGTGAACATGCAAGAAACACCGAGTATTTTGTCCATTGCCATGAATTTTAATCTTTTGTTGTTTCCGAAGACAATCTATTGCGTATGGTACAAGTTTATCAGGGTACTGCCTGGGTCCATAGACATTATTTGGGCGTACTATAGTGATTGGGAGCTTCCACGAATATTTATAGGAATTAACTATAAGGTCCAATGACGCCTTTGATGCCGAGTAGGGATTTGTAGGACATAACGTCAGGTTCTCACCAGCTCTCTCTGCTTTATCTCCGTACACTTCGTCAGTAGAAATATGCAAAAATTTAATGTTTTCCTCGGGGCGAGCCAAATAAAGTAATCTAAAACCCTCCAACACATTACAGGAACTCATAATGTTATTGGAAATCACCTTTAAGGGTTCTTCGAATGATTTATCAACACTGGATTCGGCTGCAAAATTGATGAAACCCGTGATTCGATTAGTATCAAAATCTGTTACTAAAAATTGGATCAAAAACTCATTTTCTATAGCCAAATCTAGTTTCAAAAATTGGAAATTTGGTAAACGTTGTAAATTTTCAATATTTCTAGTAGAATGATTGCTCACATAGTTAAGCTTGTCTATACAAGTAAAGTGATAGTGTGGGTATTTTCTCACAAAGTAGTTAAGGAAATAGGATCCAATGAACCCTGCTCCTCCAGTGACTAGAAAGTATCTCTGGAATGGGTGCTCTGTCATTGTTTGCTAAATGTACTAGATGGTGTAGATTCCAAATTGAGTTAGCTTTTAACCCAAGCAACTAAATATAATTGTTGAGTAATAACTGATTAATATATCGTTATTTTATGCCTTTTAAAGATTAGTAAAGGATGTCCTATTCAATAAAAAACTAGATCTAAGTCAATAATTTCTTGATAATAATAGTGTACCTTTTTGACAGGAATCTGGAATTGGTCCTTTTTTTTGTAGGTCAAAAATTGGATGCAACGTTACATATATACTAGATTCGTGGGTCCGTTTGACCGCAACGTTGTAGAACGTGGGCCAAAAAATAATCCCGAATTAATCCACGATTTCTCCACGTTTTAACCCGAGAAACCCAACACCGCAACGTTACATTTGCGTTAAAAACAGGTTCGGCAATTGATTCCGCAAGTCTAGACCTCATTCGTAACGTTACAGTTGCCCAACATATGCATCAAGACTTTGTAGCACTGCCTGAAGTGGAGAAATTAGAGGACTGATGATTGTTTGTCAAGGTCAGCGACACTGGTGACTAAAAGTGTCTGCATTAACCCCAGAAAAACCAGTGTCTGCATATCGGAAATACTAACCTCATTTTAACACAGGGCTCGTAACCAGTGAAATTACCAGCACATCGATTTCCTGATTTTGATGCAACGTTGCATCCGATCCTGACACATTCGAAGGGTTTAACGTAAAAAAACATCTTAACACTATATATCCTTGAGTGAAGCACACGTTTGCGGATTAACACGTTTTTTTACTATATAAACAGCACCTTCCTCCTTCATAATGAGAGTCAATCGTGTGGATTATCTTCTCAATCCGGTAACAGTTCAAACCACGCCGACTACTCACACCATGACTCAAGAGTTTGACTTCACAAACCACTCTCACCGCCGCTACAACCCTTTGACAAACACATACATTCTCTGTTCACCTCATAGAGCCAAGAGACCATGGCAGGGTGCCAGGGAAGAAGTCAAAAAGATGAATCTTCCATCGTACGATCCTAAATGTTACTTATGCCCCGGTAATATTAGAGCAACTGGTGACAGAAATCCCAAGTTTGATGCTACTTACGTTTTTACCAATGATTATCCTGCTGTCAAGTTGGAGCAACCAGATTACGTTGAAAAAGAGCCTCAAAGTAGCCTTAAGGGAAGATTGCTTAAAACTCAGGGAGTTAAAGGAAAATGTTTTGTGATTTGTTTTAGCCCAAATCACAATCTTACTTTGCCACTTATGGAGGTCGAGGAGATCACCAAGGTCATCGATACCTGGCAGTCCCTCTATCGTGACTTGTACCAAGAATCCCTTCAAGAATCTCCTTACAAATATCTCCAAATCTTTGAAAATAAGGGAAGTGCCATGGGATGCTCAAACCCTCATCCCCATGGCCAGGCATGGTGCTTGGACATTGTGCCTACTGAAGTCCAGGAAGAATTGACCAATATGACCAAATATTACAGAGAGAATCAATCCCATTTACTTGGTGATTACGTGCAATTAGAGCTTAAAGAAAGGGAAAGAGTGGTTTTGCAAAACGATTCTTTCATAGTAGTGGTGCCATACTGGGCATTGTGGCCATTTGAGACATTGTTAATCTCCAAGGAACACTTGAAATCTACTCAGGACTTTAACGATAAGCACAAACGTGATTTGGCTGAAATTCTTAAGAAATTAACTACCAAATACGATAATTTATTCAACACCTTCTTCCCCTACTCTATGGGTATCCACCAAGCTCCATTTCATTGCTCTGATGAGGAAAAGAATGCCAGCTGGTTCCATATGCATTTTTATCCACCTTTATTACGGTCTGCTACGGTTAAGAAATTCTGTGTTGGATTTGAGATGTTAGGAGAAGCTCAGAGAGACTTGACCAGTGAGCAGGCTGCGGGCAGATTGCAGGACTTGGATGGAGATGTTCATTTTTTGAGACGTGAATAGGTGAACACAAATGGGGCTTATATTGCCTTGTTCGTTGTTTGAGGACAAATGATCATGTTTCAAGTATAATCATTAAACAGGAACAATGTCTAAAAAACCAAAAAAGGGCTTGTGGACTTGCTACCCACTTTCTTTATTGATCCTAAGAATTTAGAGTCACATTGTTGAATTAATCAGTTCATAAGGTGTTTTGCTCAAACAGGAAAATTAGTAATAGTCCACGATGTCACTTAAATCCCCATAATTATGGTGTCATTAAATTGAGATTAGAAGGTGCAATATCGTGCTGCTCCGTTCGTTTGCTATGGTAATTCTGACTACCAAGTATCCAAACCTGTGAAGGGTTCGCAAGTTTGGGTTCAGGAATATTTTAGGTCAGCATATAGATTAATAGATATAAAGAAACATATCTGTAGATATCTTCAATTAATAGAAACAATCAATTTATATAGGAAATGACTCCTGGTCTCGGTAAAGATGGTGGATAGACGTGATCCATCTAGGTTTTCTGTAATCCCGGGATATATTTAGTGATCCGGTTATCATTAAAAGTTCATACTATGCTTGACTCTTAATTTTGTCAAATAACACTACATCCCAGTATTCCTTTCTCTACAATAAGAAAACATGTCAATTAACAGAAAGCTCAGTATTAGTTAGCTACCAATTAATCAATAGTTGTCGTATGTCACCTTAGTTTCAACTCATCACTAGTTTGTACACATAATTTACAAGGCACAATTTCCTTTTACTCAACTACTTTTATCATTTATAGACACTTGTCTTCAACTATTTGCTTCAACACAGGACTCTTTTGGAACTTACTTTGTTAGTTCGTATCACTTACTCATATTTCATTGAAGATCGCAATTCGATGCTCATCGAAAAATTTCACTAGCTCACCACCATGACAGAAGAGCACGTATCCAAGCCACCGTTGGACGCCAGAAACGGAACAGACACTCGTATTGGAAAGGACTCACCATTCACATTTGGTCAGCGTTTTTTGGAAAATGAAGACGATGTTTTCAACCATAATGCTTGGGATCATGTAGAATGGGGAGAAGAGCAAATAACTCAAGCTAAAGAACTCATTGCCAAACAATATGATCATCCCGTAAAGGATTTCGATAAGAAGATGTACAATTCTAACCCAGCTAAATTTTGGGACATTTTTTATAAGAATAACAGAGAGAATTTCTTTAAAGATAGAAAATGGCTTCAGATTGAATTTCCTTCATTATACGAAGTGACCAGTGCCGAGTACAAAGAAAACTGTACCATTTTAGAAATAGGCTGCGGTGCTGGAAACACATTTTACCCAGTACTTAACCAGAATAAAAATCCCAATTTGAAGATTTTTGGTTGCGATTACCTGAAGGTAGCGGTGGATTTGGTTAAATCCAACGAACAATTCCTACCAAATCATGAAAAAGGGATTGCCTATTCTTCTGTGTGGGATTTGGCTAATCCAGAGGGGGAGATTCCAGAAGATATGGAACCTAATTCGGTTGATATCGTGATAATGGTTTTTGTTTTCCTGGCTTTGAACCCTAACCAATGGGATCATGCTATTAGCAACCTTGCAAAGGTATTGAAGCCTGGAGGCCAAATTTTATTTAGAGACTATGGAAGATACGACTTGGCCCAAGTAAGATTCAAGAAGGGAAGATTATTGGATGATAACTTCTATATTAGAGGAGATGGTACTAGGGTATACTTTTTCACCGAGGAGGAATTAAGAGAAATCTTTTGTGAAAAAGGACCATTTAAGGAGATTAAAATTGGTACTGATAGACGATTATTGGTGAATAGAAAGAAGCAGGTTAAAATGTATAGAAATTGGTTACAGGCGGTATTTGAAAATTAAGTTAGAAACCAAGAACCATAAACGAAGTCAGAAGGATTTAAGATGTGGGCTAGAAGCTAGTAAAATCCATAGACAATTGATGTCTAGAACAATAATCAAACAGTATAACTTGATAAATGAGTGCCTCCATGAACCGGGGCCAATAGAGTTTGGAAGACTGCAATAGAATTTAATTCACATAAATACAAGGTAGAAATGGTAAACCGAATTGTAATTTATATATTTTATTTACTTGGATATCTAATATATTTATTACGGTAACTAGCAGCATTGGATCAGGACAAATAATCCACCATAAATAAGTATAAGACAATGCCTAATACTTAAGTAATGATCTTTCTCTCACAAATCATCGTTACTTTACTGTGATAGTTATTTAACTCACTGACTAGGGAATAATAAACTATCTATTTTTATTATTTATTCTATAGAAAAGAGCCCACCTGAATAGATTTACAAAGGTGGATTCCCCTTTGAAATAAAGAGGATACTCAGAATGGATACTTTAGAATTAAAAATAAATGACTTTGATAACTCCCAGGCCAGTGGGAGTCTAAAACTGTCTTACAATAAAATACTTTTGAAATTAATAATTTCAAATCTTCATTTGTGTGTTCACATCCTTGAACAGACAACCATGATAATATTATCTTAATTGATTGCCTGATGGTCTGAGGGACATCTAAATCGGATTTGGAAACTTGTACTCCACTGAACAAGACGAGGATAATTGTTTTGGAATAAATAGACATTTTCATATTGGATTTGACTATTTATGCTGATTATTTTGATGATTATTTAGGATTCAATCCATGACATTGATAATTTTCATGAGGTTCTTACGAATGTAATTTGTTTTTGGGAATCAAGGAAATTCGAATCCTTTACTGTAGTATTATTCATTATTTTGAGCCCCATATAAGTGTACTAGGTTAAAACCTGTGCCTGCTCGTTGGTTGAAGCTGAAACATCGGTTGTCGGTATCACACTAACATACAAGAAGTTATCCAAGTGTTTAAACACCTTCCACAATTCCAAAATATAACATTCTTCCAAATATTCTCTCATGTCTATCCCGTGAATATAAGGACTGGCATAGATGTTTTCTCCAAACAACGTAGGTATGCAAGAAGCCAAAACAGTACCCAAGGTGATGTTGTCACCCTTTTTATTCTTGGGATAAATTGGGGCCTGTATCACCTCTGTAGAACCACAGATGTACACCTTCACGGGTATTCTTTGATACTTATACAACGGAGCTATGAGCCTATTGACCCTCTCATACTCATATAGATTATGACTAACAATTGAATTCAACAACCCATTTGAATCAGATTCACTGAGATTCATGATCACCTTAGAACTGCCATTTATCACAAAACTCGACTGCTTGAGCTGATTCACAACTACTTCCTTGAGTGACTTGATATAGTCAATTCCCCTAGAGTCAGTATATATAAACGGAATTATATGTTCCGCAGGGTATTCTTTATACCGTAACACCAACAGCCAGACATTAGAACCCGTCCCATCCTTTTGCACGTTTCTCGTTGGTAGGTGTAAGTAGTCGTAAAGGAACCCAATGGGCAAGTTCCACTTTATTGGAACATCCTCGTACTCCAACCACACAGCAAACTTGGATACGTTCTGATCAAATCGACGGAAGTAGTTCACAATGTGGGGAAACTCTATGGGGAAGTATGAGTCTCGATAAGCATGGGTCAAAAAGTATTTCGGGCCCTTTTCAGTTTCGAGGGTGATTTTGATGTTGACGCTGCCATTCCAGATTTTGTCTTTGATTTCAATCATCTTTACGTACTCGGAACCAGGTCAGTAGTAATGGTTTATGGTACATTCATCGCGGGTGTGCATATAATCTTCAGTTAGTGAATATACTGTGATCCATCTTGGTGTTGAAATGGCCAACAAAGAAGATGATACTAACATATTACGTTATTATACTAATAGATCATGTTATTGATATTACAACTTAAGTTTATCTTAATTTACTTGTTGGGAATTGTCTGCATTTGAGACCAAATTAAATTTTTAGGATCAAAACAAATACTATCCGAGTAGAGAAACATACACAAGCCAAGTCTTGTACAATACAAATATCAAGCTTAAAAGCAAGTATCAAAAAAATTTTTTTTTTCTTAGAATACCGCTTATATCATAGATTACGGCTCAAATTTCATGTTCACTAATTCTAAGCTTTTCTTAATCCAACCCATCAATTCCACTAATCGAACTTAAGAAGATTCGGTCAATTTTAGCTCTAAACTCTAATAGTAATGATTAAGTTTGCAGCCTACTTCTCAATGGTTTGTCAACTAAAAGATTGAACTTAAATCGAACATGAATCACACAAAGTCGCAGATCTCTAACTGTTTATCCAACACACTTTGCTTAGCAAAATCATTTACTCAGTTTGGTTTAGGTTTTTAAGGCTCTGCCCATAGTCGTATTGACGATAGCTGAGCTATATGGATCACCAGGTAAGTTTCGTATAAATCGTCTCGGCAACTATGCTGGCGTTGCAGAGCGCATGAGGAGTGCAGATAACCAGATGCATCCTAAACTCAGTGTATACACCAGAGCAGGTATTCGTAAGTTCATCAGCACACTACCCATTATCCACCTACACAAATCCACCAATTAGCTCACCCATAGGTGCACATGCTAACAACTCGATACCTATTCTCGACTTTTATCGTTAAACCAATTAACGTAAACTCACTCTCTTCCATGCAGCAGCTGCACGATGCCGCACCGAACAATAGATTCGCAGCCAGCCTGCTACCGTTTTCAGACTGCCAGCCCCCTATGCCGTAACCAGTATATCACGACCAAGGCCCCAGGTACCTGATCCATACATAACCATAACCATCCCCATCATCTCATCCCTCCATCCTCATCTATACCATCCCTCCCATCATAGCATTATATCCAGTTTGATTTAGATTGTTTTCTGTTTTGCAATCGGTAGTTCCAGGTTGCTATCATAGAACCCATACACTACCCTAAATTTAAGGGTTACATTGTAATTTTAGACAAGTGGTCCATCACCCATTTTAGAGATCAGATATATCTGGTGAAAGAACCTATAGATAAGTAGGGAAAGTGCACAAACATCTTCGCAAAGTGATAACAGAACCAATTTCATAATATGAAGCACGATAACTCCTCCAAACAGCTCTTATCATCCATGGATGTTCCTCCATCCATCCCAGCAGGCAAGCTCGATTCGCTAGACTTCAGCCACGCTGTTGCCAGTTATCGGCCCAGCACCTTCGATGTGGAGGACCTTCCGGTTAATCTCCCAGTTTTCGATAAGGCAGGACGGTTGAAAAGACCAAAGGGAGATAGAAGGGTGGTGAGTATGCCGGTTTTTTCAAGAAAAGATTACACCATAAGGCCGGCTGATGATGGGTCTGGCCCCGTATCACCATCCAAGACCTCGATAATCTCTCCATTACGAGAATTCAAGGAGTTAATGTCGTCCAAAGTTTCCCTTGTATCGACTCCTTTAGCATCCCCCTCCAAAACATCTTTTGGTTCAAAGGCACATCCATCTCCTTCTATGGTGACATTGGCTTCCCCGAAAGAATTACCATCTCCACCTGAGCCTGATAAGCCACCGTTGCCTCAAAAAGAATTTTCCAAAACCCCCCGGGCAGTTTCTATGTACGTCAGACCCGTAAGCCCTACACCGGAACCTTATGAAATTGTACCACCCACATTTTCTAGAAGGCTATCACCAATTGAATCGGTTTCAAGTCGTTCCAATACAGCAAATCTTTCATGTTCCGAACTTTCTCACGATGATCATGCCCTTACTGCAGTAGGTATCAGGAATAGAGATTCAAAATTGAATACTTCTATGGCCACAAGGGTTCCTTCTATGCCTAGTATCATGAATGGTATTTCAGTTTCCAAAGGGCCCCAGGGATCTGTGGCAACCGAGTTGCAAAATCCCCCCATCAAATTTGCACCCATTTTGCAACCGGAACCCCCCAAAACTCCAGTGACTACCGTTAACACATCATATCCCCCAAATTCCACTAGATCTCACACATCTCCTACTTTGGCCTCTCCACCACCAATAGTATGGAAATCTCCAAGCAAATTGGATCGCTCACTTCTTCCTCCAACCCCTCCAAAAGAAGAGATTACCACTCATTTGGCTTCACCAGTTGGCTTCAACAACTGTTGGGAGTCTCCCCAAACCCATTCTTATGCCGTTAGATCCAACGACCACATTATAGCATATCCAAAAATTCGCAAGACGGCAAGGGACCCACCACAAGTTCCAGAAAAGGATAAAAATGTCCCAGAAAAGGATATCAGCAGTACTCAATGGGTTCCCCAATCAACTGAAAAACTTGGAAGTCCACAGGTTGCCAAAATCTCTCCTCAAACCAGCATTGACTCTGCTGACTTGGACGAAATCTACAAGTATTACGGCAATATGACATCTCCTGATTTCCATATCCCCAAGCACCTTGTTATCGATGATGAAGATGATGACAGTCTCTTCTCAGACACTATTACCACCGATCAGAGCTCCATAACATCTGAGGCAAAGTCACTATCATCAGCTGCATCCTCAGTCACTTCGTACGTAGACAATGGCAATGGACAGGCCAACAAAGTTACTGAATGTATTTCAGAATCATCATCCATCCTCTCTCAAACATTTAGAGAGTATAAGTTCGAAGATATTCTTCAGAACGATCCGGAAATTGGAGTTCTTCCGGACGATATGAGTTTAAAGGATAGTTTATTTTCAGGGTTGGATCTGGAAATAGAAAGTTTTAGAGAACCTACTAGAGCTGTAAGCGTACCTATGCTTCCATATAATGGCTCACATTGCTCCAGCATGACTGTCAATAACAATAAAGAATTACCAAAAATCCCACTACAATTGAACCAGCCAGAAATCAATTCAGGACTGAACCAGACTCCACCACTTGAAGTCAGAAAATGCAGAAACCTTAAGAGTTATAAAACCAACACTCTGGATAGAAATTCACTAATGTTCTCCCAGAGATGTTATCCGGATATGCAATTATCTCAAGATCGAGCAAGGCAAGTATCCAGAGAAAGAGGAAAACACTCTTCATTTGACAGAAAGACTCGAAATACCCTGGAAGTTTTCGAGCAAAGAAATCTTCTGGACAGACATTCTATTCAATTTTCTTCTAACCAAAGTCATTGGTCTATTTCTACTAGATCCACCAAATTGCCTGAAGCTAAAAGTGAGCTCCAGGCCTTTGTGAGGCAGCGTCCCTTCAGCTTTTGTTTGGACAGTGGCAATGATTATTCTGCTTCCAGATATGGCATGGTTTCCACCGCTCAAAAGAATAAGTCCAGAAGACACACTCGTTCTGTTAGCTTTAATGTTTCCGATAGAAACAATATGCATTTTCCATCTTATGGATCCAAAACCAATTTAAGGCCCAGTAGCAGCTCTTTCTCTGCTGGAGTAAGAAGTGTGAGTGATTTTGGAGGAACCAATAGGAGCATCCAGTCTTTCAAAACTCCCACGCTTCAGTATAAAAGCTTTGAAAATTCTAATCCTTATGCTAGAGGTCTCAATCAATCCTTACAAGGACCGAACAAATACGAGGACTCTGCTTTCAATTATAGTTCATCGATTGGTACCAGAAGCGTTAGTGCTGTTAGTCCTCTGCTTCCTTCTGAGTCGTTTCGAACAGCTCCAACATCACCAGATGTTTCCTCTGTTGTTCACCCAGGACTAAAGCCAGCCATGAAAGTTGTTCCTAGAGCTACAAGTTTCCCTATGAAGATGCAAAAAACCCAGTCAAAAATTCTCCAAACTGAAAAATCTTCTCCTCATAGCACAACCAACAATAAGGAACTTCCCAAAACTCCAGAGAGGGAAAACAGATTTGGAAATAGGACCAAGTACCAATTGTATTAGAAATTTACTACCCTTAGAGGCATATATCTGAGAGGGTCTTCTATTTATTCATTTCATAAGTCATAAATCATGTATTATAGATCAAAACCGCACAGTACCCCTACCTAACAATTGTAGTTATGAAAACCAAATAGAATAAAGTTGCTAGTTTGAAAAACTGTCCAGATTCAAATCAATTCGAATTCATTTTTATTGAGCCAAAATTGATTAAACCCTAGCTTGGTACTAAGTCAAGGAAGTTTAAAAAGTATTTGATCCACAAAGCAGGACAAACGGTTTGCAGTTGTCAGTAGAAATAGATGGTTCAGGTATACATCTCTAGGAATTTTGTATTTGAATGGAAAAGGAAGTCGTATAACTTCATTCTGTGAACCAATTTATACCAACAAGAAATCTCCATAAAAGAAAGAAAAGTATCAGAACTAGATAACCTTGTGCTTCTGCATCACCTATGATATTAGAGCTTCACTACCTGCTCATCACCCTTGTACTTTTCAATTATCTTCTCTATTCCGTACTTCTCAGCAATCTTTCTATTAATAAACCGTCCACCCAAGTAGTGAACCCTTCCCTCTCTCTCGAATTCCACAGCACATGGCTTAGGAGCGGTCAAGCTTACTAACATTGTAGGATTAATATCCACATCCAATGGACCTTTCTCCACGTCCCAACCCGAAGGGATGTCAATTGAGACAATGGGTGCAATTTTCCCATGATTGTCTGCCATGAACTGAATCAACTCATTGAAAGGATCTCTGATGGGAGGCTTGAATGAGAATCCAAACAACGAGTCAACAATCAAGCTTGTCTGAGGTGATTCGATCCGTTCTTGCACCTCTTCCAAGGTCTCAAGCTCAGGAATCTCTAAGTCTTGGAGCTGTTTAAGAAGATTTTTGTAGAGCTGATTCGATGCTGATTTCTTAGGGTAATACACCACAGGAGCATAACCTCCCCATAATTTTAAGTGTCTGGCTGCAACCAATCCATCTCCACCATTATTTCCAGGTCCAACCAATACTACTACCTGATTGGCCAATTTCGAGGGAATAAAGTCTTGTACAAGAGTTTTTGTAGTTTCGGAACCAGTATTTGGTGGATACTGCTTATAGATAGCATGAGCCACGGCTATACCAGCTAATTCCATGAGTTGGTCAATAGAAAAGGCTCCTGAGGACATTAACTCTTTGTCCAACAGAGCGGCGGCTACAGCCGAAAGGGTCTTGAATGACATAACAGCTTTGAATCTAGAAGTTTGATGATGTTTAGGAGGTATCAGTTTGCTAACTCAACTCAATGGGGTTTGTGAAGTCTTACGAGCAATTTGATTGGTTGGTTTGTACAGCTCGATGATTTGGAGCAATTGTGGGACAGATTTGTAAGTCTAATAACTTGGTGACACTATTACGCTTTCTGAGAAGTGGTCATGGTGTATTAAGGTATATCAGGTTATAGTGGTTGCTACAGTCACGTGCACAACAACGTGATGACGATAACATCTGTATCTATCATAAACGAGTTTCTTTTACGTTCAGTATCGGGTGCTAACTTTGGAAATTGAAATATATTGAGCGTGGAGTACCAAATTATGGATTACTATGTGATACATTCAAAAAGATTCCATAGATCTAGATATGAATCTAGTGCATAGGTGCCTCTGTCAACCAGGATATTGAAGTATTAAAACGAAGAGTTTTATTGGTGTTAAATTTTATGTATGTGATCTTGTAGATGGGTGTATCGTGTTTTCTTATAGTCTTAATAAAATGTATTATTTGCAAACAATTTATTTAAGTTCTGATAAGAGCTTGGAAACAGATGCAAAGGAGTTGAACATTAACTTGAATTAATGATAGTGACCAGAAATATTTCCTTTTCCTTAGACCAGCCATAATCTTCCAGTTTTTTATAATCAACTTTACACCAAAAATATGGCATACTCATTAGAATAAAATCAGCTTGTATAAGGCGTATTTTATTTTTAATTCGTGTATAGGTACACATACAGGAGAAGTAGATCCGTCTTTCCTGACATTACATATACAACAAAAGTAGAACCTGTTAACTCTAGTTCAAAAATATTTAAATATTTTTTACTCCATTTCAGAATCGACACTATGGTAACAAATACAGCTGACAGTTCTAGAGTTAATTTTCTAAATATTAGTCATAAAGTGTTAACATTTAAACTACTTAATTATGTTTGTAACTGGTATAATAACAAATTATACTGACTCTATTAACCATTATATTCTAGAAATAGTCATGGTTGCCAGGTAGCATTGATCTGGAAAATAAACTAAGACTTCTAAACAAATTTTGCAATCATTGTTGCGACCTAGTACCATACCGAGCACACTGTACCACTCTGTTCAACTCAGTTTACCATCCCATTATTTAGCCATATACTGACCGTTGCTTATTCTCCATCTACAATTGGACCACTACCACTCGATCTACCAAAGTTTCCCTGGTACTATTCTTTATCCGGTTCTTCTCGCCCCTCCTACTACTCCTGTCACATATACAGGATCCGTCCCTGCCCCTGTCATGTGCCAGATCAGGTACTGATCCATCCAATTTCACCTGGTTTCTGTTCATCACCAATCGGTTGCACGTGTAGAATCCCACCAGCTGCTACCCCTACTTGATGGACAGACACCCTTAGCCACGACCGTAGCATCTTAGAACATTCCTGGGAGTGTCGTTCTTTTATAGTATCGTCAGTGCTGCTCGTCTCGACGTGTCCTCCTGCACGCAATCAACAACTTTTTCAAAAACACTAACCATTCGTCAGCTAGATCTAATTGTCAATTGATCCTCTAGTCTCTTCTCTGTGTGACAGCATCAAGCATTGGCAAGCAGCCAACGTACCGGAAAAACTGCAAAAACTCCCCCTTGAAATCTGTTGAAAACAGTCTCGATTAACCCTTACTCAATCAATCGTCAACACCAGTTCCATCAATCAATTCACAGCTAATATGGACAATCTGTACTCCTATGAGTCGCCCTCCATGAGCCACAACTCCCCCATGATTAACTACAGAAAAGACGCCAAAAAAGGAGTCAAATTCACCTTTATGGTGGTCGGTGAGCTGGGCACTGGTAAGACCACATTCATCAACAGTTTGCTAAACAAAAAGGTGTTGAGCCACCGCTACGAAGCCTCCTCTGGAAGAGCAAAGGCTGTGGGTGAGACCAAAACCTTAACCTTCACCTCAGCCAAGTCTGTGGCCTTACCAAACACCGCTATCTTAACTAAACATGAGTTCAACCCAAGAACCGTTAATGAGGAGCCAGGTATCGCCTTGACTGAAACAAAGGTTGAAATGATTGATGATGACAACTTGAAGTTGTTGTTGAACATCATTGATGCCCCTGGCTTTGGTGAAAACTTAAACAACGAACTCTGTTTTGTGGAAATTGAAAATTACTTGAAACAACAGTTTGATTTAGTTTTGGCTGAAGAAACTAGAATTAAAAGAAACCCCAGATTTGTTGATACCAGAGTACACGTCTTGTTATATTTTATCACCCCTACCGGTCATGGTTTAAGGGAAATTGACATCCAGTGTATGAAAAGATTGTCCAAATACGTCAACATTATCCCTGTTATTGGAAAGGCTGATTCCTTCACCGAGTCCGAATTGAGACACTTTAAGACTCAGATCAAAATTGATATTAAGAAGTTCAACGTGCCCATCTTCCAATTTGATAACTACTTGAATGAATATGATGAAGATGAAGATCAAGAATTGATCCAGGAATGTAAGTTCTTGGCCAACTTACAACCATTTGCGATAATATCATCGGAAAACGAATTTGAAGTCCGTGATTCGAGGAGCGGCCAAACTAAAATAATTAAAGGTAGACAATATCCTTGGGGGTTGGTAGATATAAACGACCCTAAGTATAGTGATTTTCCAATTTTAAAATCCGTGATCTTGGGATCTCATTTACAGGACTTGAAGGATTTGACTCACGACTTCTTATATGAAACTTACAGAACGGAGAGATTAACTAAGGTTACTGCAGGATCTAATGGTAAAGGTGCCGAAGAAGAATACGAAGATAGCGAATTCCATGACACAGTTGAACATCATCCAGAAAGTAATTCCAACCACAAAAACAAAAACTATTATAATGAAACTGTTCCATCAATGTCTAATTTGGCTCAACTTACTAATTCTTCGACTAATGATTTTACCGAAGCCAATGGAGATGATTCATCTATCACTTCTGCGGGATCTTCTGTCAAAAAGAAATCTTCAATGTTATTAGATGAGGATCCTAATGAAATGCCTTCACCTAAATTAAAAGACAGTCCATCATTCTCATCTTCTACCTCCACTTTATCTTTGGACAACCACCCACATGCTAGCTTTAACAAGAGTGACTACCTTCCACCACCAAGAAATCTTAACCCAAACAATACAGCATTTAAAAGATTATCTATTGGTCCTCAACGTAATCAATTACGTCAAATTTCCGAGACAGTTCCTTATGTGATAAGACACGAGAGAATTTTGGAGAGACAACAGAAATTGGAGGAGATGGAAATGGCAAGTGCTAAGGAATTAGCCAGTAGAGCTGCATTGTTGGAACAAAAGGCTGCCGAATTGAAGGCCAAAGAAAAGTCATTGATGAAGAGATTGGAGCTTGAAAGACAAAGGAATGCCAAAGTAGCCAGTCCTGCAAAGAGTGAAACTACTGTTGAGGACCCACCAGCTCTGGATGTGCAATCGGTGGCCGGCACTGAAAGTGTAAATACTCTCGGCAAAGAAGAGACTGATAACGAGGCATAGTAGCCAAAGATTCATAATATTTTTATACATTTGATAAAGACGTTTGTTTCTAGTCCGGTGGTCATGTAGACAAAACTAAAGGAACTGCGCCCAAATGAATAACTAGTACAGCCTTGAATTTTCATATATTTCATATTTATTTATAATTCTTACTTTATTCTATTTTTCGAAGACTATTTATATTGGTATAGCCATTTATAGTATTCTTCAGTATTCAGTATAATATATACAATTCCTTGAAATCTACCCTTTTTGCGGGCTCATCCAAATCTATATGGAATATCGGATTGTACTACAACCTCTTTAATGGTTTGAAAATTAATTCCAGGTACTAGTCAATAATCTATTCCTATACTCTCTGCCTGCATTCTACAACCAAGAACTTGGTATTATAACTAAATTACCGTGAACGACAAATATTCACCTATATGAAACACATAATCAGGTTGATTCACTCTAATCCCAAGCAATACACTATTAATTAAACAATCAAGGCATCTGACGCGTACTTTTGAAACCGCCACCTGATTTCTGCGTAATTATCAGTACGGAGCTGTCACCCGCTGCAACAATCGTCAATTCTGCCCGCGTGTGTACCGTCCGCCGCGCCGATTTTCTGTGTTTGATCTCGGCTAACCAAACCAACAACTACCAACAGATCATCAAAACACACCGTAGACTATTCATAGATTGCCAAAAGCCCCATTTCTCTCCTCTCTTTCGCATCAAATCTGCCCTAAATCCCATATATATCCTTCCCTTAGTCCCCACTTCCAACTTATCCCATAACTTCACTGTCTCCCTAGCTGTCACTAGCGTATCCCCTAGCCCTCACTATTTTTCAAATCCTCGCTATTCCCCTCCGCTCGCTGCATCATTCAAAAAAAAGTTGACAACACTTTACCCTATAGACTCCACGGACTCTTATTACCCCCGTCTCCCGCTATCCAGCGTCTCTCTACGCTGACGTTACACCGATCAATCGACCCACTCAACAAGCTCAAGAATTAATCCACCACTATGGAAATGCTACAGATCTTGGAGAATGCCATTCTCAACCCCGACCCCAACAAGCGGACGGAAGCCGAATTGAAGTTGGCAGAGGCTTCCAACAACCACTTTGCAGAGTATATGAACTTATTGGCCGATGCTGTTGCCAACCAGGAGGCCAAACGTGAAGTTCGTATGTTGGCGGCTATTGGTTTGAAGAATCAATTAACTTCTAAGGATGATAAGAACCGGGCTGCCCAGGCACACAGATGGGTGTCTTTGGAGGATGGCTTGAAACAGAAGATCAAGGACACAGCCCTTGCCACCTTGGGAGATGCTGATGATAAGGTGGGTGCCTCTGCTGCCCAGTTGGTGGCGGCCATTGCCAATATCGAATTACCCAGTAGTCTGTGGCCCGACTTAATCCCTACCATTATTGAAAATACCAAGCCTGAAAACTCGGTCAATCTCAAGAAAACCTCCCACATAGCAATTGGATACATCTGTGAGAATGCAGATCCCAATAACCCGGCCATCATTGCTCAAGCTAACGGGATCTTGATTGCAATCATCCAGGGTGTTCAAAGCAGTGAAACTTCAAAGGAAGTATCTCTTGCTGCCTTGAACGCGTTATTTAGTTCCTTGGATTTCATCAAACACAACTTTGAAAAAGAAGGTGAAAGAAACTACATTATGCAAGTGGTTTGTGAGGCCACTCAAGCCGACGACAACGAGTTGCAAGCCAGTGCCTTTGGATGTCTCGCCAGAATAATGTCTCTTTACTACAGATACATGTCTCTTTACATGGAAAAGGCATTGTATGGGTTGACTGTTTCCGGAATGCAGAGCGATGACGAAAAAGTCGCATGTATGGCAGTAGAATTCTGGTCCACCGTTTGTGAAGAGGAATTGGAAGTTGCTTATCGTAGAGAAGAATTGGGTTTAACCACTAACCTGGTAGGAGATCGCCCTGAACTCATTTCCTACAATTTTGCCTTGGTGGCTATCCTGGACGTTTTGCCTACTTTATTGACATTATTAACTAGACAAAATGAGGATCCTGAAGATGATGACTGGTCGGTAGCCATGGCTGCCGGTGCATGTTTGCAATTATTTGCTCAAAACGTTGGTAACTACATTGTGGAACCTACCGTGCACTTTGTGGCTGCTAACATCGCAGATACCAATAACTGGAGAAATAGAGAAGCTTCTGTTATGGCATTTGGATCCATTTTAGAAAATCCAGATATAGAAGCCTTGAAAGATGTTATTGCCCAAGCATTACCACCTATACTTAACTTGATCAATGATGAAGTTTTGCAGGTTAAGGAAACAGTTGCATGGGTTTTGGGTAGAATTGCAGACTTGGTCATTGGTGCCATCGACGCATCAAATTTAACTGTGATTTTGCAAGCTTTAGTTACTGGATTACAAGACCATCCAAAGGTTTCTACCAACTGTTGTTGGGCATTGATAAACATCTTAGAAAAGATGTGCCCAGATGCTCCTTACAATGACACTAGTTTGATGTCACCATTCTATAATACCATTATTCCAATTTTGATTCAATTGACTGGTAAGGGTGATAATGAGTTCAGCGCAAGAGCATCTGCTTATGAAGCACTTTCCACCTTCGTCACCCACAGTGCTAATGACACCATGCCAATTGTCCAAAATATTGCGACCGAAGTCTTATCCAGATTAGAGGCTACTATTAGTATGCAGTCACAAATTCCTAATAGTGAAGACAGAGGTAATTTAGAAGAATTACAAGTGAATATTTTATCTTTGTTAACAAATATTATCAGAAGATTGAGTAATGATGTTGCTCAAGCTGCTGATAACTTGATGTCAATGTTTTTGAAGTTATTGAATGCTCAAGAAAAGAATTCATTGATTGAAGAAGATATTTTCATTGCCATTTCTGCTGTTGCCGGTGCAGTGGGACCCGACTTTAAGAAGTACATGGAAGCCTTCTTGCCATACTTGACTCAAGCATTGCAAAATACTGATTCTCCAACTTGTAACACGGCCGTGGGTTTAGTAGCAGACTTATCTCAATCATTAGGTTTGGGTATGTTGGAATATTTGGAAGGTTTAATGAACATCTTGGGTGCTAACTTAAACAATTCTGACGTGAGAAAGGAATTAAGGCCAGCCATTTTATCGTGTTTTGGTGATATTGCTACATCCATCGGTTCAAATTTCCAACCCTACCTTGATATTGTCATGCAAATTTGTATGCAGGCCTCTGCTATAGAACCGGATGATGCTTCGATGGAGGCCATAGACTATGCATTGAATGTAAAGGAATCCGTTTTGGATTGTTATGTTGGAATTGTTGGAGGGTTGTCGACACAACCTGCAGTTATTTACCCTTTCATTCCTGTCATATTCCAATTTTTGGAAAATGTGGCTAGAGATTTCAACATGTCTACTACAGACTCGGTCTGCAGATCAGCTACCGGTTTGTTGGGTGATTTAGCAGCCATGTACCCACAAGGTGATCTTAAAGAAGCCTACCAGCAAGCCTGGGTTACTGAATTTATCAAAAAGACAAGGTCCAACCAATACTTTGATGATAAGACCAGGGAAGCTGCCAGATGGGCCAGGGACCAACAAAAGAAGCAAGTTAATTTATAATCCTGTTTACTTCTGCTGCAAGTCAATTTTTATTATATGATCCAATTCCTTTTGGATCTTTTGTGCTTCTATTTATTCATTAATTGTCATGTTTAACGCCTCTAATCTTTAAACTCTCACACATCTCTGATACATCTCTTATACATCTCTCACGCATCTCTCACACATCTCTCACACATCTCTTATACACCTCTCATATATCTCTCATACATCTCTCATACATCTCTCATACATATATTTCATTCCTCTCATATATATATTTCATTATCTCTTATACACCTCTCATCTCATCATCTCATTCATACCATCATGCTTAGTTAGCACCTATCATACTTCTCTATACATAATGTATATAATACAACGTTTAACATTATAATGGTTATTGGTATAGTTGGATATTTCCATGTATACCAAAGTAGTCCAAGAAAATACATGCACATTAGAGAGCGGGTGTACTATAACTAAATACGGTGTAACGTAGTCACACTGGGGTATTATTCGAACTTTATCAAATTTGGGTAAAATGCTGAGAGTACATGTAACCACGTACGATATGGCAAATTGTCTTTCAGAATTTACAATATCACGGCATTTCAAGACGAGATGCGATTAAAAATTATACCAAAGTATATTGGAGTGATCAGAAAATAAATATCGTGTAAAAGTTATCAGAAAATAACAGCCTATCAGAAAAAGCTCTGGTGGTTTTAGGTATATTAGAAAATGAAAGGATCGGATGAGTGAAATGAGGTATAAGTAATAAATTGCTATAACTAACTAGTGGGGAGTAGAAGAAACTGGACATGGACAGAATAGTCCATAAATCATTGTGAGGTTGTCTGGTTTAGCTTTTGTGGTCAGTTAACCCAGGTTTCCGAATAGTACGATTATAGTAAATAATAATAACTTAAATGGATGCAATGCTGGAGTACACGCGCAGCCATTTTCTGCAAGGCCTATATTCCGTTGTGGGATATTTCCCCAAGCACATCAGCAGTCTAGGCTCTAGGAATGTTATGTGTTAGGCTTCCTATTGTTTGGTGTGGGATACATTGTCTAGGAACAGAGCCGGATTACCGGTATGCAGCAAATGCAGGTATAATTGCACCAGCCTATTAACCCAAACGGTGGAATGGGGACATGAGCCCGGCAGCTTGACGTCTGCAAACGATTAATTACCTATCCCGTTTAGGAAAAATAACGACGAGCATGGAAGGGGGTCCTAATAAAACAAAGTTGCATGGCCAACAATTAGCCTACAACACGGAAACGCGAGCATATGCCTGGAAATGGCCGTTGAGTCGGAATTACGCGTCAGGGATCTGAAAAATAACGGTGCCTCGATGAGATCCTCCAGCTACAGCCAAGCCAGGAATATTACTGAAAGGGCCTGGAGCTAATCACTGGCCACCAAGAAATAGTCTGCATACGCGGCCACCACCACAAAATATCCATAGGGGTTTTCCACTGACAAACTTGAGATTTCCGCACATATCCGCTGGGTAATACCCGTCAGGCACACAAACCTCCATCAGAATCCCTAGCTAAAATTGCCAGCTACTATCGACAACAGTCACAACCCACCAAAAGAGTGTCCCCCTGGCACCATCGGTGTTTATAGCAATAGCTTACTGGGCTACACGAGCAATAACCGGGCAATTAATGGGCCCAGGCTGTTATTGTTGTCGCGGTGAACAATTAATCCAATTAACCCAATACGGGTAATTGGCTGCGCTCGAGAATCTGGAGATTCAAAGTGCTAGTTGTAGCGAAAAATCACTAGTGAGACCATGGTGGATACCATGGACACTGGTGGAATAGATCCCTCATAATCTCGATAATAGTCCACCAATATCTACCAATAGTGGACTTGGTAGATATCTTGGTAGCCCAATTCAAGCAGCCTATTCTGGCTCTGTAATACAATTACCCAGGAATTTATCCTCTTCAGTCTTGCTTGTGTGTTTGGGTTTTCCGCTGCACTCCCATTGTATACTGTGTTGATGCATATCCCTTCCTCCTGCACCTCTGACTCGTAAACATCACTATATAAGTCGAAAAATTTCCACCTCCAATTCCCATCCACCAATGCCTACCTTCTATCCCGGTGACTCCAAGTACAACCCTGTGCCCTTTGACCACACCTACATCCTCTATGATCCACAGGACGTGGTATCAATGGTGCTGGTCCACTTTTCGTTGTTGCCCATCTATACCATGGTGTTCTATACCGCGTGGTTCCTCTTGTCTCGTGAAATAGAACCGGTCATCGTGGTAGGTGGCCACCTTGTGGGGGAGATCTTGAATAAGATCATCAAGAAGATCATCAAGCAGCCAAGACCTGACTTTCACAAGGAGTTTGGTTCTGGTTCCTACAGTTTGACTTATGGAATGCCATCAGCCCATTCCCAGTTCATGGGCTTCTTTGCCGGATACTTCATCTGCATCTTATTGTTCAGAGTCAAGAACTTGTCAGACACCCAGATATACTCCGGCTGTTTCCTTATGGCTGTGATCCTGATGGCTGTTGCATTATCGCGGGTTTATTTGTTGTACCATACTTTCCAACAAGTGTGTGTAGGTCTTATGTTTGGCTTGGTGCTTGGATTGATCTACTTTGCTATTATCACCATCGCTAGAGACGTGGGGTTGATTGACTGGATTTTGAGCTGGAAGTTGATCAGGTTCTTCTATATCAAAGACAGTTACTTCCATAATTACCAATCGTTCAAGGATGAGTACGAGATGTACTTGATGTTGGCTAAGAGTGCAAAGGGAGGAATCGTGTGACGATTCAGTCACTTTCATGTCATCGCATTCAGGCTATCCATTCTTATCATTATCACTGTATTAATCGATATTTGTGACAGTCATTTTACCAATCATCGCATCATCTTTCAAGCTCAATTGCAAAATTATAATACACAGATCATTCGAATATCTGATTTCAAAATTTATAAACATGAAGAGATGCTGAAACTAATTAATAAGTATCCTACAAGTTTTTGAATTTTCTAAAATCTTAAATCGCTTCGATTCTAAAATATAACAGAATCTATCTCTTTCTGATCTACATTCTCATAAATATCAAGAATTCGAAAATTCATATCTTCAATGTCTCAATAGACCAATTGGATCTTCTTCGAATATCAACTCAGAATCTTAGATTCTGGCACCAGCATCATTCCCTCTGTGAGTGTAGTGATCTGGTTCTGCATCCAATTATCCAATTGGCAGAGTCTACCTTATGGTTTTCTATAGAACTCTTTTCATTTCTCGGTATAGGCTCATGTTATTTTTATATACTTTATAATGGCACTTGTACAACACAACAAGAATGATTATAATAATTCTTTAATCTAATACTTTAATCGTTGATTGCAAATTTTTCAAACTATAGGACTTTCACAATTATTCTAGTAGGCAAATGTCACTGATACACAAAAATTTCGTGTCTATGTCTGGGCATTTATTTTTGTCTATGACCTTCAATATTATAATTTCACAAATCTATAATTTTAACGTATACATTATCTCAATGATTCACATTATAATTAAATTAAAAATCATCCCACTTATCTTCTTCTTCTTCCTTCTTCTTTCCTCCACCAAATCCATCCAATTTAGTTTTCTCGGCTGCCTTAAACCCAAAAGCTGGCTCCACAGGTTTATCATCCTGCACCAGCAAACCATCAAAGAGCTTACCAAAACGGGTGTCGAAAGTCTTGTTGATCCCGTTCTCATTCAAATCATTGGTGAACGACTGGAAAGTTTCTTGCCCATATTTACCTGTAGCCTGCATTTTCTGACCAAATTGAGCCATGGCTCTCTTTGCTTCAGCACTAATATCACTTTCCTGAATTTGATTAATTCCCGGTCTAATCACTGATTCGTTAACTTCGTTTACAGATTTGACCACCGTAGATGAGAACAATCCCCATCCCTTAGATAATGTTCCTAAGGGATCACTCTGAAATTTCTCAACTGTGAATCCTGCCAAGGATCCACCTCCACTGGCATTTGCAGGAGCAGGAGTGTTACCAAAACCAGCATACTTACCACCCTGAGATGGTGGTAAATGGTCTGGTCTTTGATCATTCTTTGACCCTAATTCAGCAAAGTATGCCTCATTCTTCTGTTTATCCTCAGCCCGTCCTCTACGGTTCTGGATTGGTTCCTGAGGGGTGATGGAACCACTGGCACCATTACTTGCACTGGAAGCATCTGGTAAGGTTTCACCAGTGTGATCCTTAGGCACATACTCTCTGTCTTCAATATCACAAGTCAAGAGCTCCTTATAGTCAGCGGCCACGTAATTATCATATTTTGCCTTGGCAGGTAAATTTAAGTCCACACCATGCTCTTGGAAATAGGCCCTCAATCTGGCATTACCACCTCTTTCCATTCTCAACGTTTCTTCGGGCTTGAACTGATCCATGGTAATCGATCTCACAAATGAAATATGGACACCTAAACCACGATGGATACCAGCACATTCCAAACAGATGAAGATTCCGAACTTGGGAGAGGCCCATTGGGGGTTGGGGGCTCCGCAGTCAAAGCACTTCTTGTTGTCACCGTTCTTTTGAAGGAGGAGGAACTTTCTTCTTGTTTCAGGGTCGATGGACATGGGGAATGGTGTGTTATGGACGCGATTGATAAAACTGTTGATGATTGAGAAATGCGACATGGAGCGACATACGACATAGACTGTGTGGAAGCAGAGTAGAAAGCATGAGTGAGTATTTAGTGATACTTAATGTGGCTAACGGATACTGAATGCCAGTATTGAGATATGGGAGGGCTTGTTACACAGTCTTTGGAACTTTCTGGTTCTTGGAATAAACTGCATTGGTTTCCATTTGGCATGAAAGATGTAGACAGAATAGAAGAATCTTACATTGGAAATTTTGCAAGCCATTAATCACTAAAAAAATCTTGAATGGTCCAATTTTGATAAGGATTAGTTTATGAAAATTTTGTGGAGTCTAATTATGGACATCGACACTTTCAGAAATATAAATAACATGGAAAACTCATGAGTAAATTATTTGGAGAGAATAAATTCGAAATCTTGTACTGTTGTTGGCATTATTCCTTTATACCAATCATACATGACTGCGATTAATTGCGTTCAGACTTGAATATGTTGAATGGGTATATTTCAAGACACAATATAACAGTGGACATTGAAGTATACATCCGCGACAATTTATATCTGTATAAGCAATGGGTGATGGTTCTTGGGATACCTGCTAAAAAAACTGGACAGATAACAGAATTTTACTTTTATCACAGCAAAATTCGATGATTGCAAATTACTTTCCATTAATATTTACTTTATTTAACTTTAATTGATTGCAAATTGAACAAATTCTTCTCTGACAAAATAAAACAAATAGTCAAAGGCATAAATCAAAAGTTGAGCTACGTGTATGCTTTAATTACAGAAGTACGAAGACTACAACAGATGGTGCCAAAAGAAGTACAACATTAATTTTTGTGGCTGGATTTGGGCATTTAATTTTAACATACACACCGCAGTGAAATTTTTTATCTTACGACATTATAGTGGAATTATCCTGGTATTATATTCATACTTGCCTTTTTAAATTTGATTTAAGGTGTTTTCTTTGAAGACTGAATCGCACTGAAAGGGTGACTTCCAGTTCCTATACTCGCTCTCTAAGCAGATTTACCAGCTGTTTATCTTTCACATTGCCGAGATGAATCAAGTATTTCACTTTTATATCTTTTTATTATAAATAATTTTCTTAAACAATAACGGTGATTATAGACAGTAATTACACATTAACTGGAGCTGTTCAAGAAATATGATATACGTTTTCAAACTGCCAATTGAGTTTATAATGCGTGTCTTAGTGCTGACTATCTAAGGTCGTTCGCAGGTCGAAATTCGGTACATTATGGACCCTCGCCAATGTCTATACCATCCCCGCTATTCATGCTTTCTTTTAACAAGCTACTTAGCATTGCTTTCCTCGGAGTCCTCGGTCTGGGATGGTGGGAGACTATGACTTTGGATTTGCCTTCCCACCTTGTGAAACTCGGAATTTTTCAGTTTTTGACCAATGCTAGCTTGACAGTTACCGTCTTGTATTTGATTCTTAATTTAGCAAACTTCAATTCCAACCTGCTCAAGTATTGGCATCATTTGGCTTCAAATCTTGAGTTCATGGTTACTGTTTCGTATTGGGCTTTGAAATTGTTTTTCCCCCTGTTTTTAAACACTGATTCTTTCGAACCGAATTTCGGGTTGGACCTTAAGATTCACTTATTGCCGTATTTATACCTTCTATTGGACCGTAAGCCAATGATTAAATTCAGCGAATTGGTTATAGTTACAGTATCGTTTTTTTTGGTTTATTGGGAAGCAATTGAAATTATGGTGTGGTTGAATCAGAATGGAGTAACTATGTATCCATACCCGTTTTTAAATGGGATTCCACGGGTCCAACGATGGGCCAGAATAGGGGGTTTTATGGGAATTTCCTTACTAAATTATCCTATACAGAGATTAATAAATCATTTCACAGGATAGACACAAGACTGCTCGGATGTTGAACAAGTTAAAGTTAGCAATTGACATTTATAAGAATATTGGGTACGATTGGCGAGATTGCTGATTAATTATTTTTTAAAAAAAACACATGAAAAGACTATTCGTTGATGATGTCGGTATCAATTGTTCAATAGTCAACCAAGTAGAAATTCATTCTATATTAATTTTTGTAAATAGTAGAAAATGCATCGAGACACTAAAAGTAGTGTAATATAAAACCTTTCAGCGAAGAAAATACTTCCGGTTTGATTTTGCGCTTTTGGAGTATTAACCAGTCATTATGGTATCTCTAATATGATTATGAACTTCATATTTACTAGTTAATATAAATGATTTTGTTGAAATCATTTCCTTCTAGGGGATTCTATCTCCTTAAATCATTAATATATGTACATAAGAATTATAAATAGAGATGGATATTATTGATCATAAGAACAATTGGATTATAATTAATTTTACTCAGTACTACATTGTTTTCATAGTTAAATTTGGTAGATAGCATTCAATTGGTTAGCAAGGTCTGCCTACTTTCATAATCAAAAGACGATCAAATATGATGTATTCTATGACGACTATTGACTGGGAGATAACAACTTACAAATACTGTGAGAAGTCCCAAATTGGAATAATATCTTTAATACAGACAATCAGATATTCCTCATAAAATATATTTAATATTTAATTGAGAGTAATCATAGTGAAATGTATCATATAAAGTTTATACTTTCTATATACTCAACCAGGACAAAAGCATCTCCAGATTAATAAAAATAGAGAACACTAAAGTCTTAATATGTATCGTAGCGTTATGATAGTTATTATCATTCCTTTCACAATTCGAATTGCTATATACACAATCCATAATAAGTTAAACTTGTTCACTGCTATTTGTAGCGAATTTTAGATATGTTTATTTGAATGTTGCTATAGCACTGACTTTAACTGTTGATACTTTTTAGTAGCCAGTACATAAATCGATTGTACTTCTCAACTACAACTTCGAGTTGGGGTCTTCATTCTGCTTCTTGATCAATGCAGGATATTCTCCTGCACCACCCAAGGTACCCAAGTGCCAGGCACCACCATCAACTACCTGGACGGTTCCGGTGATCCAGTTGGCCGCTGGAGAAAACAAGAACACGGTGGCCTCGGCAATGTCTCTAGTGGAACCATTACGTTGCAATGGCACTAATTTAGTTCTGTCACTAGTCAGCAAACGCTTCATTCCTTCGGTATCACCAATAGGTCCCGGAGCAATGGCATTGGATCTGATACCCAAAGGACCAAGCTCCACTGCCAATGCGTTAGACAACGCATCGACACCCGCTTTGGCAGCTCCAACATGAATCTGGAAAGGAACTCCGTAGTAGTGGAGGGTAGCACTCACAAAAAGAATGGCACCCTTGTTCTTTCTCAACTGGTCAAATGTGGCCTTGACAGTATTGTAGGAGCCCAACAAGTCGATAGAAACCACAGACTTGAAGGCGTTACTGGACAAGTGGTTGAAATCACTCAAAAAGTTTCCAGCAGCACCGGCAATTACATAGTCGATTCTTCCCAATTCAGCAACCGTCTTGTCCACTGCCTTGGCCAAAGACTGTACCTCTCTAACATCAGTTCCACCACAGCCCACTACCTTTGCTCCCTTTCTTAAGGGGGCAATTTCCCTAGCAGCCTTCTCGGTGTTCTCCACGTTTCTACCCACAATAGCAGCATCGGCCCCAAGTAAAACCATGGCCTCTGTTTGAACCCGGCAAATGGAGCCTGCTCCACCGGTGACAAATACCACCTTACCCTTGAACAAGTCGGGTTTCCATACGCTGTCTGTTACAAATGTCTGATCCAATCCCATCTTATAAATCTGCAACTTATATCAAAGATGGTAATGGCTGCGGAAATGGTACCGATGCGTATATATACTTGTGCGGATCCATGCAGGACCAAACATACCTCGGAGTGTACCCCGCAATCGCGAGTGTGAAATTCACTCTATTAACTTTATACATGTTATACATTCGGCTAATTAGGTGCCGAGTTGCCACTACTCCGAGGAGACTTGTCTGAACCAGCATGAGACTCGTTGGTAGAAACACTGGTGCCATTGGATTTGTTGGGTCCATTCTGGAGGCTGCGTGTGATCTTGTGGCCAGCTATAGATAATTTATTCTTGATGGTGGTGGAAAACTTTTTCTTGCGACCGGCTGCTGCCCCACCATTTGGATGCGATTCTGGCTTGTTACCTCCTAGATTACTGACATCTGTAGGCTCATTGGAAGCCATGGGATCAATGTTGGCAAAAATATCTGTAGGGGGCTCTTCTGTTCCATTGTAGGAATTATATTCAGTACCAATGGGGCTCTCGGGTCCGTTGGTGGGGCTACCCTCATCCGAATCCGCAAATCTTACCGATGAATCGGTTGTGTAAGCCAAATCGGGAGTGGCATTAGTAACATCAGTCGTAGGTTTATGATTGACATCACTAGGACTGGTTTCAGGGCTAGCTTCTGGACTGGGATCGATGGGTGTAGGAGCAGCACTAGTCGTACCCTCCTCATTTATTGGTGTCAGAACATCATGATCCTCCAAGAAATCATCAACAAATCCGTCTTCAAATTTACCATTTTGTACTGAATCCTCATAAAATCCATTTTCCACTAAATCAATCAATTCTCTACCTGTATTGACATAGACTAATTTAGTTCCACAAAAATGACGGAAGTTTTTATAAATGTATCCTGCTAGTAACTTAAAGTTGTGCCTTTTAAAAGTTACATTAGCATCACAATTTCTCAAGATTACATCCACAAAATCAACACAAGTGGAGTTGGCAAGATTATTCTGATCCACAATCAGCTCAAAAAATTTGAAAAAATAATCCAAGATATTGTTGTTAATAATATACCGACAATAAAAATCATCATTCAATAATATCAAGTTTTTCAAACATCTCACAATGTTTAATTTCAAAATAATCTTACAGTTGGTATCAAGAAGCTTACCTAATCCCAACAAAATGTTGTTTTCAACGAAAAAAGGACGTGAGATTTGAACATCGTGTTCCTTAGTGCAAAAGGATATTAATTCACAATATTGCTGGTATAATAATACATCGTTTCGAATTTGAGTTGACTTTTCATGCTTGATGTCAATCTGATCAACAGAAGCCAACTCAATCAAGTTCTTAAATAATTCAGGTGCAACTTGCGAATAAAAAGCTTTGAAATAATTGTTGGTGTTAATATCATTAAACTCGTCAGTCGTCAAAGTCCCATTGTAGTTGGGAACTTCTCGGGATGGAAATTCGTGTCTGGAATTATCCATTTCATAATCATTGGTCACACCGCTAGAAGCAATATTAGAGTCTAAAAGAATTCGTAATGCTTCGAATGCTTGTACTTTCAAACCCGGATTCCTATCTTCCACTAATAATTTAGTAAGAATAGATATTAGGGTCATATCATCCGAAAGCTTGAGTTTTAGGTTTTTAGGTTCCACTATAGTATCATCTTTATCTTCTTCCATCACAGGATTCAAAGGAGGATCAGAATTATCTATAGTTTCTTCGTTATCGATAGCATTTACCAATGACACGTCTTGTTCTATAATTATAACGATCAATTCAGTTCCAAAAACACGCACTTTGCTATCACTATCCTTGAGAGCAAAACTAATCATTCTGAATAGTCCTCCCTTTACCAAAAACGAAAAGAATTCTGATTTTTGATGTGATTGGAGAGATTTGGCTATTAAAACATATTGATGCAACATTTTTACCCCATCCCGTCTCAATATGAGTTCTTCCTCTCTTGTATTATCAATATCGTCGTATATCTTGAATAGCAGCTCTAATAAACTTGCATCCTTTAAATAATTAATGATTTCAACCTGATTTACATATATCAAGGAAGATAATAAATTAAAAGTTTGATCATCCAAAAATCTCGCTAGCACCACATCTTTTAAGAAGTTGAAATGGAAATCTTTCTTAAATATTCCTACTTTTTCCACGGGTATAACTGTTTTGAAGCTCTTATTCTTGAGGTAATCTCTATGACATGCTTTAAAGTTGGGGTATTCGGGGTCATATTCCAAAATTCCCACCAATCCCAAGATTTTCTCTTCTGTTGACAAAAATTCTTCAATTAGGGACGCTTCGTTGAAGAGAATCAAGGTTTTGATGATTTCACTCAAGGAATACAAATGAGGTAGACTTTTGGAGTGTTCTGCGTCATTAAACGCCTCTATTAGTTTGGAAAAATAGTCATTTTCTATAATGAAGTTCAGAATGCTGGTTCGGGAGAACTGTGAATTTGCGTTTTGATTTATCACGTCAAGAATAGTGTCTAGATTGTCTGCTATAGGGTCTTCCGGGAAAGTAATGGGCCCTGTGATTAACTCAGTAATGTCATCGCCATCGGACATACTGGGTATAACATAATAAAGGGATATATCAGGACTATACTTACTTTGTTGCACCTTGATTATGAAGTCACACAAATCTGCACAGCCCTCTGTTTCTTGGAACGATAAGGCGAGATCCTTGCCTGAAGAATCTGTCCATACAATCAATGTCTCCTGCTGTCTCTGATACTGGGTAGCACCTTCTAGGAATGACTTGAGAATGACGTCTCCCGAGTCCAATTCATTTCGTACCAAGAAGTACGGTACATTATTGTCATCGATCTCACCCACACAATATCCTGTTCCGTTGTCGAGCCAGTCTTCACCTCGAAGAAGGTACACCTTGACACGACGAGGTGTCAGACCAGCTCGAGCCGGTTCATCTTTGAATTCCACCATGGTACGGCGTGTTACTAGGGTGAATAGTGTAGAAATTTCACTCAATTTGGGGTGTTCACGCGTCGTCTATCCCTCGTTAAATGTAGGGGGAGCTTGAGCCTGGATGGGAGGGTGTATAGTATGGTTCCAATCCGGTGGAGCCAGCTGTTGCAGTGTATTGATGGGAGATATGGTTGAAGGCGCGTGATACGTGTCACGTGAATGGCACGGCGAAACCGGATTGCTTCCCACATATTGTTAGTATTGTGACTGGCAATCCTAGCAAGAATCTACAAAAATGGGGTGCTGCGTGGAATTACAGAGTAAATATTGGGGTTGACTTTACCATCCAATTTATATCTTTTCTTTACTAGTCGATTTGCTAATCGACTGGATTGTAGGAGTGTAATTGTTATCTTAGCCGTTTTCTGATATACGAGGGTGCCTCGGAACCGGTTATCGCTTTTCCAGGGGTAACCAAAGTGTCAAGTGGTTAATAAACGAGCACTAAAAACGTAATTTGGCACACGAACTAAAACGAATTATTAGAACATGGAAAATGGCTAATGTGATGAGAATTCTAATTTTGAGGAAACATCACAAGGACAGTTTTTTTTGCTAGGCTTGTTTGAGGGAGTACGGAAGAAGAATTTAATTGATAGTGCACTAGTTTGTGCATACTTCAACTTGAAGGGGATAAAACTTCCTTGCTAGTACAAAGGAAGAGAGGAGTGTGTATAAAAAACTGTGATGACAAGTATATAAAAATTGTTTGAAAGAAAATAAGAAATCAGTAAAGAATTGCTCTATGTCGAGAGGTTTTAGCTATTAAGTTAGATTAATGGCTAGATAATTGTCGAGAATAGAGTACTAATGTAGGTGAATAATGATATACATCGGTATCGAGAAACTCGAATATTGCCTTTATTTTAGTGTCCGTTACGGGCCATTGCGTTCTATAATTTGTTCCTTGCATGAGACATAGACAGCTGTCACTTAAATATTATTCTGTATCTCACTATTAACCTTATTTGTGAAGTTACGTATCATAATGTAACTAAAAAAATATTTCAAGATTCCGTATCAGTCCACATTGGGATTAATTCAGCTAGTGAACGTTTATTTCAATTTTCTGGATGGAAAATAGTTCATAAACAAACGGACTCAGATGAGACTGATATCATTATTCTTTAATATATATGGAATAAGTATCTACCTTTGAAGTAAATTCATATAAGGGCTTAGTGGATTTGAATTAATAATATTGTAGACTAGACATTTGTAACCTGGGTTTAAAGATACAATCAATATTGATTGCGAAGAATATACCAACTCATTTTATTAGTCGACAAAGAACTGGTAATCGATCATTGAGGTTAGTCCACATACCATACTACTCTTGCTGGGACTGGAGGTAATCATTAAAAAATTAAACTAAACTTTTTTTCTAAAAAGTTAGCTGATATTTAGGTTTAGGTTCTTAGACACTATAATCTCAGACTCGTTCCATTTTTCCATTTAAAACCGATTTTCACTCTTCCAAGTAATTAAAGCATTCAATTCTTACTATTTAGATATGTAATTTGTAAGAGCGTTCATTTGTTACAATGATCGCTCACAATGGAGGTTCACCAAGGAATCTAATTCTTCCCTTCTCGTCAAAGCCAGAGTTTTCATCACTGACCTCGACAACCTTGGAAATTTCCTCAATTTCAATTGTTGACAATCCCATAGGATCTTTTGGAATCCAGACACCAGGACAAGCAGCAGAGGCAGCAGGCAAGTTGTAAGCATGCTTGGCATCTATTTGCTCCGGCTCAATATTGTAAGTGGCTGGTAACATGTCCTTAGCGTGTCTATAATTTAAATAGACATCTGGTCTAAAGAATCTAAAAAAAGCATTGGCAGAATGATGTCTCTTGAAGTCACGGTCAGCAAGTAATGGAACAATTCCTTCTTCTTGGAATTCGGTCTCTTCAGCCATCTGTTCCCTGACTTTTTCATTTTCAGCCTTTTCGTCCTCAATTTCTTTTTCAAGCTTCTTTGATCTTCTGTGTTTCTTGCTCAAAATCTTATGTCTATATTCAGTTTCACTAAGAGAGGATGGAGTGTGGGAGACCCCATCTAATGGCCTCATACAGTCAATAGGAACAACATCCAATAATGTGTCGAACGAGCTCTTAATATTGATGTGACAGAATACAGTGAAAATAATACCAATCACTTGTAATACAATTGGACCCCAACCCTTACCAACGGCAAATATACCCAACAAACACACTTGACCTAAATAAATACCGGTGAAGGTTTGGTAGAGAGCGGTAGGGTAATGTCTACCTCTATTGTCTGGACATTCAACGAAAACATAAGTCAAATTGTAACAATAAGTAATGTATACCAAAAAGAACGCAACAGTAGCAAATAATAAAATCATGGGAGAAATGATACTGTATGCCAAAGTAATGACAGCCAAGTTTGTAAAGACTGGGAAGGTAGTACCCCAACCCATAGATCCTAAACCACTAAATCTGGCATACTTCTTTCTAAGAGTTCCATCCAAAAGGTAACCCAAAATGTAGTATAAGAACAATCCAACAACTTGAAATAAAGAACCTCCGGCAACAGATAAACCTTGTAAGATAATGTAGGAAATGTAAAAGTTGGAAGACTTTGGTAAACCACCAGCCAAAATGGACAAAGCTTTTTCTGGAGATTCAACAATTTGAGTAACAGTAGAAGCAGCAGAAGAAGCAATGGTAGTGACTAAGAAAGCATTGATGACTTGGAAACCAAAGTATGCTCTTTGAGTGAAATTTTCGACTTCTTGGACGGAAGAAGAACCGGATACCTTGGCCATACCTCTAATGAACAATGGTAAAAGAGCCATCAAAATTGACAACATAATAGTTGGTAATAAACCAGTGATGATACCCAACAATTGCTTAGGCATATTCAAGATCCATCTTAACCAAGGTAATTTGTTGGTCAAATAAGTAATGTTAGAAATAACACCCACAAATGCAACAGGAATAGACCATAAGATGATCAAAGCAACAATAGCAGTGAAAGCAATTGTTCTTCTAGTCAATGATTCCCACCAGAACATTCTTAAGTTGGACCAGTTGATATCTGCTGGTTCAATACCAGTGAAAGTAGGTTGCATTCTCAACGGGTTGTGGTGAACAGTAACTTGATAAGCTAGTTGAGCCTTATATTGATCTTCAAACTCGACAATAAGCGAGTTCTTAGGCTTGAAGTTTCTGAAAGTTTTTTGCATTTGCTTGATTTCTTTATCGATTTTTGGAATTTCTTCCAAACAGTATCTAATCGTGTCTACCTTTTTGGAAAACATACCGTTTGGCTTAAAGGATGGTCTCTTCTTTTCTGGAACGTAGGCACTGATTTCATCAGCTGGTTCAATGATTTGACCCTTCTTGTCAGCCTTCAACTTATTTTTCACGGCGGTTTTCAATAACTTATTTTCAGCAGCCTCCAATTTAGTGACTAATTCATCTCTAAGCTTGATTTGGGCTTCTAATTTTCTACAGGTTCTAGGAATATGAACTCTCTTGACACCATCAAACATCTTGAAGAATTGCTTTTCATCCAATAACGAATCAGGCACGGACTTGAACAAAACAGTTCTGGAAGACAATTGTCTGGCATAACGAGGTGAGGAGAGGGCAGCAGTTCTCAAGGAATTGTAGAAGAATAATTCCCTGTAGATAACATAAATGATACACCCGTAAAACACCCAACCCACGAGAACATGAGCGTAGTATCTCTTTTCATGTTTCACGTTGGCAATGGACAACTGATCCAAGCCCTTGTTGTGGTTACCATTTGTGGCATTGACCGGTAAAAGAATGATCCAAGTAAGAAGTCCAAACAAGAAAACCATGGCCATCACTAAGATGTATCTCAAGAAAAAGTAACCATCCAACCCGGCCTGTTGGAGAATAAAAGAATGGGGTTTGGTCAAAAGAATGTACACCCATCTGAAAGGATCCTTGGGAAGCGGTTCTGGCTTCTTATCGTCGGGAACGAGGTCATAGGATGATTTGGGCGAATAGATCCGCTTGAACTTAAGACGAAGAATGAGGAAACAGGTGACAAAAACACCGCAAAGAACGATATTTGTCACCAAGGTGGTGATCACCGTCGACGTGGATGTTGAGCTTGAAGCTACCATCGTGGGCTGACTAGCAGTAAGACGAAGAACGAGTCGAGATGGATCGAACGAAATGGCGATGTTATGATGCCCAGCCGTGTGGGTCACGTGCGCACGCAATTTTGAGGGGGGCAATGTCAGGGACACGAGCGTGGAACGATCGACAGGAAGCAATTACAGAAGCTGACAAATAGGCAGGATAAATAGGGAGTCAGCAGAGTGCGTATAGATGGCACATAATTAAGGTGGGATATTTTGCCAGTTAATTAGTGGCAGTCTTTGGAGGTATCAGGAACCTTCGCTCGTCAACATTCGCTGCAGCTGAGCGTGTCGCGCATGAGAATTTCATCGCTTTTTTGGCACTTTTGCCGGTACACGAAGATAAGCTGCCAAGCGGATTTGGACCGATGAGAATTGGCGCTACCAAATAAGAAGTGGTAATGATGAACCAGATTCCAAATTCTGAGAACAGGTTAAGTTAGTAAGAAGAGTATGAGAATATTTTGTAAAAGCAACAACTCCGTAGGAATCCAGAAGGGTCTAAAAATACTACTACGGTGAGCATGAGCTGGTAGAATAATGTATAGTATAAGCAAATTAGTATAAGCAAATTAGTATAAACAAAATCTTAAAATACTGATACCATTGACGTGGGCCTAACCACACTATGTTGCAAGATAGAAAAACTGGACTAACGAGATTCTAGACATATAATCTGTATCTACCGATTGTTTCAAGAGGTACATGAGGAAGAATGAGCACAAACGCTAATCACGCTGTTGGACAAAAATAACAGAGCCCTGCCTTCCTACGTAATTTCATTAGCACTTGTAGCTGTAGCTAAGTGTAAAAAAACTTCCCAATTAGTATTAAAAAAACGATTGAGCAAGTACCTTGAGCACTTTTGCTCAATTAAAGTTCATAACGGGAGTCTTGCATTTCTACATAACTCAAATTGTCTTCAATAAGATATAAAACTGAGTTACATAATAGTCTAGTCGACGTTTGTTAAGATACACACCCGGAATCTAGTATTTGACTGAGCTATGTAGTGTATTGCTTAAGAATTGGTAATTCAATATTAACGTGAGACTGATATCAATGATTATAGATTTATAAAGCAAAAAGAAATATGCGGTGAGCTTCAACTAATGGTCAGTGGTTTTGATAACTCTAGCCATGAGAAGTCAAAAGTCATGCTTTTGATAAATAACCAAGTCTAACCAGAAGAAGTCATGTTACAATAAGTAACCTAGTCTAGCTAGAAGAAGTCAAGAAAAAATCTAACATTTTTGACAAAAAAGCCTAGTCTAGTCCAGGGAAATCAAATTACTATTACTAAACTAAGCGTCTCTCACTCATATCATAAAAGGTTTCAATTTAACAAATATTCTTCTCTTCATACGGCTTGTTATAAATTTCTGAAAAAATTGTAAATATTGAATCGAAACCTCCATACAAAATTTACACTTTACAGCACAGCCATGTTCATATCGAGTCTAAGGAACATACATTGTTTTTCCAATGAAACAGGTAAATTCCCCTATGGTAAAGCATTGCCAACACCGACACCTATAGTATTTTTGTTCTCAACTCTCAGAAATTAGGCAGTGTGGCCGAGCGGTTAAGGCGACTGACTCGAATCTTTCGGGCCATCAGTTGGGATTTCCCGCGCAGGTTCGAATCCTGCTGCTGTCGTTATTTTTTGATCATCTCATCTCTTGTGGTATTGGTTATACCATCGTAGTTTTTGCTTATTGCTTCATTTAACTTATCACATCTAATCACAACTTCATGGAATGCCAAAACTGAAACGAATACTGAAAAATGCACCACCTCCAGATGGTTACGACAAAGTATCGCCCACTTTAACAAAGCTACAAGCAAAATTGAAAGCAGCACAAACGGCCCAGACCACGAAGTCTGACTCCACAGCATCCACCAAGCAACAGGCTCTTTGGCCAATCCTTCAAATCAACCACCAGATTTCTCGTTATGTTTATGATATGTACTATAAGCGTAAGCTTATCTCGCGAGAGCTATATGAATGGCTTTTAGCACAGAGGTATGTGAATGGTGACTTGATTGCCAAGTGGAAGAAGCAGGGGTACGAACATTTGTGCTGTGTGCAGTGTATTATGGTACAGGATAAGAACCACAAGAATGCTTGTGTTTGCAGAGTGCCCAAGGCCACTCTTCTAAAGAATGGTGAAGAGGAAGCCAAGAAAGTGCAATGTGTTACTTGTGGGTGTCGAGGATGTGCTAGCAGTGACTGATTTGCTGTGGAGCATGATTGACGAAGTCAAACATATTGTCAAATCTAGATCAATTCATATTTGGGCTTGAATTATAGATACATTTAACGAATCAAGGTTCATATGTGAATTAACAAAGGACAAGAAATTTAATATAGCAGCCGTTTAAATAATGAGCCATATCCTATTAAATTGCAAAACTCATAATGTTTTATATTGGCTAGAGAAATTGCGCTAGTATCAATTGATTAGATATTTATAGACAATCTCGATCCACACAAAAGCCAATATTAATAGCTAAAAATGCCTGGTGAAATCTACAGGTTATAACAGGTTTAACTTGGATAATATAATTTCTAATCGGTTTCTTACGATAATTGAACTTTGTGCGGTATTAAGGAGATGATAAAAGCAAGCAAATATTTTAAATAAAAAATCTGGTAAACCCTTAATGTGTTGTAGAATTCAAAACATAACCTATCAAACACACCTAGCTAAATCTATGACCAGGACTAGTCACACTCACTACTGCTTTAATTATACTTTATGAATCTACGTGAGTCAAAATAAGCTAAGAATTAAAACATAATAATACATTATATAATAGAAAAGCAAGAAGCAAAAGAGGCAGATCCCAGTAATATACACATAAAGTCAACCGACAACCTTCTCACCTGTTGTACCATACAACAGCCAGCGAGACAAAGCAATGAAATAAAATAAAATAAAAAATTAGATAATACCTTCTTTAGGTCTTTAGCACTCAGTCATCTGCATCTGTCGAGGATGAGCTGATATGCCTGGAGTGAGTTCCCAACTTGACAGTTTCTTCGTTATCAGAAACATCAGTTTTGGAGCTGACAGAACTTAGAACATCAATCTTCTTAAAGTCATTAAATAAATTCCGACTAGAATCCATTACCGTTGAAGCAATACTTGTAGAACTTCCAGATTTTCTACTCAACACCGGGGTTTGATGATTACGAGGATGATTTTCAAAACTTCTCATAATCATATCATCATCGTCATACGAATTTAATAATCCATTCGTAGATGAATGATTTTGTAAAAGTGTATGACTGTTTACCAATGGAGAATAGTAGAAATCATCCAAATAAGAAGGAGAATTCCAAAGTTTCTTCATTATAGAATTAGTTTGGGGAGTTCTCAAATTTCTTAATGGAGTCTTTAAAATATTGGATTTGGGAGTACGTTGTAAAACATTAGGAGTCGATGAATGATTAATTAATGGTCTTTGTTGTAAAGAATGATGTACGGAAGGAAGTGTGGAAGTCAAATTAGAGGAAATTGATGTGTGAAGAAGATGTTGATGATTCAGATACGCATTATTGGCCGGCGTGATAGGTTCAAGTAATGGACCAGTTTCGCTTGGCCGTATTGGAGATAACTCTAGATTGGAGTTGCAACTGAAAGAAGAGGTATATGTAAGATTCTTCCCAGCCAAAAGTGGCTTATTTGGAGAATCAGTAATGATAAATTGAGGAGGATTAGTTTTGACAAGAGAATTTTCATCCCAAGGTCCAAACGGTTCTCCTAACTTTTCATGTATACGTTGTTTTTTCAGAGGAGGATCCAATACTGTCAAATCTGCATCTTTATCTTCATCGTTCGAATAATCATCATCATCATCATCACGTTTGGTATGGTCATAAGTGTAGTCATATTCACTATCTTCATTAAGGGAACCGGGCGATATCTTTCTCTTAGGACGAGACAGTTTATTGACCTCTGCATTTGTGGTATAACTGTAGTTCGTTGATGAGAAAGGTTTAGTTTCTGTATTTGGAGATGAAGGAATTGCGTTCATCGATCTTGTAGTTTCTTCCCGATGTTTAGAACGAACCAAGTTAATTTGATCCATTACTTCATCGTACGAGCTCTTTTTCACGCTTCTAGATTTGAGAAACTGTTCTTCATAGCCGGGCTTGATGCACCAGAAGTGACCCTTGCCATCCTTGGACTTATCACCTTTCACAAACGCTTTATTGAGGGAAAGATTATGACGGATCGAGTTTTGCCAGCCTACATCTTCCCGTTTGTAGTATTTAAAGGTATCGGAAATCCACTGGTAAATCTGAGACAACGGGAGTCTCTTATCCTGATGACTTAAGATGGAAATTCCAATCAAGGTAGCATAAGAATAAGGGGGTTTTTCCTCTGATTCCAAGTCAAACACGGTTTCTTTAGTATCTTTTTTTGATTTTTTTGATTTTTTCGGGACTACTGGCTTGGCCACTGTTGGTTTATCATCTGAAGCAAGGGTAAAGGAGGAGGATGGATTAATGGTGAGTGGGGGCAGGGATGGATGGTTTTGGGATCTTTGCGGCAGTGAGAACGCCGGAGAAAGAAGGGCCAGGCGGGACAGAGCGGTTTCGAAAGACCCCAGGGACCGGTTGACGGAGGCTATACCTGGATCGTAGCGGGCCATGGGAGCCATGGGAGGCCCAGACTTGTGACCCACGGGGGTATTATAGACCATTTTATGAGTAGGTCCCGACTGAGGCGGGGTGGTGATTTTGAAGGTTTTATGAGTCACCGGAGTCTCAAGCTTGGTGGAGGTCACGGTGGTATTGGAGACGTTGAAGGAATGTTCTTGGAGGGGCCTCCTAGCATTGAAGAGTAAGTTGCCTGGAGCAGTGGACATCACGCGTGGTGAATACTGGCAAGGCTGGATGCGACTGGGATGGCAGGGGAAACCAAGGTTTATAAATAGGGGGAACGCGTCGAGCGCGACCGCGTTGAAACGCGATGAAACGGGCCCCGATAATGATCGTCAGGTGAACCACAGCACCCAAGGGAAGACCCGTACTTCCGTACTCGAGGACCCACGTCTGTACCGGGTAGGCGGTACTGTCAGATGGGTGATGAAGTTCGAGGGATACACGGTTGTAGTCCACAAGGTGGCAGATGTAGCGGCCGCACGGTGTCACATGGGGCTGTTGTGCGGTCACGAGCCATGGGCCACAAGGGAGTAGTGACTGACTACAGTGACACAAGATAGACACACTAACGGTAGTATCAGAAGGAGATCTCGCGAATTTGACTTGATCGGTCGATGGAGAACAAAGAGATGGTGATGGCACGGCAACCGGGGGAGTGTGGTGAATTTTGGTGCGGTGGGAGGTATGGAGGGTATGGAAGAGTAGTCAACTCGTTTGCTTAGTATAGTGCTAGGGCTGAGTTGTATGATAGCATTATCGGTAGATACGACATTTGCGGTACTACTTATGTGACGCCGTAGGGGATTCACTATGAGATATCACCACCCCAGAAGCTACCGTCACACTGGTCCAAAATTGGAGTGTGCTGCATGGGTATATCTAATGGTATTGCCTGGCTGGTGTTGCAGGTATACCAATAGTGTTAGGATGTAAACGTGATAATAAACTGCCGGAATGGATATGGCGATTTTAACCTTGAAGTTATTATTGATGACTAGGTAGTTATAAAAACTATAGAATTATTAACTAGACCAGTAGTTTCTAGGTAGTTCTGAATTTAGAAATATCAATTATACAATTGGCTTGAACGTTATCGAAATTATCGAAATACTTGAAAGTATAAGAATTTTCAACTACTATACACTTGGCTTCATGATAGACATTATAGATTATAGAATTTTCAACTACTATACCTTTGGCTCCATGAGAGGCCTTACAAATTATAGATACATCAATACACAAATGGTTTCTAGGCTGTTAGAAATGTAGAAATATAAGCATCATGATAGACATAAATTATAGTTACTTGAAGCTATACAATTGGGTTTTGATAGTTCTTAGAAATTATAAAAATACTTGAATTTATAGAAATATCGACTATACTATTAAACTCTTGTATTGGTGTACTCTTTCCCATTCAATCTCTTAACCTGGTATCCTTAAGTTTTCAATAACCATCCGTAAAAGCATTTTTAAAATTCAGATCATATTCTTCACTGTTAACTACAAATAACATTTAAATTTGGCAAAACTTCGATGTTGTGAAAAGATTGACAGAACTAAAATTTAACCAATTATTCAATAAAAATGCACGAAACATTAACACAACGAAAAACTGGAAATTTACTCAACAAAGATGCTATGCCAAAGATGGTAAACCAGAAACAATAACCATAATATCGTGAGAAATACTTACCGTGACCATTTCTTTGTTGTTAGCTACCACCCATCTGCTTCAGAAACCCGTGAGCCCACCGTTCACGTGCCCCACTACAAATTCTCAACTTTCAGTTATTGAACAGTAACCATGGATGATACTATCCGGTCGCTCATCAGGTTCGTGTCTCGAGGTTTCTACTCGACTCCCTACGTCCTCATCCTTGATGCGGTCCTTCACCATTCGGTGTTATCTGAAGATGATCTTATCCACCTTCTAAACATCAAGCGTAAGGAACTTCGGGCTCTTTGCAATAAGCTCGTGGAAGACCGTCTTTTGGTCAGCTATCTCCAGAAAGAAGAGAATGGCCAACAGCGGCTCATCACCAGAACATACTTCTATATCCATATCACGGCAGCTATTGACTCTATCAAGTGGAAGGTCCATTCTTTGGTCAATCTGTTGAAACAAGAGATGTCTAGTTATGGTAACCCTCAGGGGTACCTTTGCCCTCGGTGTGGTAAGAAGGTAAGCCAGCTAGATGCAATATCGTTGTTGAGTGAGGACAAGACCTCGTTCATTTGTGATGTGTGTCTGGGAGTGTTGGTTGAAGATGATTCTAGTCAACAGGCTACTTTGCGTCAAGCAAGACTTGAAACATTAATGATGCAAGTAGATCCTATCATCGGGTTTTTGAAGCGTATTGACGACTCCAATATCCAGGACAACGATTTCGAACTGGCATTATTGAAATCGATTCCTGCCCAAAGTACCACTAGTGCTACTTATTCTTTAACTAACCGTTCTGGTGCAAGAGCCAAGAATTTGTCGTCATCACTTCAAAACGCTGCTTCTAAAGCCCAAGCAACGTTACGGGTGTCTATCACTGCTGATGATGAGAATTATGAACGGGAACAAATGGAGAAGGACAGAAGAAGAGCAAAATTGGAACAAAATGCTCTTCCTTCCTGGCATTCCAACAGTACAGTGGGAGAATCGACCTTGGGTCGTTTGGATAATGATGATGAAGACTCTAAGGAAGGAACTCCTGTCATTAAGGAGGAAGGTGATTTCAAACCAGAATCTTCCATGGATTCAAAAATCGACGTCAACAACACCGATATCTCGTCCAACAACCAGACTCCAGAACCAGCCTATAATGTGGGAAGTTCTGATCTTAAGGACAAGGACCAACAGGATGCGTTGGCAGCATACTATGCCAAATTGGCTGAGCAAGACGACGACGATGATGATGATGATGAAGATGATGATGAGTTTGATGATTTGATATAGTGAAACCGCTACAAACGACAGTAGTGAGATCTTCGAACATACAGAAAACTGACCAAAATATTAAAATTCGAATAAAATTCAGGCATAGGATGCTGGAAATATTAATAGAATTATTTAGTTAATTACTATAGACATGACAAGACAAAAAGTAGCAAAGTTTAATGAAAAATAACTCATAAAATTACGGATTTTGTAGAGGTTCACTTTTTGAATTTTGAAGTACAATTCTGAGTAATATATGAACTCTTGTCGAATTACGCGTAAAGTAATTCGTGAAGACTTAAGTGTATTATTCTCGTTTGTTAAGGATTTTTTATATTAATCTACTCTAAATTTTGTCACCGGCAAATATTTAGTATCGTAGTGGTTCTAGACAATTATTAGTTGATTTATCGTGAAATGATCAACTGGTACTGAATTCGTTTGCTGCTAAGTAAATTCCAGAGGTTTATATATGTCATTCTCATTCTCGTTGGTAGCTCATTCGGCCCGTAACCGGATGAAAAATGAAAAATGAAAATTATCACTACTCCATCATGAGTACCACTGAAAAAGTATGTATCAGATAGTTAAGGATGGTAGCAAGCCTTAGACCATCGGCTTAAAGGACCAGAATACCACCATGAGCAACTTGTCGGTGTTGATCGAGTTGCTTCAACCTTTGTTCGTCTAGTATATAACCATCAATTGCGATGCTAGGAAAGAGTGACTCCAAGTTTAATAGGACGAATTCCACTAAATCCTTCAATTCTTCCGTTCAAGCATTGTAAGGAGTCGGTATATGTTTTAGCAGTTTCACACTTTAACTACTTTATGACTCGGACAAAGTGACCTCTATCAGATCTCATATATTTACCTGATTTCGATTACTGATCTTCCAAATCCCATAGGCATCTAGAAAATGATACCAGACCTATATTGTTTGTCGAATCCCAACATATTATCCCTGACTCATTATTCACATCGTATTATCCTGACCTATTGCTCACTTCCTTTGTAGCTCATCTTATTCTTTCCCATACTAACTTTATCAGAAAAAAGTCGATCCTTTCAAATCGTTCATTGCTGGAGGCACTGCTGGTGCCATAGAAGGTGTGATTACCTATCCATTTGAATTTGCCAAAACCAGACTTCAGTTGATCGATAAATCATCCAAAGCCTCAAAAAATCCATTGGTGCTCATCTACAACGTTGCAAAGACCCAAGGAGCTGGTGCACTCTACGTAGGATGTCCAGCTTTCGTAGTTGGAAACACAGTCAAGGCTTCTGTTCGTTTCCTTGGATTTGATTCCATCAAGGCCCTTTTGGCTGATAAAAATGGAAAGCTTTCTGGTCCTAGAGGTGTCATTGCTGGGTTGGGTGCGGGTCTTTTAGAATCGGTATTAGCGGTGACTCCTGCTGAAGCTATCAAAACTGCTTTAATTGATGATAAGCAAAGCGCAAGCCCCAAGTACCAAACTGGGTTATTTTCAGGAACTATCAAGTTGTGTCGTGATCTTGGAGTACGGGGTATATATGCTGGTGTGGTGCCAGTGTCATTGAGACAAGCTTCAAATCAGGCTGTTCGTTTGGGTTCATATAATGCTATTAAGACCATGATCCAGCAGGCCACAGGAACTCCAGCAAGTCAGCCATTGAGTTCGTTGGCTACGTTTGCAGTTGGCTCACTAGCAGGAATTATTACGGTATATACTACCATGCCTATTGATACCGTGAAAACTAGAATACAGGCATTGGGGTCAGAAAAAAAATACAAATCCACATTGGACTGTTTTGTTAAGATATTTAGGGATGAAGGCTTGTTAACCTTCTGGAAAGGTGCTACTCCAAGATTGGGGAGATTGGTTTTGAGTGGTGGTATCGTATTTACCATATACGAGAAGATGATAGTGATATTGAATTGATTCACTCCTGAAAACAATACAACAGTACTGTATCCCGGATAGTATATATTTGATCGAATAAACCGAATGTATATACCTGGATGAAGTATATATGAAATAATCCTGGATTGGCTAGCTTGAAAGGATTAATCTTGACCACTATTTATTCATTCTCATTAAAATTACAACATGTAGTAGCAAAATAATCTATTATTGTAGACCAGTAAAATATTTTGAAATATTACCTATGTAGAGGTCAGCCATGCACTGTCACATCAGTTCCATAATGAATTCCGAATTCTTTACAACTGACACTAAAGCTCGATCATTTTTAGAACATCGTCATATTGTGAGATTTTAGATATTAATAATATGTTGGGATATGTTCTTGAAAATTCCATCGATCCATAAGTAAGTTGCCCTATCAACTCATTATATCCAGTTAATAATGTAAATATCTAAACCATGTGCCGTACCATTTCCTATACCGTCCTTTGTCTATTCCTTAAAATCCCATCGACTTAAACTACTTTTGTTTGATTATGCACTTTGTGAGCTTGTGGAAGTAGTTGACAGAGGGGGAGCTAAAATAACCTTTTCTGTTTGCTTGACCCAATAAAAATCCACAATGGACTTAACAATGACAATAATTCCAAAGGCCAAAAGACCGTAGGCAAAGTAGGGCGTTCTATTAACACCAAGGTTACTACCGTCGTCCGTGGTATGTTGACTAAATAAGCCCGAGGTATAGTTGTCCACTGTATCAGACTTTATGGATTGTGATGCGTTGATATCAAATGAGTTGGGATCCGGAGGTACATACCGGTCTGGTAACTGGTCTGCATGGCCGAAATTTGAAGGAACCATCCCCAAGCCGCTGATAACAAGAGTTATACCCAAGCCAGCTCTCGAACCTTGTTTTGCAGCGTGTGAGGTGTGAAGTAAATAACATAAGACAAATCCAACAAATTGAAAGGCTACAGTCACCAAGCCATTCCATACGAAGCTTGCAAGATTTCCCACGGGCAAACCTTCCACAAATACCTCGTCCTCGTACATGGGTGATATGACGGTGGATTCCCAATATTCAGGGGTCGAATCAGCTGCGGCCTCTTCGTACGATGGTGGATGGACCTCCTGCTCCTGTCTGTGAGACTCAGTATCTGGTTTCGCCATGAGGTTCTTGAATACTCCGTCTGTTCCTTGCCCGATGAATCTACCCGGGATATTTGATTGCATTCTTCCAGTGGTTATACCGTTGTTGATTCTCTCATAGGTCTGCTTTATGGGCACAAGATGGTTGAAGACATTCACGATTCTCTCTCTTGTGGTAAGTTCTCTGATTGGAGTTTGCAGCTCCAAGTCTCCACTGCTTGCTGTTGTTTCTAGGCCCTCATCAACAGTTTGGGAGGAAGAAGATGCCACGCGATAAGGATCCGGAGGGTTGTGGCCACCCTCCATTGCCAGGTGGATCTCTCTATCAATTTGGGATGCTGTACTGGCTCCGTTGGAGCCTCCTAATAGCCGGTTATCTTCCTCCAGGGCCGATTCAACACCTTCCAGCTCAAACTTGGTGTCGTCGTCATACTCCTTGCCACCTTCAAACGAGCCCAAGAGGTGGTCGTTCTCGGGGGTCAAGGAGTCCATTTCGTGATCTTTGTGGGTTGGCATCTACTGCTAGTACAACAAGGATGAATGGAGTGTAGTACAGTAGGGTTGGTTTCTGGTTGGTGAGTTCAATCGTTTATTCGCGTGCTAAGCCTGCGCGGGGGACGGATGTTATGGGAAGACTGGGGAACGAATACCAACCAAAGAGAATATGTCAAAGTGTGGCTGTCTCCATGGAGCCGAAGCTAGAGACAAAAGTCAGAAGTGCTAGAGTGGATGTACTAGGCAAATTAAGCAGAGTAGGTAGAGGTGTCCAGTGTTGGAGCTCAATAAAGAGTTAAATAGGAGGCGGTGGTTTGCAACCGCGGTAGGTAGGGACCACCATTGCAAAAGAAGTGGTTAGGTAGAAATTTCTATGAGAAGGTTGTATTAGCACGGTATGCGCTGAAGGTGTGTAGTAGAGTTGTAGATACCGAGTAACTGGAATGGAATTCCTGTTGTTTTTAATGGTGAGTCCAAATTGAGTTCATTTTAGCAGTTAGTGAGAGGTGGTGGGTAGAGATTTCAGATAGTGAAAGTTTCCTAAGTGTGAAGTTCAAAGAGTGATTATTCACCAGGTTGTTTTTTGTAAGTTTAAAATTGTATATATCTAATCAAGTTTGACATCTCTTGTTGCAATTTACCATTGCTCAAAATATAGAAAAAATAGTGAAAATTCACTAAAATTTATAAAATTGATTTGGTCACTGGAAATGGTTAAAGCATTAGAAGTCGTGCACCACAGCTGGATACAAGAAAAAAACAATTGGGGTTTCAATAAATATAAAAAAGCAAGTGGTCCATTCTTGTAAAATTCAAATATCAATTCTCATCTTGCTATCAATACTAATAAAAATTATTGGCCTGTGAAGAGAATGAATGTAGTATATAATGTGTATTAGAAGAACGATAGGCAGTCGGTGAATATTAGATTATCTATTATGAGACAGGCTTTTTTTCACGTAATTGATTAGTTAATTACAAAATTATCCAATTAAATTAATAGTCTAATAATCATTTATTGTCAGGAATCCCATAATCAGTGGGAATACACATTCATACCCCAAACCCGAGTTTCAGGTATCTAATTTCTAGGTGTTTAATTTCTGGCATACTTCTTTTTGACGTTACGATATACCTTGAGTTGCTTGAAATAAAATCCAAGTATTAGCTCTGTAACCCACACAGGGGCGTATCTTCCTAATAAATGGAGGGTATATGCCATATATCCATGGTATAAGTTGAATCTGTTGCTCTTACGAGTGATATCTCTCACTACTCCTTCGGCATACTTGGTAGGAGAAAACTTCGAGTCTCTAGCCATTCTACTGGCTGCAACTAAACTATCTGCAATACCATCCACATTATATCTTGAGCCGGTAATATCAGTCAGACTGCTTGCATCTCCAATGGCAGTTTCTACACCACCAGTAACAACACTATGCACGGAAACTCCCAATGGTTTCAATTCAGCATGAAGATTCCAGGCATACAGGTCTATGGCAGCTTTGGTAGCACAATATGTACTTGACCAGGCCAAGGGGACTCTGGATGCCACTGAACAGGTGAACACAATTGTTCCTTTAGCAGCTATCAAAAGATCAAGGAAATATTTGGTGACATAAATATGTCCAAAAACGTTGACCTGAAAGAGTTTTTCAAGTTCTTTTTCTTCAACCTCTCCTGCTGCTCCACCGTTGGCAATTCCTGCGTTGTTATATAAAATGTCTAATTTACCACCAGTTTCCTTTTTGACCAATTCAACCGCTTTTTTAACATCTTCGACTTTGGTGATATCACAAGCAAATGGGATTAGTCCATATTCATCTCTTAACGGGTACATTTCCGGCACAAACTTCTCAGGAGCACATCCAAAAACCTTGTAACCCAATTTGGACAATTTTAAGGCAATGGCATATCCGATCCCGGAGGAAGCCCCAGTGATTAAAGCGTATTTCTGAGCCATGGCAAAGTAAGAAAATTAATGAAGAAAAATGGCGATTGTCCCCTATAAATATACTTCAGCACATGCTTCCGTGGATCGAGCATGCGAGCTTTGACGTCTGTAGTTATTTCAATGTTGAGGTTAAGGAAATGGAAACAAGAACTATGAAGATGGGTCAATAGGTAGAGTATTGCGTCACTGAATCGTTGTGTCCACTGATTGGAACAGGGTGCTGCTCGTTATACCTGCCAGAAACTTCTCAGGTTTTGGAATCACATTTGTCGGATTTATTCCATAAATTTGCAATTTCATTGTTTCCTACATGATCCCCGCATATTGCGGGAGGGGCCTGTGAAACCTTATGCGCGTTTGAAGACCCTTTCTAGATTAGGAAATGAATATGATAAGCTCATAGGCGAGAATGCGAGATAACTTACAAAAATATGTCATTATTTTTCAAGGTACATGTCAAGCGAAATGCAGGCGAGGGGGGTACCTGTTAAGAGTTCAGGACTGGGAGGTGGATGGAATAGAGATCAGAGGGGCAAGTGACCACGGTAATATAATCAATAGTTATTGTTAAAACGTTTGTGTAACTCTAATTATAATTAAACGGCATCTCGTTTAGGACAAAAGACTTCATAAGGAAAATATGAAATTTCAAACTGAGAACCAGTGGTTGGAGGCACTAATGGGTCTCTAAAGGATTGAAGTATGGGTTTAATATCTCTAATGGTTCAGGGGCATATTAATTTTGGTTTGTTAGTATTTGTAACGAAGGAAAGAACAACCATTCTATTATATCTGTCCTTCAATCTGGTCACTACAATAAAACTAGATTATTAAATTGACGTTACAGTTAAATTTCAAAATTATTATACATTAATATTACAAAACCCATACCTTCTGAATACACTTTATAGTTCGTAAGCCCTTTTAATTTTAGTATTCCCACGAATCATTTCGTTTTTGGTTCGTGCTTAACGTCTTTGCGGTAACTTAATACTGACTAAAAGACTGCGGAGAATAGGATCATGATGGAACCTAACCTGGTCCTTTATTGGTTGATGGGGCTTGTAGTTAGGGTTTCTTACTTGAGTTTTGTTAGCATAGATCTCAGTGTACTCGTAAATGTCTGGAACACCCAAATCAACTGCACCAGGTAATATACTCGAGGGTGCAGGGGTGCGGAAAGTCTTTGGTAGATCTGAAAGATCTGGCAAGGAAGGTCCTCCTCTTCCTGCGTGAAAGGCAATCCTTCTGGAGGTTGTACCTCTACCAGCAGATGGAAGTTCAAGCTCATTGGCATTATGACGTCTCTTACGACGACTTTCTCTTTCAATTTCTTTGTCTAGACGTTCCACTTCGAGCTGGCTCAACTTCATCAATGATGGCGAATAATCGGCTACATTCGATGGATTTCGCAAAATTGAGAAGAAATCGTCAACCAAATTATAATTTGTAGACACTAATCTCAATGCTGGTAATAAATGGGTTCTGATTTCTTCTTCTTGCACAGAGCTTCCATCAAAATTGTAACCCACCATGAATAAAGTTTTATGGAACATTTGAGTTTGTTCTCTAATCGTGTGTGCAATTGCAGTTGTAAATTCTCCCGGTAAATTCAATTCTTCACACATTACAATTGCAAAGTCTTCAGGGTCATTTTCTTCAAAGTTTAATAGATCCCACTCAAATTGATCTGTAAGTTGAATATTATTAATAGTCACATCTATTTTAATGGGAATTCTTAATTCACCTAACGTCTTGGTTGGATTTTTTTGATAATCGTTAATTTGTTCTCTGATAGAAGCAGCTATTGTTTCGTGAAAGTTTTGAGGTATAAGTTTATAATCTTCCACCAATTGTTTGGCAAAAGCTTCAACGGTTAATACTTCCTCATTTAAGTCCCATAAAAATGTATCCCGCAATTTAAATCTATCTCTTTCAAGATCGAATCCTAAACGAATAGGAACCAAATTACGGGGTTTATTGATATTTTTCATAACTTTCTGATTAATTTGGTCATCAGTCCAATCCCTTTCAGGAAGAACCAATTTGGTGGTGGTGTTGCTAATACCATTTCCATAACCCTGGTAACCTTCACCCCAAATACTATTGTTAAATTGACCTTTATTGGAAATATTAATAGCATTCATTCTTAATTGCTTTATATGGTTGTATGCGGTAATGTCTTTGCTCAATCTTTCCATCAAGTTCTTATTGCTGTTGAGCTGTTTGGTATATCCGTTCAAGAATTTCAGATCTTTTTCAATGATATTTTCGTAGATGAGCACATCATTGGGGACTTCTTTACCTTCGGCCTTCAACTTTTCAGACCATTGTTTTAAACTAGACAAGTTTGTCATAGGTACACTATTAAGTACTTCTGGAGTAAATTGGGAAGGTAAATTGGGGTTTCTGGCTGCAGCAGCAGCCGCAACAGCACTGATAGAATGTCCTGTTGTTATCGGGTTTGCGGTTCCACCAAGAGTTTGTCCAGGGATTATGTTTGCTTTTGGAGATTGCATGTTGTTGCTTACCATGGACATCACTGGAGGTGCCCCCGCTTGACCCTGGTGAAGTTGGGGACCATTTCCAAGTGGTGGGGCATGTAATTGTTGCTGGTGAACTGGATGGGCTCCAGGAGCAAACGTTTGTTGAGGTCCCAATCCTTGGCCAGGCACTCCTTGAGGCATTCCAGGAATTCCACGAGGTCCCAAGCCTGCTTGTGGCGGTATCCCACCTTGGCCACTAATACTACCATGGGATATTGGCCGTTGTGGATGTCCCTGTTCACTAAGAGATACCCGGGCTGGATTATTGACCATCGCAGGCGGCTGTCCCGGCTGGCCCTGCTGTTGCATGGCCTGCATGGCTTGCTGCCTTTGGATGTAGTTTCTCATGATTTCTTGGAACTGGGGGTGACTTTTGAATTGCTGGAGTTGTTGAGGATTCAAGCTGGCAAGAAGCTGTGGCGTGAGCATGGGAACATTACGCTGGGACTGATCTTGGGGTGGCATGTTGTCTGGGCCGGTTGGGGGGTGGTGGTTGAAGTTCATGGTGTTGTTTACGAACGAATTGAATAGTGAGTGAGTAGTGTACGAGTATGAAAGTACCAAGTGAGAGAAAGTGAACGAGAATAAAAGAGATGGGAACGTCCAGGATATTGCTAGGGCGGTGTCCGGTATTGTAGTAGCTCTGATGGTATAGTGGTAATTTCCAGCTTCTACTGGCGGTTACTATGGGCGTGAAGGTAGGATAAGATGATGGTTGGAAGATGGTTGGAAGATGGTTGGAATGGTCTGTGTAAATATGCCGATTCCTAATTGTATGAATATGGGCTTTGTGGTCCTGTGGACTTGGACTTTCTAATTTAGTTATGTTTTATTGTAAGCTGGTCAAGTATTTATTTACATTCATAAACCAAAGACTTAATCATGAATTGATTCTTTCAGATCCAGCTGGCTATTTGATATGCTAGTAAATCCAGTACAACAATGTGCCGAGATATGAGTATCTTGGACAATCACGAAGGGGAACCGATTACTACTTTAAACCATAGAGTAACTGAAATAAAACTATAAATTCAATATATCCTCTCCTTACTCTAAGACCGTTTAAATTCAGAGTTATAATGATTATATTCTAAATCTATAGCTATTTTCATGTGTCTTTTAATTATTTCAATATTTGAAAGATGATTACACTGGCTCATACAACAGTAGGTTAATTATTAAACCAAGTTCATGTTTTTTATTCTACTCCTAATTCGTATTATATTCATTTGGACTCTAAATTTGCTCTAGATCATCTTTTTGTCGACTACACTGGTAGTTCTGGATAATATACATACATTAATTATTATACAAATCATTGACGGTTTCTCCTAATTAACCCAAACTCCCAAATATAGTTCCCATGTTGACATAACGTCTACCACAGTCAGCCAAGTATTTCTGTACCACTCCTTGACACGTCTCGAACATGTGTCTGTTTTGTTCCGCTAAGGCTGCAATTCCAGCTGCAGGCAATTGGTCAGGCACTTGTTCCAGTTCATATGCATTGTAAATCGGTCTCAATTTCAATTGTTTGGCTTTATCCAAATCGAAAATAGATTCAAAGTACAACAATTGGTTGTAAAGTGCCTTGGCAGTGTATTTGAAATTCATCACACCTTTACATCCATGAGCTGTACCAGAAAGACTAATACATCTTTTTCCATAGACAGAAATTTGTCTTGTAGTAATTCCACAAGCTGCATCATCACATACAAGCCATCCAGCATAGTACAATGAAATATGGGTTCTGATAGATTTCTCTAATTGAGCCGTCAATTTGATTGTTGGGAAGGTACTTTGACACTTTGAGCAAGTTACCCCAGTGCTGGTAACTTTATAACTTTTGGAAGCTGTGATTCCACCAAATCTGAATCTGTTTCCACAATGACATTCCAAAACCAAGTAACTCGAATTCAAGAATCTGTCAGCATCAGAAATATTTGATTCCAAAGCAACGAAATTGGATGATGCATCTCCTTTAGCACCGAATTTCCGTGTATCCAAACCTAGGGCTAAAGCGATTCTCGAAATATCAGCCCCTTCAACTCTTTCAACCAATCTGGTTACTGGACCCATTATTTGCTTCTCCAAATAGTATTCAGGATCTGGTCTTAAAGTAGAAAGGTTTCTCATGATTTCTTGCATTGGTCTAGCTCTAGAAGCTGGAGAACTATTATCATTCTTATCATTGGTGGCGGTAATAACGAAAGACATGACGTTTCCCAGTTTAACCACTTTACCTTCAGCTCTTAATCTTAAAGCAACTTGAACAGCAGGCATATTAGCACCTTGTGCATAATCCTTAGGATCCTTGGAAAGTCTATTACTGATTCTGAACTTGTCAATTTTAATTTCATTATTTTTGATTTGATTCGAGGTCTGCTCCAAATATTCACATATTTTATTCATGGCTTGATCTGGATCCAAATCAGATAATAATTGGTTTAATATGAACATCGATATATCCTTAGATAACTGACAATATTCACGACGTCTCATATCAAGACCCTTGATTTCAATAGCAGCCTCTTCAAGTTTGGTAGTTCTATTAATAACGACATTCAAAGCAGCATACTTCTTCTTGGCATGTAAAAGTAATCTTTTGAAAACATTATCTATGTCAATTTCCAATAACTTATATCTTTCATTAACCAGGATTTTAAATGCTTCACCAACTTTAATGGCATCTTCATAATTATCAGCACCAGTATCGATCATGACCGAATCTGTATCACCATACAACACTCTTAATCCTACGGATTCCGCTAATTGTCTGGTATCCATCAAAATTTCTCTACCCTTATTTGTAACCAAAGAAGCCAATGGACGGGCAAAAAACCGAGAATATTCATAACCAAGACACCCATACATAGAGTTAGCTGTTAATTTTAATGCTTGTTGTTTGATATCGAATTGTGCTTTTTGGAAAGGTGTATTCTTTGGATCTTTTAAAAGCTTTTTAACTTCACGACGACGAGTAACCAATGTGTTTAATAATCTAGGCAACACACCAGCATTAGCATCTTTTTCAGGAATTGCGGTTATTCTTTCAGTTTCATCACTAGGATTTCTATTATAGTCGTCTCGATCAACCGTAGTGAAGCAAATGTTATATTCTTGAATGATACTGGGATACAAAGAATTAAAATCCATTACCAACACATAATTCTTATGCAACCCCTTTTCTGGCTCGAAAACTAAACCACCTTGATATTTTGATCTTTTTGGAGCACCATCTTCATCTTTACCTTGGCGTCTTTTTGCTTGAGTTTCTTTATCTGGAACAATATAATTGTTTCTCTTAAATTCATGTAATAAAATGAATTCGTTTCTTCCAGCTCTTGTACCTCCCAAGGTATGGGACCACGCATTACCAGCAATGTTGGTCAATTGTTTGGATAACGATAAAATTTGTAAATTAAAGGCGATTTCAGCGGTGATCTTGACATTTTTGGCATTTTCATTTAAGCCCATCAAAATCATGTTAATATCCTCTTTGAAATTGGCATTTGAATAATTGATTTCAATTGGCTTGATTTCCTTACCACAAACCACCTGATAGATTTCCAGTAATTCCCAAGTAAGACATTTTGGAGTTAAAGATTGACCTAATTCGTTAGCAATATCACATAAAAGCCTTCCTTGGAAAATTTCTCTGATTTGAAACGCCTTATTACTTCCAGCAAGATTCTGGGCAAAAGACTGTGGCCATACTTTTCTATTACGACGTCCAAAAGTTGACCAAGTATCAACTTTCAAATCATGCATTCTCAGGACTAACACATCCAAAGAGATATCCTCCAATTTGTGTCCAATAAATACGTCCGGATCAGATCTTTTAATAATGGCAGAAACTGCATTAAGTAAAACCTTTTCATTAGGACATGTTTTTAAATTAAAACCTTGTTTTTGTGCCAATGCCTCCAAGCCTGGAGGGTGCGATACTGAAGCGACAGGTCTCATCAAAGTAATTAATTCATCAGGTTGAAGTTTTTCATCAATTGGCGAATCCTGTGGAAGATTGTAGTAAGTAGCAATTGATACTGCTACGATTTCTTGCTTGGATTTTTTGGAATCCATAACAGTTTGTACTGAAAGAGACAGAACAGTTAAATTTGGAGGAGTAGGCACTTTCTCTACTATAGGTTTGAGGAAATTTGGAGAGTCGATAGAAACTTCAACTTGACAATGAGAAGTGTTTTGGATAGTTCCAAAATTACCTTTAGAAATTTGCAACCAACAAGGGCCCATAATATTTCTTTGTAAAACAAACTCCTCAAAGATTTTCGAGTTGCTTCCAAAGACATGATTAAATGTTTGACCCAGTAAAGTTGATGGTAAGGTCAAATTACGGTTTTTGGGAGTTTTGAAAGGTAATAACACCTTCAAATATTCGGTTTCCTTAGGGATATCTGGAAGTTCAAATGCATATTTCATTTTTTCAGGCTTTGCTTTGATGTGATCCAAATCAAATTTTTCCATGAGCAAAGGTGTCAATTCTTCGTGGACATCCATAGGACCAACGGGATCTTCTTCATCTTCTTCGCCATCTATCACTCTGTATGGTCTAGGAAGAAAGTACAATTCTCTAGAAATTCCATTGACTTGAACAACACCCGAAACGAGAGTTCCTTCCTTGGTCAAAACCTTACCAAACAAGAGCAATGTGCTATCAACCTCACAATAGTCCAACCAAAACATTTTGAAGGAGTCTGAAGGGTCTTCACTATCCACGAACGTGGTAGGATCCAATTTTTCAGTGTGAATGGCTTGTGAGTGTGGTTTGTAATTAGATTTTAAGGGAGAAGAAGATGGAAGATCAGAAGCCTTAATTGAAGAGATATTGCTAAGATTATTTCTATTTGGACCAGCAGCTCTTGGTCTTCTAGTGACGATTTCTTCTTCAGAATCAGATTCGTCTGGATCAAGCGTATGATTGGGTGCCACTTTCAGTTCCTGAACCGGGTCTATATTTTCCTTCTCACTAGGTTCTTCCAGATCCAATTTTTTAATTGGAGAAGAAGGCTGGTCATGAATACTCATAGAAGTATCCAACGTATCGTTTGGATAGTCCAGTATGACCAGAGACGACTTTTCTCTTTTAACAGTCGTAGAAAAACTAAACATTGACTTTTTGTTCTTCTTTTTGGTAGTTGTCTTTGTGGTAAACATGTTAACAGGTTCTTTCTTGAGCTTTTTATTAGGCACCGCATCTTCAAAATTATCAAGAATATCGTCAATGTTGGTATCGAGTTTCTTGGTAGCTACAGTTCCTGCTGCCGGCTTAAAAAAGTTGTTGATTTGAGCTGTTTTGGCTACCTTGACGGGCTTCTGTTTTCTGGCTCTTTTCTTGCCAATTCCAGTTTCTTCCTCGTCAGAGTAGTAATTTGGACGTGTGGAGTCGTCCCATTCGTCAACTCCATTGTCGACATAGCCTTCACCATCATCATCAACAATGAAATCGTCGTTCATGAGCTGATCTCTCTTTGTTTGTCGGTAGGTTTCATCATCTACTTCATCATATATTGCTCCGTTATCTTCAGTATCTGACAACACCCGGCTAGTTCCTGCCTTTCTGGCTTGGACAAGCTGATTAAGCTTGTCTCTTTTAAGAGCTCTGGACAGCATGGTGGTGAAGAATGAGGAGAAGAGGTGGTGATGATATAAATTAGTTGCGACGCGTACGCGTCCATAGGAAATGACAAAGTTACGGGGAAGCCACGTGATGTGTGAGTTCTGGCAATAGGTTTGGAAAGATAGTTCTCCTTACAAGAGAAGAGGTATATTTTATCCCATTATGATCTAAACTATATAAACAGATACAGAGTATTCTTTTGCAATTAATATTTGAGTCCAAGCATCCTTTGTGAGCAAAAGAAAGCATCCTAGTATATTGCCTGGTACATCACGTGCTCCATCTTTGGTGTACCGAAAGATACTAAAAAATAAATTGATCCAGAGATATCAAGAGAATGGAGTCTCAACACTATGATTAATCAACTGTTAAGCTTGGGCCTATTTATTGTTTTTTTTTTATTTTTAAATTTTTTTTTGTAAAATACCTCTATAGAATAAGGCAAGATCAAGGTAGCAAGAAATTTCAAATATGAAATAGTCACCGTTAAGTAGTATCAATTAGACTTGAGGATAAAATGGTTAATTACCCAGAAAAAGGAAATAATTTACATAAAATTGTGCTTAATTCCCTTATATTAACCAAGCTTTTGTGAATTAAAGACCATACCACAAGTCCTCAATTTGTTTACTTCGGTGCTTCCCAATACGGTCCAATATTTTCCTAGGAATTCCACGAGTGATTTTACCAAGTAGTAGCTTGCGGAATTTTCTTAATAACTCCTTGTCCTGTAAAATGTCTTTTAATAGGTTAAAAATAAGATTCGACTCCTTCAAGGCCACCAAAATATCCTTGATGGAAATAGCTTCGGATTTGAGAATCACAGTAAGGAAATGAGCAGAAGGTTGGGCCAATGAAGGATCTCCAAGCAAGTATTCAACAATAGAGACGGCTAAACCGGATTCAGCAAGCGAAGCAAGTAATTCATCAAGGAGTGCAGATTCTCTTCTGTTCCAATTCGTTGCAGTGGTATTAAACGAAACAGGAAAATCGATAGGAGTTATTGAGGTAGGAGTATCTGAGATGGACAACTCTGTATAATTTTTATAAGGTAAATTAGTCATATTGTTATCACTAAATAGACTAATATTATTTTCCTTCAAAAGGGCCTTACCGAGTTCCAATAACCCAGGGAAAATATCTGGATCATCCAAAGAAGCCTCCAACAACTGGAGCACCAAACCGGATTTTTCAAGGGCAATAAATAAATCAGTCAAATTAATAATACCTGATTTTAAAACCATCACGGTGGATTCGGCACTCAATTCAAGTATTTGAGGGTTACTCAAAATTGCATCAATTAATCTATTGGCCAAACCTGAGCTCTTGAGATTCTCCAATAAGTGGTCGAGCTTTGGGTTTACAGTTAAGAAGGTAACCAGAGAGGTGGCTGCAGTGACTGGAATTGTATCAGCAGTAAAATTCATGATTGAGTTGGAAGCAGGGAACACGGGGGTCAATGAGCTTCTCTGGGTGGGAGCTGCATTAATAAAAGCACAGTAGAGTAGGATGACTTGAGATTTAATCTTGGAAAGAAGCATTTTACTGGACCAGTGATTGGGGCAGTACTGCTTTTAAGTTAAAAAAATTATTGCTCTTTTCTGCCTATTTCCAAATAATTTCAAACTTATTTTACTGCAATCGAATAAGTTTTGGAAATTGTAGAAGATGGGAATAGATATCTTTACATCCCATAAATTCTTGAAATGGTTGCAATAAAACCCCGATAGAGATGGCGATTACGTAAGCACAGACAAATTTACAAGCAGAATGTTCTTTGCCTCTATACATACCCTATTTTGCCAGGTTCAATAAATTCCGTACCACCAACTTCTCTTCATCAGTTTGTAGACCTCAGCCTTACACTAGCAGCAAATTGATACTGCTGGCTCAATCTATCAATCCTTTCCCTAATCACCCATTCCAATCTATCCCAAAAAGGCAGTGCGACAACACCAGCAACTAACTAATAGAACACTACTATGTCGTTTGCAAACTATGACTTGGAAGCCCAAGAGCACCCTCAACCGGAGCCATCCACTCCCCAAACAGACTTGGATGGAATAATCACAAACACCTCGAAACAGCTTCAAGTATTTGGAGGATTGGTGCAACAGTTAGAAGTGCAAAGAAAGCATGTTGGGTCACGAAGAGATTCTGTACAATTAAGAACAAACGTGGATGAACTCATAGGAAGGATTGGTCAGTTGGAGAAGGCGATTGAGGTGTTGGTGCTGAATTTATCCCAGCTCATTAACAAGAAACTGACCCATCACGAAGACAATGGCGAGCCCAAGCTAGACATTTCTAATAGACAGGTGGTGATCAAGGAAAGATTGGTACATGAATTTAACCAGCTTCACTCACTGTTTCAACGGTCTATACGAATTTATAATGAGAAAAAACGGGCAATTCCTGTGAAGGAAACAGTGGTTCCGTCGGAAACTACACTGTTGATCGAAGAGCGGACCCAGAGCCAAGAACAGGTTCAAGAGCAGCTTCAGAGAGAACAAGAAGAGGTCAACGAAACTGAACTTCAGTACCATTTATTGCTCACAGAGCAGAGAAATAGAGAAATCAATCAGGTTGCCGAGGGCATCATGGAGGTAAATTCTATATTCAAGGACTTGGGAGCCTTGGTTAATCAACAGGGGGAGCAGTTGGACAATGTTGAGGATAACATTTTACAATTACAAGGCAATACTCAACAGGCACAGAAAGAACTTACTAAGGCACACGAATATCAGAAAGCGAGGAGTAAATGGAGTTGTATCTTACTCGTAGCATTGACAGTGTTTGTGTTGATTGTGGTGTTGGCCGTATTGAGCTGATGTAATACGTTTTATGAACTTTAGTCAAGACAGTGTGGTGAATGGTGGCTTAGTTTGAAGTATGAGTTGAACTATTATAAAGCCCATTGAAGTAACCCAAGTGCCTATTAGGGGTTTATAAACATACTAAACCACCAAAGGCTTAGTTTATGGTGGATTTGAAGCTACATTTAATGTTATGAGGCTGATTTAGGTTAAAAGCCAATGTTTATGAATGATAATGATATAATATCGAACACTAAAAAAATCGTCAAATACCATAGTAGTATGCGGTTGTAGTAATAGATAATTCAACTTGTCGGCAATTAAATAGTGAAGAAATGCCATATAATTGCCAAATCAAATAAATAACATTTCAATAAATTTCAAAATCCATCCCGTTTCCCTATATCCAAGCAAAACCAAATATTGCAATAAAACCGACCACTTTTTTATTAATCTTTTATTTTGAGTCCAATTGAAACAATAATTCAAATGAATTGATTCAACATCAAATGGAGGTATGATTTTTAATCAATGTTCATGACCAACTGGCCATGTGAAACTTCTATTTGCCTTGAAGTACGAGCTGTGCAAATTCATTAGAAATAAACAATTTTACAACTTTAGCCCAATCATTAATCAACGTCCGCATAATATTCTTTGACTTCATCAGACATTCTTCTTCTTCTCATCTCGGCTCTATCTACATTATCCTCCTCATCATCACTAGGATAAAAATCAGAAGCTTCAGGTGTAGTTGCAAAATCAGTATCTGTATTCAGGTCATCATCACTGGAGTCACTTGCTTCCACGTATTCTATATTTTGGTTTGCAAAATAGCTGTCTTCATGAGCATCTGCAAACATCTTGTTTTTCCTAGACTTTTCCAATTGGGTCCTGCAAAACCGGGCTCCGTTTTCAAACATTGATTCTGCTGCTTCTAGAACATGATCACGATTTGCTATCAATGCCACTGTGGCACCAGTAACGGCACCGATGGTGAGAGCGAGCTTGACAGAAACAGGGACTGACGTTAGCGGTGATGTTGAATGTAGAGTCATACTTACTGATGAAAGGCATTTGGCATTTAGTTAGTTGCCCCCCGGCTTACGTGAGTAGCCCCCAACTGTTACGTAAGCATCAAGGTCGTGCGTGACACAAGTAGCCCGATTCCCAGTAGTACATATACAGAACCTAGTTTAATTTATTCATTTTGGTGTAAGTTATTTTTATCTGAAGCACGGCTCAAAAAGAAATTGAGTTAGTAGGAAGAGGGAAGCAAAGTGGGGTTTAAGTTACTGGGAATTGAGCGGCTGACATTGTTGCTGCGATGTCCCGTACGTCCGGACCTGTAAATAAAGTGTGGTTCTTTGGTAAGAATAAGCAGAAGAATACTAATTTCAAAAAATAATTATGACACATGAGGTAATACGTAAGAAATAAATCTGATATGGTTGCCTATTACGAATGAAAATTCGCCCTTATGGAAAAAGAAGTCTTCTTCGGATAAAGCAATGTATTAATTATAGCTCTCAAAAGTGGAGCACGTAATAAATATCAGCCAAACATCGATATTCTTGACAAAATCCAATTAGTTAGGTGTTTTATTGTGATCGTTTCTGCCCCTAAACTGTTTGCGATGACTAATAGCTATAGCCAATACCTCGCGAATAGGAGTAGACTCATCAATAGCCGCACGACCAAAGTAATAAATAAGTTGATTTATTTATTTAAAAGACATTGAAGATCCAAGGCCGATTTGTCCCCAGATTCCAATGATAATCACTCGTCCACTAAGTTGCTCCGAGCATTTCTATAGATCAAGAAATGCTAGTGGTTTCTACAAGTCTTTCCAGGTTACTGGTACCTACACGAACGATATAACCTTGGATCTTCTCTATAAAGCTCTCAGGAAAACTGTACTTGATTATCATTTGTTGGTGTGCAATGTGGTGAAAAAAGACGACACTTATATTTATGAACCTTTGCGAGAAGTGATACTTGAAGATATACTTGTGGAAGTGAGTGAAAAAAAATATCTCTCGCATGGGGTAGTCAATGAAGAATTTATGAAATATGCCAATGAGTTTAAATTCAATTTTCTTGACAATAAACCGTTATTTAAATTGATCTTAATAGGTAAAAGAAATTTATGCGTGGTTCTTGAGCATACTATAGCTGATGGTCTCGTTGGTAATTATTTCCATGAAATTCTCGTTGAAAATTTGTCCATAATGGAAAACAAAACAGAGATATTGGAAATCGGTTATGGTCCTTTTAAAAATGATGGTTTGAAAACGGTGATATTTAATTACGAAAGAGATCGGAATCAAATTAAAAATTCTCTTCCTCCAGCAGTGGATGATTTTTTAGCAAAACCACAAGCAACACCGGCAAATCCCGTCAAATCGGATTATCCAAGGTGGCCAGGAAGATTTCCAACTACCAAAGACTTTACCGTTGCTTTCAAATTAATCAATTTCGATTCTGAAGAAACTAAATTACTTTTAACAAAGTGCAAACAAGAAGGAGTTACGTTGACAGCTTATATAGAGGCGGTGATATCCTACACCTTGCAGCCAGTATATGGAAAAGATCACTACACTTCAAATAAAATTGCATTGGCATTGAGAAGGTTTATGGATCCAAAGTTGGCACCCCCCGAGTACCGTTCAATTTTACAAGATCCTAATTATAAAATATTAGGCACATCTGCCCATACTGGAATTGCAGAAATCATTGAGCCATTTTCTGAATTTTCATGGTGTCTTGTGAAGAGGATTAATAGCAATTTGATGGAATATCTCAAAGTAAAAAACCTTATGGATAGCTTCTTTTATTTCAGTGATCCAGCGCTGCATGTTTCTAATAATGAACAGTTTTTTGAATCACAGATGATTCCTGCTAGACAGGATACCTTGAAATTATCTAACTTGGGCCTAATTAATGTCCCTATGTACAATACCTGGACTTTGAGCAACATGGTATTTGCTCAAGATATCTCTCCTCCAGCCACAGACTTTATGTTGAATGTGATATCCACGAAGTTAGGTGGACTCAACCTTGTACTTAGTTACTTTGACCATCATTTTGAAAAAGGATTTGAGAATTTCGATGGGCTTGTGGCTGACTTTAGAAAAAACTTATTAAGTTTTTTGAATCAAAGCTCTCATCTATGATACCTATCTAAAAAAGTTCAACCTAAACCAAAATTATGATATATGATGCATTACTTGACTTATAATAATTAATTTCCAAACACTTCAAAAGTCATTAATAATATACTATAAATATGAATATAAGACTCTAATTCGAGCAACTGTGCTCACATGTACACTTTAAGCTGTCTTTTGAATTGAACTGAAGTGAAAGAAATCCTTCAATCAGTGTTCATGCGCCTTAGCTATACAAATAATTCTTCAATGATTAGGATTTAGGATGAAGATTGACATTGATCGAAATAGATAAACCATTAGCTAAATCTAGCTTCTTCATTGTTTAATTACCAGTTGTTACTTGAACAAGGTGGAAATGGTGATCACCTGCAATTATTACCATCATAATTCATATAGTTGCGATAACTGAAGTATATATTTCATAAATATTCTACAGATTAAACTGATAGATAGAAAACCCATACTTCAATACCAATAGCGTTGCCAATCATATATATATAAGAATTTCAGCTATTAATTTGCTTTAGTATAAACTTCGCTCGTAAATGTTTGATCTTGGATCGCTCATAAATAAAAGCTTCCACTCACCTCTTTCAAGTTCATTATGGACATATCACTCGAAGAAGTAAGGCCGATATCACAGCTCCGATCTAGGAGCACCGGACAATGGCCTGAACAAAACAATGTCAAAGAGGTGAAGCGTTTCGATGACTTTAGGACTATCGACTGGGTGGAAGACGAATTGGATGAACACAGAAAGAGACTCCTTAAACTGAAGTCAAACATATCCACCGCTTCATTCAAGCAACGACTACTCTCCTCCACACAAAACTGGATTGTCCTAGCACTCATGGGAATCGTTATTGGCCTTATTGCTGCTACTTTGAACATTATTACCTCGTGGTTGGCGTCAATAAGAATGGGCCATTGTAGTAATGGCTTCTACCTCAGCAAATCATTCTGTTGTTGGAATCAAGATGAAGAGCACTGTTCTTCATGGGTGGATTGGTCAAGCTACGGTTCTATAAACTACATCATGTACGTGTTAATCTCGTTAGGGTTCTCGTTCACCAGTGCGATATTGGTGAAGAAATATGCTCCTTCGGCAGCGGGGTCTGGAATCTCGGAAATCAAGTGTATCGTATCGGGATTTGTTGTGGAGGGCTTCTTGGGGGGCTGGACCTTATTTATCAAGAGCATAGGCTTGCCTTTGGCAATTGCTTCAGGATTAAGTGTGGGGAAGGAAGGACCTAGTGTACATTATGCTGTATGTGTGGGCAATACTATTGCAGGATTAATTCCAAAATATCGTAAAAGTGCTTCCAAAGCTCGTGAATTTTTGACTGCTACAGCAGCTGCAGGTGTGGCCGTTGCATTTGGTTCTCCAATGGGTGGTGTGCTATTTTCTATCGAGGAAATATCGTCAGTTTTTCAATTATCGACCATCTGGAAATCTTATTTCTGCTCCCTTGTAGCTGTGATTACATTGGCCGCAATGAACCCGTTTAGATCAGGCCAATTGGTTTTGTTTGAGGTTACTTACGATACAAACTGGCACTTTTTTGAAATTCCCATCTACATAGTAATAGGAATATTTGGAGGAATTTATGGAATCTTGGTCTCAAAGTTGAATATAAAGGTGGTTTCGTTCCGTAAACGATATTTGGGCAATTATGCGATTAGAGAGGTATTTATTTTGTCTTTATTCACAGCATCATTTTCTTATTTTAACGAATTCCTCAAGGTTGACATGACCGAGTCAATGCAAACATTGTTCAAAGAATGCAATGCAGAATCCACCAACCCCCTTTGTGACCCAAATACTAGAAAGATATCCCTCATAGTATCATTGATTTTCGCTACTATTGCTAGAATGGGTCTTACGATCATTACTTACGGTTGTAAGGTCCCTGCTGGTATATTTGTTCCTTCTATGGCAGCAGGTGCTACTTTCGGAAGAGCATTGGGTATTTTGGTTGATGGACTTTATCGAAAGAATGCCGATTCTCTGTTTTTTGCAACTTGTTCCAGTAGTGGAAATTGTATTATTCCTGGAACCTATGCCTTTTTAGGAGCCGCAGCCGCATTGAGTGGTATCACCCACTTGTCTGTTACAGTGGTGATTATAATGTTTGAATTAACCGGTGCCTTAAGATACATTATACCAACCATGATTGTAGTGGCGATAACGAAGAGCATTAACGACAAATGGGGTAAAGGGGGAATAGCGGACCAAATGATTAAATTCAACGGATTGCCTCTAATTGATTCCAAAGAAGAGTTTAATTTCAATACGACTGTTGAAAGTGCAATGACTTCAGTGATTGTTGCATTCCCAGAAGATCTCAATGATGATTTTACATTGGGAAATTTGAAGAACACATTGAGAAAGACTACCTATAGAGGTTTTCCAATAATCAAGTCATCTTCAAACCCAAAGATCAGTGGATTTGTATCAAGATCAGATTTGGAATATATATTGAGGGACTTTGAAGGGGTTGGTGATGATACACCCTGTTCATTCAGTACTAACAACATAATAAGCTCAATTGCAATTGACTTTAAGTCCATAATCAACCAGTCACCCTTGACGATCAACGTAGATGTTCCACTAGAATATGTGCTCGAGATTTTTGTCAAACTTGGACCAAGATATATATTAGTTGAAAAGGAAGGTACATTGGTAGGATTACTTACCAGGAAAGACATTTTAAGGTACGAATATACCTCTCACTATTTGCATCATGAACACGAACTTGATCTGAAAAGTGAACTTCTAGAAGAAAAAGTGTGGGACTTTATGAATCTTATAGCCAAGTCAGTTCGAAAGAATTTGGGTAAGTTGATTTTCAATGATGAGTACCGGTTTTACACGTCTTTAGACCAAAACGAAAGCCAGCACTTGAGATAATTATTTTGGCTACATGCATTGTAGATCAAAGCATTCACAAAGAGGAATTACCTATTTAATACATACATAGATCTATTAGTAACATTGCTAAAATATGTTCGACAAGTTCGAGCAAAAGCCCAATTATAATAATTTTTGGATTCTTTGAAAATTGATTTGGGAACTTATTTTATAGAATCAATTAATTAGCTTATTGATCCTTCCATTTACCAAAATCCTTATAGTTCCCATATAATGTACGATAAAATGCCTTTCCTGGAATGTCCAAACTTGAGCTAATTAATTGTAACTCATTGCTGCTGACCACATCAAAGATACTATAAATACCACTCATGATTTCTTCATTAATCGAACTCTTGAAGTTGTATTTTAATGCCAAGTAAATATAGCTGATAAGTAAAATCGGAACGTGTTTTCTCAAGGCTCTTTTAGCTACGGCAGTTGAAGAATTAAGGACATGTCTGACTTGTTCTCTTGACATAGTGCTAACAGGAGGCTCACACAAATTAGAAACCAATCTTGAGAATGAAGACGCTGCCTCCTTATTAGAGTTTAAACAATTGTCTACCTTAGATGATAAAGGAGTTAATAAAGCAATGAATGAGTTGATAATGATATGATGACGAGATGATAACTTGTAACGATGAAACAATAAAATATGAGACATGATCTGAGTGGCTAATATGTAAAGTTCTATTGTTTGTGACTCTGAGAATGAACTAGTAGTAAGAAGAGGTCCATATTTTGATACTAGAGTGACCAACGACTCAATACCATACTGGTTGAATAACCAAGTCATATCACTTAAACTTGTTTTAATAGAGATTAAAACTAGTAAATGAGATTCAAAACTTAAACTTTCAACATTTGAAAGAAACTTTGATAAGATTTGATTTACTAACTTATGGGTAAAAGAGTATTCTTTCTTTGTTGATCTTAAGAATGAACAAAGAATTGGAATAAATTCTTGATGCTGGGATTCAAAAGTGAATGACTGGAATATGAATTCATATGAATACTCAAACTCATGCTCATCTAACGAGTTCAAGTATTTTTCTAAATCTTGTGTAATATTCACATTTTCAGCAACCAAGATGTAGAAAAGAGTGAGGATATAAATGGAATCTTTTGGTGAAGATACTTTGCAAAGTATCCTGAACAAAGTCTCTTTGATACTTTCAGAATTATTGATATTTTTAATATTTGATCCAACCTTTTTCACCAAACTTGAAACACTAGAATTTTTGATAGTGGATTTTGAATTAAGCAATGTTTTCAATAACCAGTTTACATTGTCATTATCAATGCTTGATTTAGAAATATTGAACAATAATGCTTTTTCAATTTTTGAATAGAAGTTTTCTAGCAATTCATTTAAAGTGGCCCTTATGGCATCATCATTGATACCATCATATCCCGCATTTGAGATGATAACAAATGCAGCTTGTAAAACCAATAGATCCTTGCTCTTTTTAGGAGAAAATTTCTCAAGATCTTTCATGAGCTTCTTCAAAGAATCATTAATATAGGCTTCATGCTCTGTAACATTTACTCGCTGCAAATGATGTGTCCAAATAATATTAAGAATTTCAAATGACATTGGTTTGGATTCTTTGGTGGATGTTTCTAATAATTTCAAGCTTGATATAAACTCTAGTTCAAGCTTTGATTTGAACGATGGGGATCTTAACAAATGAAGTATGGCACCTCTTGATGAAATGTTGTTACCTGGTTCTTTGGTAGAGATTGCAAATTCGAAAAGTTTTTCCATTGCTGATTTCTTCAATGATTTATCATAACACTGGACTGGAATAAGTTGGATGAATTTAATCAAATAAGGTTTTGTGTCGATTGAGTTGTTCAAGAATTTGATGAGATTTGAGGTGAGTTTCTTCTGTTCATAAATGGTTTCAGCGTTGATAAGATATTGTTGGATGTTATCTTCCGAAAGATTGGAAAATATCAACTCAATAAATTCATAACTTAAATCTTGACTAAAAAATTGTTCTATTATCACAACCCATCTATTTAAAATGAAAGATATGTGCGAAGGGTTCGATTTTAAATATTTGATGAAATTGTGTGTAACTTTTTCGATTTGAGGAACACTGGAACCTAACTCAATTAATCTAAAAGTACTGTAGTAATAGTAGATAGAGTCACCTTTTAAATCTTCATTCAACACTGAAGCATCAAACAAACATAAAAGATAGTATCTTAATTGCCAAAATTGATCATTGGCAGAGTTGAAAAATGCTTTATTTTCCAAGATAATAGGTTTTAGAGATTCAGCTTTCACGTTTGGACAAGTTACGAGCCCCTTCAAAATTGCTACCAATAGAGGAAGAAGCAATTCTGGTTGTTGAGAAAAGTTCTTAAATAACTCTTGAACCAAACTAGTTAGCTGACTAGCGGAAAAATCATTAATGGTTTCAGATACTAAAGACACAAATTCCGTCTTTTGCCACACTGGAGAAATCTGAATTGCTGGAATCCAAACTGTCAAGAAAAACAGATTCAACTCTCTACCTTTCATGTACGAGCGTAAAATACTCTCTCCTATTTTAAAATGAAGATTTTCATCCTTTTTAGAAGATACATGATTCACAATGAGACCAGCATATTTTATGGTCAATTCAATATCCAAATCAAGCAAATGAATGATCAAATTCCAATCTATTTTTTTGGAGTTGCTCATCTTTTCATCAAACTCACTAGTGTAGATTTTTTGGAAGAATTCCGTAGATAAAGTTTTATTCACTCTGGATAATCTTTCCAATAAATTGGAAGAAAGGCTGCTGAATTTTTTTGTAGATGTTATCGAAATGTACAATTCTTCGCATATACTTAAATCCTTTGAGGAGAGGTTATCCACGCTCAACTCGAAAAGCTCACTAATTTCTTGATCTGATAAATACTTCGAAGAGGACTTCAAGAGCTGGTCTATGTTGGATTTGAAATGGGAAATCATGTCCTGATTATACAACCCTTTAATGAGAGTGTGCTTGAAAATAGGTTTTGATTTGATCAAAGATAAGCTGTGGTTTGTTAAAGCTTGTAATAGAAACGGAACACATTCTTGAATAAAGCGGGAATAAGATTTTTTAGTGATAGTAAAATTAACATTGAGATTAGGTAATTGGTAAAGCTCATTAATGATCTTGGTCCATTTGTATACTGATTCGTCTGGAAATTCGGCAGAATTTATTGCTTGTAGATAATGTTTCATCAAACTGACAGCTGAAGCCTCCTCTATATCTATGTAATAGTCTTGTTTCACCAAAGTTAAAAAATCAAACATTTGAGTCCAAAGTGTTTGATCCTTTGATGCCTTCATCACAGCAATGACAGAGTCTATGAACTTCACCCTTTTGAGCAATTTGTTTCGACTTGAAACATCAACTATACTTTTAGATGTTCTAGAGAACAAATTCCAAAATTCAGGCTCTAATTTCCAAGTTTTGAAGGACAGTGAATCGTTGACTCGATCACATAAAAGCTCTAATATAAAGGCTGTCTTGTTTGGAAGATATACATCGGTACTGCCGTCAAGGAGGGAGTGACAGGCGGCGATGATCTCGCCTACGGGACTCTTGGACCGAAGGAACTTGGTAATTGACTCCGCAGACATGGGTGAAGAGTTCATCGTGAAGATTTTAAAATGAGATGCGCGCGATGGATAGCGATGGCAGGTCTCGAGATAGGAAGAGGATGAATAAGACTAGAGAGGAAAAAGTGAGTTACGGAAGTAATATTAGGGTTACTTAAATATGAGAACTGAATATAAATGTACTGGGTGACAGTAAGAAATTTATAGTTTGCAGTGTATTGATTGGTGCAAATTATGGTAGGAGAGAAGATCTTGTGCACCGCAGAAATACACTTATAAACAGTGAGATGAAGTCGAATTTATTGAGTATACACTAAAGAAGGTTTAATTATCCATTCACATTTTGTTGTTTTCTTGTCTTTGAAATCCTGTAGGTATGCTGATTTTTCACAATTTTAGTTACTGATCCGATGTGAAAAGCTAATTAACTTCGGCTGATAACATCTAATTATTGTTAAACTAATACTAGTATGGAATACCAGTAAGACGAATCAATCAAATTCGAGTTAATCGGTTCTGTTCGATGATGAGGAATGAAAACATAAACGAAACTATCTGTATGAATATCTCTTTGTATAGCTGAATTAGTCAAGTAGTTCCTTTTAATTTCAGGTCCATCTTTCAAGTACGTCAAATGCTACAGTGATGGCAGTTTCTCTACCCAGTACATTTCTCATTCACTATGCTTTATTAATATACACTAATCTAAATCAACAAGGTCTCAATCTTATCCTTAATACCGTAAATTTGGTTCTTGATAGAAGAGGCATCATTGGTGGTGACAGAAGCAGCAATAACTGGTCTGGAAACACCACAGGCTCTACCTAAGGCAGCCTTGGATGGAACAAAGACGTATGGAACGTTCTTATCTTCACACAACAATGGCAAGTGCAACAAGATTTCAATAGGCTCGGTGTCAGCAGCCATGATGATGAATTCAGAGATACCTCTGTTCAAAGTCTTGGTAGCTTCGTTAGCACCCTTCTTCAATTGTCTCAAGTTTTGAGACTGTTGGACAACGTCCAAGATCTGTTGGGTCAAAGCAGAGTCAGCTAATGGGAAGGCTTTTGGGTTTGGGGCAGACATGATTCGGTTCCTTGCAAGTAGCTCGCCAGTAATGGTTAATTAATGTAAACGAAAAATTTCAGTTTATATCATCTCATCCCATCCTGCAGTTAGTATGGTCGCGGGCTCCCAGTTACCCTTGCCCGCGTATGTATCAGCACGCGGCCTGCACACAACCCGGGCCCAATTCGCCCCGGCGAACGTAACACCAAAACTTTTCTCCTACTGTTAGATAACTGAATCCACTGATTGAAGTATCAATTCATCGCATCAATCGATCCATCCTTCTAATCTATCCTCCGAGCCATGTCTGATTTATGGTATGTATTGAAAAACCACTCATGGAAACAGCAAAGGCAATGAACTGAAGCCAGCAGGGATAACTCGACGATAAGCCTGCGGGTGAATTCCTATTGATAGTGGTCATTGATATTCAGAGTAGAGACGAATACTGGCCCATTCATCATTGATACGACATGATTGGCGATGTCGTGTTGTTGATGTTTAATAGTTGATTTATTGACCGGTTGAGAAATGGGTATGGCTATGTTTCATGTGTTTAACCTTATCCAACCATTACTAACCCTTAGTCCAGTTTATGCACCATTCTTTGGTTCCATCGGTTGTGCTGCCGCCATTGTGTTCACCTGTTTTGGTGCTTCCTACGGTACTGCTAAGTCCGGTGTCGGTATCTGTGCTACCTGTGTCACCAGACCAGACTTGTTGGTGAAAAACATTGTTCCTGTTATTATGGCCGGTATTATTGCTATTTACGGGTTGGTTGTGTCTGTGTTGGTCTCCGACTCCTTGAAGCAACAACAAGCTTTGTATACCGGTTTCATTCAATTGGGTGCTGGTTTGTCTGTTGGTTTGTCTGGTTTAGCTGCCGGTTTCGCTATTGGTATTGTTGGTGATGCAGGTGTCAGAGGTACTGCCCAACAACCAAGATTATTCGTTGGTATGATTTTGATTTTAATTTTCGCTGAAGTCTTGGGTTTGTACGGTTTGATTGTCGCCTTGTTGTTGAACTCCAAGACCAGTGATGCTATCTGTTAAATATGAAAATCATCTCCAGAGCACTTTAGATTCCAAGTGTAGGTAGGCCCTGTCTATCCTGGTCTGTTTGAGTTTTTCTCATGATACATCTTTCAAAATCTTGAAACATTCCCATATTTTTTTAATTCATTATCATCTACTGATGTTTCTTATCGATTTATAAAAATATAAGTAACTAATAAATTTACCTATATATCGAACTACAATCAAACAGATGGAAAATAGAAGCTAGTGTTTATAAACGTATACACATTTTCATTGGACTGAGTCTTTCTGATAATCAATATCAAGCTCAATCAAAGCTCGGGCGATATTCAGGGTTATCGGGACGTATTTGGAAATAATATAGCATAATCGATGAAGTAGCTATTGGGTGAGGTAATGATTTGCAATTAATTATTAGCTATCCTGAAGAACCTACTTGATAACCAAGTTCATAGTATTTATCCTTGAATGTAGATGATGGACAGTGCTTAATCTAAAGATCCTTCCATTATTATTAGACTACTTACTTTGAATGACCAAACCAATTGATTGACATGATATCTTAGTCAACAATCTATTTAACTTAACTAATTACATATATTACTCAAACTCGTTTCATGAAGTTACCTCATCTAGCTTCTAATATAGACTTGACCTATTTTAGACACTATTTCATTTCGAAGAACCTTAATCAAATCAGTAACTGTTTCAGGAATCTTTTTACCATTAGCTTTGACATTGATTCTCCAGTCATAACTAGTGGTTTCTTCTTCAATATGATTGATAGAATATTTATATAATGATTCGCCTTCTTTAATTTCCTCACTGACGGTTTCAAGTTCATATGAATCAATCAATTCAATAATCATGATAAGATCTGGAAGATGGAATTTTTCGTTCACATTGGTCAAAAACGGCAAAATTTGACTCAACAATAAGGGATAGAATTTCTTAGGTAGATGATTAAATCTTAACAAGTGAATTAATGAGGAAAGTTGACTCATGGAGGCAGAAGCTCCCGTAATTGAAGATCTTGTGGATGAAGAGTCAGATATCTCCAATGCTTTGAAAAACTTATATAAAACTGCATAAGGAGCAAGGCATTGTCTCAACACTGGGTCGACTTCGAAGGTATCGTCAATTTCTCCACTCACAATATTGTTGATAAGTTCATCATTTGTTGGTCTGTTATTAACCACACTATCTTGAAAGATTAAATCCCATACTATATAATGAATCTTTTTCAATCCGTCGTTAAATTCTTGAAGTCCATCAGAGTCGTAACTCTTAACAAATAGATCAAGAGACTCGTAGATCAACCCTTCATCCAATGACTTCAATCCATAATTGAAGTATAATTGTCTCGATAATGATATTAAATTTAATTTGGCACAAATGGTTAATACCCACTCCAAGTCGTCATTAGTTTTACAGTGAAATTTAGGTAAAAATGACTCAATAACTTTTCTCGTGGTTGAATGCGAGGATTTTGATGCTGTTATATCGTCATTTAGAAGCAAACCAATCCCAACAGGAACCAAGTCATGGATATTCAAAAACTCAAATGCCTGTACTCTCAAAAAGTATTCTGAAATGGTCCTCTTTTCAAAAATATTCTGGAAGTTGGAAGCATCACTATTGAAATAATAATAGTTATTAAGTAATCCCTTGAGCTCCAATAGTTTAGCAACACAAGCAGATGTGAACGGGTCAAGTACAAAAAGATATTTTAAGACTTTAAGGAAATTTTCCTCTAAAATGTTAACAAAACAGTTTTCAAGAGCCGAATCATCATCGTAATTGTCAATATCTTCTTCTTGGAATGGTAAAGGTTTTTCATCAGTAGATAATTTGAAATACTCTGAATATAAGTCCTCATCATCTCTTACTTGAAATAATGACAATGCGACATATAACTCGTACCATTCATCACAGAACTTAGAAATGGTTTTGGGTAATCCCGTTATCACACAAGCCAAGTCATGAATTTGCCTGGCAAGATTCGTATGTCTTATATCAGTAAGATTGGCGCCTCTTTTACTCAATCCATCTCTAAATTCACATGCTTTGAGTTTCCATTTATCAAATTGTCCCTTTAGGGAAAAGTTCGTATAGTTCGCTATCAATTCGTGGAAATCTGAAATAATAGAATATAATTCTTCGTTGTGCTCATCAGCTTCGATTAATTTTTGATACTTGGAACCTTTCAATACCTCATCTGCTTGAGTAAATAAGCCCCTGGTTAAAAGTTGGCTCACAAGCTTGATCCAGAATTCTGGATGCAAATATGGCTCTGGAGTCTCGATCATTATAGTGGTAATAAGTTCCTCATCTGGTTTGTTGTCGTACATATTAATCCATTTTACCAATAACTCTGGCCTATTATTGGCAACTCCATAAAACCAATTAGACTTGAGGCATTCCAAAATTATCACCAAATTCTGTAACTGAACGTTGTTTGAAGGAGTTCCCTCAACCTGATTTTGGAGAAAGTTGTTCAAATGTACAATTATAGTGTCTAATGCGTGATTGATTATACTATCAGTATCTCTCTTGAACACAGCTCCATCTTCACTTGAAATTACACCAATTGGCTCATCATTTTCTTGTTCTAATTCAATTCGAGTCACTCTCTGTTTGCTCAAGCTTTCTATTACTTTGTATAACGAATTGATATAGTTAATGTATGATTTTGAATAATCATCTTGTAGGTTCAAACTTTTCTGGTATTGGGCAGGATCAAACTGGAACTCGATCTCCGAGCCAGCTTCTGATTTCAACCATTCTTGAAGAGTTATGTAGAGTTTGTGACTGTTGAATAACCCTTGAGGTCCACTGGAAAACCCACTTTTGTTACCTTTAGAAGATCCTGAGGAGTCTGAAATTCCTTCAGTTTCGGACGATGTGGACTCCCCATCATCAGGGATCTCGATCATCTCTATATCATCGAATCTGTCAACCATACTGTTGTTGTTTGTCTCTACACGATTTATTTTGATGTATACATTAAAAAATGAGTGGTCGTGTACATTACTAGCTGTAGCTAGTAATGAGTTGTTGAAGCAATAAAATCTTATTCAGAATGTAAAATTTATCAGCTAAGATCTTCTATTGAAAGATATTGCAGTTTAATTGGGACTTCGGGGTTATAAATCACCCATATTAAAATTATCTTACCTAGACTTATTCTACAAACAAATATAATTGAACTACTTACAATTATTTTCCAACTATTTACAAATATTAACCAACTATTCGCAAATATTAACCAGCTATTTACAATATACTATCTTTTGGGTATTTCAATTACTTGGCGACTAATATATTTAAAGACATAATTTATTTTCGTCCTTGTTGCTTCTATTCTTTTTCATATAATGTCCCAATTAGATCGAAGTGAGCCTGTGATGGACATCAATATGACTAAATGTGCTGGAATCTAAAAATAACTGAATATTACATCACTATTAAACTAGAATGATTGGACATGCCAACTTGTTACTTTCGAGCAGAGTACAGTAGGCTTATGGAAACTTAACTGTCAATGAAAGGGAGTTGCACTGATTTCATAGTACAATTTTCGTAACAATTGTTTGTGAGCTCGAGATTTCTTGAACTTTCGAGATTCAACAGTGTCTGTAGATAAAGAAAGAAAACTTGCTATAGTACGGAGATCGATTATTCCAAAATGATCCCTCTTTTCTGCTTGACCCGTACTATCTACCGTGCTTCTCCAGTCTAATCGTTCGCTGTTGTATACAGATGACATTTGCTGTAATTCGTTCCAGCATTCAACGAGGATGTTTATGTCCTTGGTATTTTTCATAAGGCTTAATTTGTAAAGCCCTCCATTTAGGGTGCCTATGATTGCAATATCAGTGCTTAGCGTGGGTTCTAGGTATTTACCATACTCTGCTTTTGGTTGTATTGGTTCAATGGTCTTTATGACATTAATTTGATCGCCCAAGTTGAATCCAGAAACTTGCTGATGCTGCTCAATGAGAGAGACGTTACCAAAAGAATCCCCTGAAACTATGAGCTTGGGTTTATCCTCATATTTCGGTAAGTACAAGTCCAAGCTAGTAATGAAGTTGTGTGGATATTTAAGAGCCAATGGCCGAAAAGTTCCCTGAGCAGAATCATGGATGAATATTCCATCTCTCAAATCAGCATAATAATACTTTCCATCTTCATCATCAGCTATATGGCTTACAGGATAAACTGGACATTGACTGACACTTTCTTGGGCCATATCCCACTTAAATTCAGTTTCCGAGGTTCTCTCACATTCAACTATGAGATTGAATTGCCCTGAAATACTAAACTTGAAGTATGGTGAATCATACTGAATCAATTGAAAAGCTTGAATCGACAGTGACTTAACATCAACTGAGCTCTTAGCGATAAATATAAGTTTATTTTCTCTGACGGTGAACACCAAGATTGGTGTCTGCTCATTGCTTACTAAGACAAATATTAGTGGTGCTTCATAATCCAAATCATATACTGCAGTAATATCAACCAACTCTATAGAATCCAAAAAGTTATATTGATCAAGTAAAGATAATGTACTGGATTTTAAAACCTGCAAAGATGAACTTTTCTTCAATGTTGAACCACTCTTTTTGGATTCCTGAGAAATTAGAATTGAAACATCAATTTCAGGAACGTAAGATATTTTGCTAATCAAAGATGAACGATGATATGCCATAGTCAGAACAAGTTCTTCCTTCAATTGAGGAAGGCGGTATACATTAATTAAGCCCTCGTGTATTGAAATCAATTTATCATCCTCAAGCAGCAGTAGAAAATCAAATTTCATGCCAATTAATTTAATTGGAATATAGAATCCCAGAATCGGATCTAAATTTAATCTCCAAGCACAAAGATTATCATGCAAAATTAAACAATTTTCGGATTTCGAGATTTTTAAAGGAGAAACACTCAAATTAAGGTCCACTGACCCTATGAATTGAAGTCTCTTGTCAACTGACTTTAATTGGTATTGAAAAATTTTTCCATAATGATCCAGAACAAATAAGAATATATCTGGTATGTTGGCGATCAATAATCGATCATAGGAATCGCATATAAATGATTTGGAGGAATAAAGCTCTTGAAACGTTTTTTCAAAATGACCTATTACTGTTAGGTCGCCAGAGGCTATCAACCAATAAAACGAGTTCAAATTCTGTTTAAATATTCTTAAATCATCAATCTTTGTTTTAAAATCGACCTTATCAATTACAGTTCCTTTAAAATTAGCGAACAAGGTCAGATCCTTCACGTACACAATCAAATCTTCATTAACAATCTTTCCGTGGGATATCGATTCATTCAATCGTCCAGTCATTCCATTAATTGTTAATACCAAGTTTTTATCGAGTATAATATCTATCACTTCCTCTTTTTTGGTATGAATATATTGTAGAGGGCGTATTTCTGTGTCATATTTGAAGAATTTCATTGATTCAGGAGTATTAATCACAAATATATTCGAATCAAATACATTTAGCGAATGAAGGTACTGATGTTCCACTGTATAGCTTGTTAATTTTTCTACTCGAAGGGTATTTTGTTCTACCTGTATTACTTCACTTCCTTCATATCCTCCTTGGGAGATAAGAAGATGTCTATGATTTCCAGATATTATGAACTCAAGATCTAGAATAGGGGGAAACGAATCCAAAGATTTTTTGATGTAGATATGTGGTGAGTCTGGAGTTATTTGAAACATAATCGTATTTGAGTACTTTGATACTTGAAGGAAATAATTTTCAGTGAAATGAAAGGTTCCATCAGGTAGAGGTAAAGTTGATTTACCAAGTTGAATAAAGTCCAATCTTTTAAATATGACCATTCTGTTTTCTATAGTGACTTCAATATTAAGAAGATATGTCATTCCCGTATTTGATACAACCAACGTCCTCCTATCATCTATTGTAGTATACGATGGAAAAGTTTCCGTTAAAAGCTGAGGATATTTCGAAAGATCCTTTGTAATAACCTTACCTTCATGGTCGATCGATAAGGACTCCTCTGCCAGGTTTTCAATCGCCAAAATTGATCCACTTCTACCAAAGTAGAAAATGTGCATTCCTGTCAATACCAACAATCCCCCAAATCCTACAGGAATTATGCATGACGGAGGTACATCAAACTCTTTAAATTGGTTATCTAAATGCAATTGATCTTCATTGATAATGTAATATCTTATTGAATATAAGAAATTGAAGTCTCGATACAACAAAGCGAAATGGTTGGCATCTAGAAATACCACTTTCAGGACCACTAAGGATCCAATGGAAATTGTTTTGAACTTCCATTTATTATCACTTGTGGTATGATGGCTCTGTTGGAATCCTCTTTTTCTCTTCAATTTGTCTCCATCGTCTCGCACAAAGAGATGGATATATCCTTGGAAGCAATGTAATATCATATAGTTCGTGTCATCACCATCTTCTCTTGTCACAAGGCTCGATTTCGTGTCAATAGCCTGCTGGTGGCCCTTGGGGTCCAATTTCATGATCTCACTCTTTATGAATCCCTCTTGTGGATTAAACAGAATTGTTGCAATAGCATAGTTCACATCGACAGTCATCAACACATCCTCACCATCAATTCTAGCAGTACACATGGAAGTAATGGTATCTCCATATATTCTTGTTATTTCATTTATTCGATTGGAATTACAATTCACTTGGTATAGCGCTAGATGATCTAACCGCGATAAGATGAGGTATTTGAAGGATCCAATAGTAGTATATATGGATGCAATTGGTGCTAAAGGTTGTCTGAGAGGGGAGAGGACACAGAGAGTGTTGTCATAATCGAAATCGTTGGTGTAGTCGGTGATCATACCAATAACCACAAATTACCTTGAAGTAGTGTACAAAACTAACTTATAAATTAGTGAGGGGTGAAAAGTACTAACAAAGTAAAGTATTAACCAGCAAATAAGTGAAGACAAGATCTCAATATCAGGGACGCAGAAGCCGATTACATATTCTATGAATAATGTAGTCAAGTCAAATAGAATCTAAGAAATTAACGGACTTTCAGAGCTAATAAAAGGTAGGAAAACTTGGAGAAGGTAGCTACTAAGATTGTCAATAGTATTTCCTGATTGACCATATGTGTATAAGATTTCCATTTGCTGATGAGTTATGACTTTTATTTGCGTTAGCCATATAACCCGATTTTTCAATCTTGGAAAGATTCTGACTAAAATTTAGGCGCCAATAAGTAAAGAAAGGATTCAGTTAGCTTATTTCAATCTCAAATTGATTACAAGAGTAAATGCTGAATCATTTTTGGGCACTAGACAGACACAAACGATTTTTTGATATAATCCATAAGAATATCATTTTCTAGGATTCTGTAAAGCCAAGTTTTAAAGCCGATACTAAATCAACTCAAGAGTATATTCTCAGGACAGTAATGGTCAAATTAATTACAACTACTTTCATATTCTCTTAATTTTGGTTAATACCCGCTAACATTCCCTTCACTTAGCCATATCTGAAAATTTAATTTAGATGTATAACTCAGATAGAAATATTTTATGTTTTAAACATTGTCGAAGATTAAAAATACTGACAGTAATAGACTCAATATTTAAAGCTAGGGAAGAAACGAGTTAAGAAACCAATAGTAACTATAGGTGTTCTGTTTTTAATTTTCCTTATTTGGACAGAAGAATTTGGCATACTTTGTCTGTTGGTTTTCTATAACGGATAGATAAAAGTTTTATCTTCTAAATCTGTAAGATCAAGAGCCGCAATATTGACTTCAGTTTCATGTCCTTCATCATCGTGGATTAAACCAGTCTTTTCATTTTCTTTAAGATGAACCAATCTTTCTTTGTTTCTCTTAGCTAAAATATACCAAACAATTCCAATCAAAGCAGGAGCTACAGTAAAACTTAAAACAATTTGAACAATCCATGCTGGTACGTATTTTGGAGCATTTTTAGATTGCCAAATTTGTGGAGAGATAATATTGGAAATTGAGTAAGCTGCCATTACCATTGCATTTCTAACAAGTCTCTTTGTATATGAAGATCCTGCCGTAGTCTGTGCTAAACCAAATGCACAAATCCAAGCAACCCCAAACGATTGAGCAGACATAGTAATGGCTGCAAGCTCGCCAATAGAGTTGCTCAAGGGAAGAGCAACGGCAACAATAGATCCAACAAATGCTGGAAGGCTACTCCATATAACTGTTAAGCAGGTTGTGTTTGGGAAAATAAGCATAAATACACATGCAACAATAGCCCATACAACTGCAAAACCAGCACCGGCAACAGAAACTAAAGTGGAGTTCAAGTTACTTAGACCACCCATTTCTTCATACAACAAATTCTGTTGATATGACAAGTTATTAGCTAATTGTTGCAAAAGGAAAAATCCACTAATAAGCCAGGAAATTGGATCTTTTAAGCATTCGATAGCATGTGCTCTCTTGAAATATTTTTGCTCAATAGAGGCGTGAGTGGTGCCATGAACTTTTCTAATAGTCCATACTTTTTCCTCGCTAGTTAAAAATTTTGCATCAATTGGATTGTTGGGGTAGTAGAAATAAACGAAGATAGACAAGAAAAATGTTAATCCTCCAATAATGATATTTAAGATCCGCCAATCTCCGAATGATGCTTTGGAGTGTAACACACCATAACTAATGAACCCCATCGGTATTGGTGAAATCAGAGAAGAAGCATGAAAAATGGGTTGAGTGGCTTCTCTAGTGTGTAAACTGAAAAACATTCCATTAGTAGTCATGAGAACGGGAATAGCCACAGCTTCAAAGAATCCTAAAAAAAACCGCAAAACAATTACACCAGCATAATTGAAAGCAGCAGCATGTAGAAAAATAACTATTGACCAAAAAAAACAAATTCCTGTCATCAATTTACTAAGAGGTAATTTTTGAATCAAATATGTACCTGGGATTTGTCCAGCAACAAAACCAACGTAAAATATTGTATTAACATTGTTATATTTATCTTGATCCAACCCAGTAGCTTTCCAAAAACCAGAAATCGAACTGTAGGAAAGCGTTGCCTTATCCATATATAAGAGCATATCGATAAGAAAAGTGATTCCTAAAACCCTCCATAAGAGTTTTTTATTTAACCTGCGATTCTGATCCGGGGTGATTACAGGAACCGCTTCATCAAATTCCTGCATAAACTCAATGGCAATATCAGCATACTTTACATTAACTGCCTTTTGAGTAACCAGACTTAACGATTGTGCACTGCTCACCTTCAAATTCTCCTGCTTTTCAGACATTTTTACAAATCCGATCTTAGGTGAGGGCACATATCTATTGTCTTTTATAGATTTTGCAGTCTAAAAAATGTGGCTTCGACTGATATCGTATTCCGCGTTTGAAATTTGCAGAGCAGCTTTCGCTACCGAAAAAGGTATTTTGATTGCCTGGTAGCTAATCTAAAATCTGCAATTTATACAATACATTATAGTTCAATTACATGCAGTATTACATATAATATTCAAAAGTTAGTCTGCAAATGGCAGGTCTTAAGGTCCTTCTTTCTACTTGTCAATAATTGAGCAATGTGAGTATAAAATGTTATCATGGGATGACTTGTGGCGCTGGTAATAATTTAAGACGAGTGACCCCAATGTCAAAAATGACTTTAAAAAAGATGTTATATAATTGATCGGCACTGAGGAATCCACGACTAATGTGAACACCTGGTAACATGGAATGATTTACCTATTGCAGTCGTTGCTGTAATTAGTGCCACAGTAATTTAATAGTAAGAATTTGGAACGTTAAGTAAGAAAAGCATCTCTAGTTCAAACCAATTTACTAGATGTGACTATCATTTAACACAAAATAATAGCGGAAAATTTGTAAATTGAATAACGTTTTTCCATTTGTTTTTGATTCTCAATAAACTATTTCAACCACGTTCAGAATAATCTAATATAAGGAGAAATTGATAAACTAGAATTCGAAGAAGTAACTTTACTGAGGATAACAAAACTTATGCTTCTTTCTACAATTTACCGGTTAGTAATGCCTCGTTTAGATATAAAAATCTACTCAGATCGTCAAACATCAGCAAGCTGGTTCTTATTTGCTTGAGTCCTCTCATCTACTACAAACATACTTTCAAAAAGTTTTGTGATCTAGAGGTAACAAATGAAGTTAAAGAATTTATAATTCATTGAATACACAATACCAGCTTAATCAGAATCGATAGTACAATCTCGTGTGGATTTCCCAAGTATAGTTCTTTTTGAAGTCATAGAGTAAAACCATACTTCAGAGTTCAAAGACAGTTTTACAAATTTTGCATTAATATACATCTCCTTACCCGGGAGTACAAAAGCTCTAGGAAAGGTTTTTTGTATAAATTAATAAATTAACTTCACTTCAGCATTTTCTAATTAAAAATTCAATTTTCAGAAATACCGTTTGGCAGATTGCATCTGGCATGATATAAAAAGAGAAATATTGAATTTTCACCACCTTCTTACTATATGATATGGGACAACTCTAAAATTGAACTGGGTGGACAGAAAAAAGTGTGTGAATTTATTAGATGAATCTACTAGGGAAAAAAGCCCCCCTTCTGTTACCATTAAAAATATCATCATCGTACTTCAACAGCGTTTTATCAACATCAAGTTTCTAGTTAATTTGAATACAATAGTGAGGTAAAAGATTTTGAATTCCGATGATACAACGGATTCAAGCTTAGGTATAATTTACAGTATGCCTGCTCAGAAACCGTACCCTTCCTAGTTGAATAATGATAATTTCCTAATCTGTTTGATTTAAGAAGACTAATATTTTTAGTCCTTATATACTCAATTGATTTAAGTTTATATTATTTGATTTGATTTCGAAGGTGAACCTTAATACATCAAATATAGTTAACTGGCATCTTTTTCTTTCAATGTTAGAAAAGTAAGTAGTAAAATACGAAGCGATAAAAGATAGATGTAGCCATTGTTTAAAATATGGTCAATGAGAGTAAGATATCTATATATTTATGCGTGTACTTGTCATATTAGCCGAGTGTAAAATTTTCTTTCCCTTATAGGACTTCCCATACTATTGAGTAAAATTGACGTGTCTCTACCGAATACGTCGGCTTTAGATCTAACAAAGTTAAAAATCACGTCAAGTCAGAATATCTTTTCGCAACTTAAATTAATGTGGCTTGAACCCTGAAAGTTGGCAAATGCTGTACCTTTCAGGTACACTGCATCTCAATAAAATATTCGTGTCTAAATTGACACAAGTATGAATGCGGACTTCTAAACTATATAAGGTGGCATTCCCTGTTCATGAGAATTCTTAAATAATCAACATGTCGTTCAAAGAGCTTTATTCAAATGAAAAGCAGGATTTCACGGTAATATTATCACAAAATATAACCACTGATAAAGAACTTTTTGGTGCAAATGTGTCTCCATATGATGAAACTTTCAAAACTAGTGATGCAGATGAAGCATTGCAAATAGTTTTGCAACATCGGGAACAAGATATCACGTATGATCAGGAAAAAGATAAAAGGCTATTATGGAAAATTGATTTCTATTTGATGCCAGTTATGTGTCTACTATATTGTTTCCAATTTATGGACAAGCTCACTAATTCCTACGCATCAATTTTAGGATTAAGAACGGAACTCAAGATGCTGGGTGATCAGTATTCCTGGACAGGCTCTGCGTTTTATCTCGGGTACCTCTTTTTTGAGTATCCTTCTGTCAGACTCTTGCAAAGGTTTCCTGTTGCCAAAACCGTTGGTGTATTTGTCATAATTTGGGGTGTAGTTTTATGTCTTCATTCCATTCCAAATTATGCAGGTTTCGTCACATTGAGAACTATATTGGGCATGTTAGAAGCAGGTATTACACCAGCCTTTGTAATTATAACTGGACAATATTATCGAAAAGAGGAAACCTTTTTGAGAACCGCTTTATGGTATTCTTCAAATGGACTTGGTACTCTTTTAGGCACCGGTGCAATTGCTCTTACCGTTTTTCAACATGAGAAGAGCTATACTATTGAAGCATGGAAATTAATTTTCATAATCACCGGTTCCTTGACTGTATGCTTGGGCATTATTATTATTTGCCATATGCCAGATACTCCAGCTAAAGCATGGTTTCTTAATGACGAAGAAAAAGTACTAGTAGTGGCACGTATTCGTGAAAACCAGCAAGGATTTGGAAACAAGCAATTTAAGTGGGATCAGTTCAAAGAAGCATTATTTGATGTCAAGACTTGGTTGTTTTTCTTCTATGCATTAGCCGCTGATGTCCCCAACGGGGGCCTCACAAATTTTGTGAGTATTCTTCTTTCAGAGGGTTTTGGATTTTCAACCAAAAAGACATTACTTATGCAAATGCCTAATGGTGCAATTGAATTCATTGGATGTTCATTATTTGCATATTTTTCTAGATATGTCAAATCAAGAATGTTTTGGGCTATTTTGGCTCAGTTTTTGACTGTGGTAGGCCAGTTAATGTTATCATTGTCCAATGATACCAAGGTTGAGTTTGCAGGTTATGCTATCAGTGCCATTGGCCCTGTGACTTTTATTTGTTTACTTTCGAGTATAGCAAGTAATGTCGCTGGACATACTAAAAAAACCACAGTTAATGCAATTCTCCTAGTTGGGTATTGTGTTGGTAATTTGATTGGGCCCCAAACCTTCTTAACAAGGGAAGCACCTGATTTTACCACTGCAAAAATCTGTATTGCAGTATTTTCAATACTTTCAACTATACTAATTATTACAATATGTTTAGTTTACTGGTATGAAAATAAGTCGAAGGATAAACTTCAAAAAGAAATAGATCCATCTCAACTAAGACAGCTTAATAATATTGAATTTGCGGATTTAACTGATAAACAAAATCCCTTTTTTAGATACTCATATTAACAAACCAAAAAAATTGAGGTTCATGATATATACTGGAACCCTTCAAAAAATCGTTTATAAATGTAACCTATTCCCTCAGAAATTTGAGTAAACCTGTTATCTCGATTCAGCAAATATAAAGTCGTATTACGCATAATAAATAAGCATTTTGATATATTGATACTTATCAGGTCGAAACTTATAGTATGAGCTTCTTTACTTGTGTTAGTGTATCGTTCAGTTCACGACTTAAGATTTATCTCCAATATAGTATATTATCAAATCTGAGGTAGATAACGTGCAACTTAACTCATGACCGAATAAGTTAAAAACCTGTAGATTTAACTTGCTACATGTGACTCATTTTATTAATCAAAGTAGTCATGATAAGATGTTCGCTAAATAATGTTCAAGGACTAAACTGAGCATTCGAATTCTGCAGTGCTATATAGAAGAAAATAAACAAAATGAAGATCTAAAATAAAAAGTTACCAAAAATTTGTCTTATCTGATTTTTCCTTTTTGGAAAGAAATTTATTTCACAATCAACTACCATCTATTCCTAATGGTAGTTTGAATCTTTTCAGATTGAAAAAAAAGCCCGATGCGGGGGTCGAACCCGCAACCTTTTGATGTCTTACATAAGAGTCAAACGCTCTACCGATTGAGCTAACCAGGCTTTTTCTTGCTTTAGGAAAAACATGATGTAGTTTATAGTTCAAAAGAGTACTTTCTTTTCAACTGAAAGAGAAATTATTGTATATGACCAATCGTATCTTTAGCTTAATACAAATAGCGAACATCCGTATAATCAACAATTAAATAAAGCATTATTGTCCAACAAATAAGAGTTTACGTTGCGACCCTAACTAATCAAAGTATTTCCTCTTGTACAGATCTTCTGAAGGAATTCTATCTATGTCTTTCTTATTTTCTCAAAAATAAATATCTTACCAGCACTCTTCTACAAAGTTTTATCCTGGAAACTGTTCTATAATTATAATGCAGGAGTTCAATCTAAAATTTGTGCTTTTGTGTTGAACCTTGATTAACTTTTTTAAAATATAGCATAAATTTGCTTTGTGGATATAACTTTCAAAGGTGATATTGTTAGGCAAACAAAATTCATAATTTTTTTTTGATCCTTTTCACTTTATATTTCTATTTCGTGTAATCCAATGGAAATTATTATATGCAATCGTTTAGATTTCCGGAAAAATTCCTTGATCAATGAAAGTAAGGGTATTGCTCGCTAATTCATTGTAAATTAAATTTTCGCGAATGAGCCACAAATCATAACTTATTATGCGATATATTGCGAAGTGTAAACCATTTATTCATAATGATTAATTTCCACGTGATTCCCTTGGTATCAGGGTCAAAATACATAAGGGGAAGTATAAAACAACAGAATCTGCATTAATATGTCAATACAGAATCAATACTATTATGACGAAAGAAAAGAGACCAAACTTCATTGTAATTGTTGCTGATGATTTGGGATTCACAGATTTGAGTGCCTTTGGGGGTGAGATTGATACTCCAAATTTGAAGCGTCTTGGAAATGAAGGATACCGATTCACAGATTTCCACACTGCTTCGGCTTGTTCACCAACGAGATCAATGTTACTCTCTGGTACTGATAACCATATAGCAGGATTAGGTCAAATGGCTGAATTTGCCAGAGATTTCCCTGAAAGATTTGGTGGAAAGCCAGGGTACGAAGGATATTTGAATTATAAGGTGGCCGCACTCCCAGAAATATTGCATGAGGCAGGATACTACACAATTTTGTCAGGAAAGTGGCATTTGGGGTTAACAAAGGAATATTGGCCATCCTCGAGGGGGTTTGAAAAGACTTTTACATTACTTCCTGGTGCTGGTAACCATTACAAGTATTTTCCGAAAGATGACGAAACGGGGGAGACTGCATCTTTCATGAAACCTCTTTTTGAAGAAAATGGTAAATCCATTGATCCTTATTCTCTTCCGGATGATTATTACAGCTCCAATTATTTCACTGATAGATTTATAAACTATTTAAATCTTAAGGAGCGAGACAGTCGACCTTTCTTTGGATGCTTGACCTTTACAGCTCCACACTGGCCATACCAAGCTCCTGAGGATGTAATCAAAAAATATAGAGGAATCTATGACGATGGTCCAGAAGAACTTAGGACCAGAAGATTGGCTAGTGCGTCGAAATTAGGTATTATTCCAGAAGGTGTGACACCACATCAAGTAGAAACTCAAAGAAACCTTGCTTGGAAAGATTTGTCAGACGAAGAGAAACAAATAGAATCTAGGATTATGGAAACATATGCAGCTATGGTCGATGTTTTGGATCAAAATATTGGAAGATTACTTGATTATTTGGAAAAGACAAATGAATTGGATAATACCATGATTATATTTATGTCGGATAACGGAGCTGAGGGAATGTTGATGGAAGCATTACCGTTGAAAAATGAAAATTTTAAAATTAACCTTGAAAAGAACTACGATAATAGTTTGGAGAACATTGGAAAACATGACTCCTTTGTGTGGTATTCGGATCAATGGGCCCAAGCAGCAACAGCTCCCTCCTATATGTACAAAATGTGGGCTAGTGAAGGTGGAATACGTTGTCCTCTAATTGTGCATTATCCAGATTTGATCAGAGGAGAAAATAGAGGATCAGTAAAGCGAGCTTTTACGACGGTGATGGATATTTTGCCAACAATCTTGCAAATTGCGGAGGTATCTCACCCTGGAGATGAGCTTTTCCAAGGACGAAAGGTAGCAAAGGTTAGAGGGACTTCATGGCTCAAATATCTTAAGGGTATTGATGAATTAGTTCACTCTGCTGAGACCGTCACTGGTTGGGAGTTATTTTCACAGCAAGCAATCCGGAAGGGTAAGTACAAAGCGTTATTCATTCCTAAACCATTGGGTCCTGATAGATGGCAGTTATTCGATCTCGAAAAGGACCCAGGTGAAACTCTCGATTTGGCAGAAGTGGAGAAAGCGAAATTGGACGAGATGGTTAACCATTGGACTCAGTATGTTGCGGAAACAGGATTGGTTGAATGTACAGATTTGTTCGATCATCATTACATCCGTAAAATATTGTATAGCTGATAAATTAAGGGGTAAACAAATCAACCAATCGCCCTACAAAGTGTCATTATGAATGCGTGATGAAGTTTGTTGAATGTTCACAGTTTGCTTATTGTCAATTGTATTAGATAGTGCAGCTTCAAAATCAGCAACTCGTCCATATGGCAGTTCGCGAAGGTGCATCTAATTATATTTAGAATCTACATTTCATAGAGAACCTATGTCTATAGGAAAATATTAGGAGCGAATTGTGTGCTCAGATGTAGTATATAGCGGCTATGTGAAAATAATCCTTTGTAAGCGTTCACCTTTTGACAATAAAGGAAGTTCAGTTAGTAGAATTATTGATCCTTATAATAAAAGTTGCTTGGATATGTTTGATATGTAGATGATACTTAGGATGACTGGTCAAGTAACAGAATGAAGCGATAGATTCGAAGAGCCAATTACATGCAATAAACTAATGCTAATTTATGTTTTTTGTTGGGCTCAATATAAATTTGGATAAATGAACTGAATTTTTTTTAAGGTTAGTGAAATTTACTCTGGAATAATCATTTTAAATCCAACCCTGAACAAATAAAATCAATATAATAGTTAGTCTACGTAAAGGCTTATTCGCAGGTTGTATTGCATTTATTCTTATTAATGTTGTTCTATATATCTACTACATTTCTATATATTACGTTGATAAGTTGAATAATTGGGATCCCCATGCCTAGTTGATTTGATAATAATTGTAATATTTTGCGAGAACTTTTATGTGGACTCGCTGTGATTAATTTATTAGAAATGTACCTTTCAACGCAGATTCTAGACTTGTTTTTCCCATTTATACAATGTTTAGTTATTGACAGTGATATGAAAGAACACAATTTGTACTTGAGTGAAGTTGATCTGTTCCTACTACTTCGATACTTTTCAAAAAGATGAGTTAACCAGAAACGAATACTAATCATGTTATATCAATTGCTTCGCAATTTAAGAACTCAATAGGATATAGGGATCTACTAAGTATATATTCTATCTGACACATTATAATTTCTATATTTCGTATTACCATTTTCTTTTGTCAAAGATACTATTATATTCTCGAGAAAGTGCTCTTTGTTCCAGCATTCCTTTTCTGTTCGTGTTTGTGTCACTAATCTTAGCGCTCACTAGGGAAAGTACAAAAAAAGTTGTAATATACATATATTTGGCTCAGGTATCTACTTCTTTCCTACTAACAATTAAAAACCGTAACGGAGTTGCTTATAGCTATATTATGAAGAACATATATTGTATTGCAGAGATGGAACTATTTATACTATTGATTTCGGAGTGCCGAAATATATTCAACCCAATAAAGCGTCTGTGGAATACAAAGAGAAGATTGAGCTGATTGAAGAACAAAGAAAGCTGAACATTTTTGAGCTAGATCAACTTTTCAAACGTGTTTAAGACCTGGATCCTAATTGGTGGTCGCCGTTTGGTATTATTGTGGGAATCAAATTGAAATTCAGTATGTCTAAGTCCCACTAATGGCATATGATGAAAAGCTCTCGGATTTGGCTGCAAAATAATATCGGACACGACCATTTTTCACTATATTGGCCAGTGGCTCCTGCTTCATAATATGGCCTACGCGTCAAATTTTAGAAGTAAGCGTATGTAGCGGTCAAGGAATAATGATAGCTAAGTAAGGAAATTTTAACTTGTCACTTTAAATAAACTTTGCACTGCTGTTGCAGCCTGTCGTCTAGTCTAATAACTAATGGTTCTGGAATTCTATCTACTTCACTTCGTCTTGACCACCTGTAGTCGCACCCAGAAATTGGCAAGCTCTATGCGGACGGTATAATATTCTGCTACTTAGATTATATAGATACACGACTTTCCAGATTAATATGATATCCAGAGTATACATTGAACTTATTCAACGTGGTAGAAACAGGAGCTCATTTGTGATGTTTCAGAGGAGTCGCTACGGCTAGTGTGTTTTAACTTCGTGAGCGATTCAATTTTGTTTTAGCGTCGCACATTACTTTCCTCTTTTGACCGGACAATACGCAACAAAGTGGATGTTCGCAAGTTGTTTCAGTTCTGTTAAGCATCATGTAAGAGAGGGTGTAGAACTGCAGCTTACACATTCTTTTTAAGTATATAAATTAGACATATAATCTCTAAATGCTGGCTCCAGAAACTAAACTATGCTGGATAATTTTGGCTCGAGTTTTGAAAGGATTACCAGAAATTTAGTGAGGGGCTCTCGGTTTAAACTTTTGGATTATCGCTGTTTTTTTGATTCGTGGAGTTCAGGCAACATTACCATCCTGGATGTTCAAAGAGACCTCTTTTGTTTAACCAAAAAAGTGAACTTGAATCTGGAAATTCTTTTTTACGTGCTACAGCTCAAATCACCTACTCGAAGACAGCTTTTAAGGATATTCCGCTTATTGCTCTCGCTACCACATATTGAGCCTAAGAATCATCATATAAAACCTGATCCAAGCAAAGGCAGTCTGAACAAGATCACTAAGAGCCTTCGGAAACCTCTTTTCAATCGCCACTTCTCAGAAATAGAACCAAATGAAATTCTTACGGAACTATCTGAAATATTTGATCAGACAACGGAGGTACTATATAAGCTGCTCAAAATTTTCACTGGCTCATTATTTTTTTTAGAAGTACCCCCGCTCCCTGTTAACGAAGCTCAATTCCAATATATTATTCAGCGTTTATCAGTTGAGCCACTTTGGACCTTGATGCGCAATTTAACAGGAAGAGATTTAAGGATTGGTATAAAATATCCAGCTCATCTATACAATGAAACAGCAGTCCCAGACTTAATTTTAACTGACGGTCAAAGTATTCCATTTGTGATTGCAATTAAAAATTATGGAACCTTTAGCTGTAGGGACGACATTAGTGCTTACCTTCTGTTGGAACAATCTCAAGAAAATGAAAAAATAAAATTGCAATTGCTTTCGTACCTATTTGCAGACAACACACCCTTTGGGATATTTACAGATAGTTTCACCACAATATTTGTTGAGATCGATCTCGAGAAGTTTGCACAACATCGGGATGAACTTGAACAAGAAAAGCAGGAGACAACTAGTGTGATTCCGGTAAAAACCATGGTGCTTGATTGCGATTCATCTTGCCCAACTTATAGAGAAGGAATGTTAGGGTTTATGAGCCGTTCGTTGGCTAGTGATGCTGTATACGAACAGCGGATTCATGACATGATTGAGCTATACACCTATGCCCGTAAAGTATTAGATCCTACAGCGAGTATAACCAAAGGTAGCTTGGGGACAGATGCTTCGGGATCCGGCGCATTTCAGTCTTCGACTTCTGATAATAATATGGGCTCATCATCTAAATTCGAAGAAGATCATAATACACAAGAAGAGCAAAGTGGAGGTAAAAGAGGTAAAAAACGCTCGTATGAACACGATGATGCGGAAACACCACCAACAACAGCAGGAAGTGCTGAGAGTAAAGCTCGCGAACAAAATGTACAAGATGATTCCTCGAAGGTCAGCTATTTGAAAAAGGTCATGGTCAGTAGAGAAGAATTCGAGCATATCAAAGTTCAGCACGGACTATTCAATTCGCAGGTTGTCAAACTACCTGCCCGTGAATTTAAGGAGTATACTAAAGCGGAGGTAAATAGTGACATGCCTGTTGCTGTGAAGGTGTACGATAGAAGTCTTTTCAAAGCACTAATGGAGACAGAAAAGATGAATCTAGAATACTACATGAATCGTCCGGAAGAGGAATTTGACAAGGACGTAAAAGATGCATGCAATAAGAACTATATGCGTGAAAGAAAACTCAACGAAGTTTTGATGAAGGATAAAGAGTTCAATACATGCTATATTCCAACGATATTTGGAAAAAAGGTGGCCATAACTGATGGCATTGGGTGCTGGGCCGAGGGGTATTTCAACTTGTTCAAGTTTATCAATACCCAAGAACTTCCAATAGATGAGGAGACATATCTAAAGGCCAAACATCAACTTGAAGTAATACACCGTCACAATATAGCACACAATGATATTAGTAAGCGGAATATATTAGTTTCTGAAGAAGGAGAGGTGTTTATAATAGATTTTGGGCGAGGGATTAGAGGGGGACATCGGGATTATGAGGGGGCAATAAAGGAAGATTGTTATAGGCTCAAAAGGCTTTTCCAGAGGAATGAATAAGATTCTTATATTTGCGAAGTATTCCAGGATTGAACTAATGAAATGCTTAAAGATTAACCAGCGGGTCATTAAAACACTAATAAAATCACCTAAAATATCTATAACGTCTACATATAGTTGAAATGGGGTGCGTATTCGCGTTTGCGCAACATAGGTGCCACGACTATACCATCTACTGGCTATCGAATATGTTCAATGAAACGCGTACTTTTCTCGATTGATCCTTCATATAATATAGATTATCAGATTGAGGCTAAATTAAATACAATAACTCATCCTTGTATCTGCCAAAGATATCCAAGTTGTAATCATGTAGCCTATAATTGCATGTTATGGAACTTATTTCTATTTTTTAACAATTTTTATAAAATTTACCCAAAAGTAAAAAATGTTAGATTTCTGATGTTGATAAATATAGATAGAAGAAGAGAAAACAGCATTCTAGCTATACATATATGACACAATGAACAAAACGTAGGAGTGGAATTAAGGCAATTGAAATGCATAATCGAATAGTCTACTTTTTGGAATCAATTATATCTGTACAGCGAAAACCAAAGTTTAGAGGTATCCATTTATTCCTTGAATCAATGAATTGCAACACACTCTTTCTGAACTGCATATCCAAGCATACTTGGGGTGTGCGGTGTATATCATATGTGTACCTGGCGGGTAGCGCTGCAATGCATGTCGTTTCTGTTTTTGTTTGTGTCCCCATCCTAAGCGCTGTAGGGAAAGTATAGCAAAAGTTGCAATATACATATATTCGGCCTAGGTACCTATTTCTTCCTTCTGAACATCCTCAACTCTTTCCAGATGCAAATAACTAACGAGAACTTCCAAAGCTTCTTAGAAAAGACAGTGATAAGGTGTATTGATACCGATCAACATCAGTTCCGCAATTACCACAAGTTCCACGAATCTTGGAGTACAAGGACGCCCAGCCTATCGGAAATTGCAACCCATATTTTTGGGGCACCACGGATTGAAATTAATGACATGGTATTAGAAAAAGGCTTGAACATCGTGTTAAACATTTATATCAGCCTGCTCGAATCCAAATCAAATATAATGTGGAGACGATTCATGTTATTCATGTTGTGCTTTCCCTCGGTTGAATTGAAACAATTTCTTAGAAGAGGGGTTCGTGTTAGTTCTCATGATAGCATATGGTTGAATTCGCTTTCTTATTTGCAAGCACAATATTGTGTAAAGATTAGTCCAGACGATGTTCATGAAATTCTAAATTCGATTATAAACCACGATATCAATA